>OW152830.1:7630073-8230073 GCA_933534255.1 Iphiclides podalirius
AGTGCTGCAGCTAATGGGCCTACTAGTAGTCGCAATGGGAATGCGCGCAGCCACAGCGATAATGGTGCTGGACCTGTTGTATATTTTGATAGGATCTGGAAATAAAAATAAGGGCCATAAAGTATTAATATTATTTTTTAGGTTTACCATATATTATATGGTACTGTCTATGTAATTCTTTATCATTATTTAAATATTTTTATGAATTTATTGCATTTATTATAAACTTAAATACTCAATGTTTAAAATACAAGACATGGTTCCTTCTGCTTTTTTTTTTAATAGCAATTAATAATTTAACAGTATTTTAACATTATTAAGTGTTATTGTCCGTGACTTAGTCTGGCCAGTGTCCACAGAAAGTTCTTCAAAAAGTCAGGAATTTATGTTTAAAATAAACGCAATGAACTCCACTGATTTGTAATTCTAATATATTTGTTTTAATTATATGTTAATACTAATTTGTAATTTTATATATTACATGAAAATTACACATAGCGTACATACCACAGGCATTATAATTTGAACAGGCACTAATGGGACTGCAAGTAATGCTAGGTCCTCCCTAGGCACACCTGCCTCAACTAGTTTTAATCCTGATACAGCATCACTTGCACAGAATCCCAGCTGCAAGATAGTATGTAAAAAATTTGTAAAACAAATAGTTTATTTAGGAATCCAACTTTTTATATTATTTATTTTTGATATAAATATATTGTTGACAAATATTTATGGCATTGATAGAGAGATAAATCTTAAATATACATAAGTCTTACCTTTGCTGTAAAAAGTACTAAAGTCAATGTCCTTACAGCTGGAAGTTTCACAATGGTTAACAACTGTTTGTAGGCATTTACTATATCATTTGTTCCTTTAACTTCATTTTCTTTAGTGTTAACTGTATCATTTGCTTCATGTTTGAATAGTGCCACAACAGTTGTGGTTACAATGAAAACCCACCCCCAAAATAAAAGAAAACTGGATAAAGTAACCAAGCCGGTATCTTCTGGAATGGTCCTCAAATATTTATTGCAGAAGTATGGGGATTCTAAAGCTAGAAACATAACATATCCAAGGAAGAAACCAGCTGTTTGGCCAACAGTATTACAAGTTGAAGCATGACCAACATTACACCTGGAAAAAGATTTTTTTATTGTAAGAATTTTAATTAGATGTATTAACTAGTTACAAGCATTATACTAGTTTTACATAGAACTACTTGTATATAAAGTCAAAGTATCTTTATTCAATATAGGCTTAATTAAAGCTCTTATTGAACATAATATACAATATATGTGGTATGTGGTATTTAACAGTTTCTGCTGTGTTTCTGTTATTTCTGCTGTAGAAAGTCAGATCAGATACAGAGCATCTCAATTCCATGTGGTCTTGTGATCCCTATTCCTAGATTGAATATGAAAATGCGGAGCCAGAAGCTCTCATTGCAGGGGCGACATATAGTAAAATTTATTAATAAAGTAATATATTTTTTATATTTCCTATATTTTATTCTTTTATTATATTTTACCTTACAATCTGCATATCAACAAAATAAAAAAAATCGCAGGTTTACTTAATATTAAATTGAGCAATTCATTAACTATTTTTCACAAAATTGAAGTATCTCCACCTAAATGAAAATGGATTAAAACAATAAAAAAGAGATATATTAGTTATACCTTTTTAACATAGTAAGTGCCCATCCATCCACGGCAATATCCTGTGTAGCGGCCAAAAAATTGAGGAACAGGAAAGATATAGTCAACAGCATCATTGAAGGAGCATGTTCTTCTGATCCCAACCATTCCGTAATGCTCCTGGACATTACTATCATAACAATCCCAATAAGATACTGTACTGGTACAAGCCATGTTTTACGTCGTCCAAATTCCGGCCAAAAAAGAGCATCAACTATTGGTGCCCAAAGTAGTTTCACACTAAATGGCCAATTGACAAAACTAAATTCTGCCTATAAGAAATAACAATATAACATTTATTTGCACTTTTAGTGCTAACTTACAGACAAAATAAGAAATATATTATCACACAAGTTTTTATTGATATAACTGCTTTAAAAAATATATTTACTTGTTGTGTATATGTTATGCCTCTGTTTTGAAGCAACATGGGCACCGCACCTGCCAACCCTAAAGGTATGCCTTGAAGGGTGTAAAGAAACAGTAAAACGGCTATATTTATTTCATCGCCTTTAATATTACTACGTCCCCCGTTAAATGTTATATCACCATTTTCTATTAGTTCTTCCTTTTCTTCAGAACGTTTACGTTTAGTTAGTGACATGATTAAAGCATATAGCGCCTGAAAATAATTAAAACCTTTTTAAACACTTTTACTTGCCAATTGAAATTATACACGTCAGTGAAATACGTATAGTTTTACCTTAATTTTTACTACTAGCAGAACCAATTCACAGTAAAGATTGGACGTTCGGGTTAAGCAAATGGAAACTAATTACTAATAACACATTTTTCATTTATGTTATAAAAATAATACTTTGAATGTACGGCAAATGCAATATGGAAATACCTAATTACATAGACACGACACCCTGACAGTTTAGCCTTGAGCCTGCCTGACACTGTGACACATTCGTAAAGAAGGAATGTGTCACACTCTTTGGCCTGACAGACCAGGGTAGAATTTTGTATTGTATTAGAATTATGTAAAGATGGATCGTATCGCTTTTTCTGAAAACCGTATCTGAATCAGATTTCTTTTTAATTTTTTCCCGTTTTGAAAGATAATGGTACAGAACCCTACGTGAACGAGTCCAACTCGCAGTTGGCTGGCTAAGTAAGTTTTTAGGAAAATATAGTAGTCTGTCTCCATTTTTAAGAGATATTTAATTTGTATTATTTAAAGTATAGAAATTTGTTTTGCAACCATTATTGCGACTATAAGGATTACACATTAAAATACGAAATTAAATACTTCTATTGGTTCGGAATAGTCACTACAAATTGCTCAAAATTTTAGAATAGTCTTAAACTTTAGAAGTGGTAGGTGCACATCACATATAGCCTTATTTCGTTAAATAACAAAGACTATTGGTTAAAGTCACGTGAAAATTCTGAATAATCGCTTTATATCAAAAGTTCTGAAGCACTTGTTAATTTAAATTTACCACCCACACAGGGTATCCAATCTTATCGTGCTAGAGGGCATAACATTGCAAGGTAATTCATACAAACCTCTAGATAAAATTATGGACAACTTTAAAGAAAAGGACAAATGGCGTCTGTCCTCTTTATCTCCCTCGGCTCATTTCTTGATTGAATAATACTACGGAATAACGAAGTTTCAATTTAAACACAAAATCAATCAAAATTGAAGTACCATAATTTACAAATACCATGATGCAACAGCAACGGTGCTGTCAATAGTCCAAAATAAAGTGTCTACTGTCTAGGATAGTAAGTTTTCTATTGTATAGCAATATGGATTGCTTGTAACTAGATTGTGTATAAGTATTATTAGTACCATTTACGGCTTAAGTAAGTAATTTTATATATGACTAGTTAAATTTAGGTAGGTACTTTTTAGAGTCTTTCTATTAAGCATAAGGCTTAGCTACTAAAGATTTACATTCTTGGTAATGGCAAGCCTTAGAAAGCGAGAACGCCCGCAAGCTGTCTCTCCGCTGGATTAGCCTCCATTGGGCTTGAGATATAAAGTAAATCTTACTGATCTTACGTTAACCGTACGTTGCATAATTGGTTCAGTTTTGTATTGTAATAATTTTCAGTGACTGCATACTTTTTTGATTATAAAGTCCTCGTAAAAGAAATATATTCTTCTGTTAATCCAGTACACAGAATTTAAATTTAGATGTTTTTAATTATGTAAGAGTTTACCTCCCGTCTATATTTCGTACAATATATTTTTAAATCGAATATTGGCCAAATAGTAATAAACTTATTTTCCAATAATATTATGCTTGGAGTCTGCTCATAAACTTATAACCTATCATTGGTCCCGAATGAGTGCTCTATTTGATTAATGTCCTTGGGATAGGGCTAAGGAGAATAATTTCTGTGTCTAAGAAATGCCCGCTGAAAGACGTTTAATTAGGGGCGCTACGGTAGCGTGATTTACTAGTAATCTTTGGACCATAACTGTGCATTGGTTACTAATTACCATGGTTACTGGTTACTTAAATTCATCTCAACAAACAGACGATTCACAGACAAAGGGACTCCGCATACAGCTGGATACTTATAGCCTCATATGAGACAGTTCTCCTAATCTTTACCCCCCATTTCCAGTAAACGTAGTGGTTATATTCTCTTTGCCCATTTCTTTGGGTTGGGCGGTAATGAATTGTCGGTATAAAGAAATCCGACGACGTTAAAATAACAATAAAAGACAAAACTTTGTACATAGCGATGGGTCGTTGAAGGTATTTTCGTCAACTTAACGTTAACGTTGTTTCATGTTCGTCAGCTAGTTAACATGACACATAAGTATATTAAATTGCAAGCCCTTTCTTCTACTAGAAAAAACGGATGAAAGCTATTTATGCATAAATCTAACAAATCTGAATTAATTTTTTTCTTGTTAGACTATTTTTTTTTTGTTATCAAAATCAACCATACGGATTTCTTGACGGTTCCACTCGCATCGGAATCTCCTGGTTGGGCACAGAACTAAGACAATGATATTTTAGATTGTTCCTGGCATGAAACAGAGTGGGTTAGGGTCCGATACAAGCGGATTACTTAAAGACTTAAAGATTGAACTTTTTAAATTTAAAGTAGTCAATTTGTTCGATATTTTCTCCTTGCATACATTAGAAATAGCTTTCCCGCTAGAATTGTCTTTTTAGGTATGAAACCATAATTCACTGTTATTACGTCCAAACATTTTGAATTTTGTATCCATCCACAGTCATATATACACTTAAATAATCATAAATAAAAATAAAAAAACACTAACCATAAAGTAAAATTCTGATAAACAAAATAATAACAATAAAATAAAATTCCAAATATAATTAATTCAAAATTCACAAAAAAAAACACTAATCATGCAGTAAAGTTCTGATAATATTTACGCAAAGCCGCTAAATAATATATAACCTTAACGCGCGCAACTATTCACAAACTTTCAAACGAAAATAAAAAAATAAAGAACTTAAACATGTCCTTCATAAAATTAAACAAACATTTCAACTCAACTCTGTGACGTTATTTTCAACGTAAGGTTTTCAATTTATTAAGATTGTTCCTTAAGATATCGTTGACTGCGTTTTTAAATGAATTGATTCAACGACAAAATTTCCGAAACGACGTTAACGAATTCAATTAATTGAATTCAATGACAGTTAAAGTTAATTCGTTAACAAGAGATCAACGGTTGATTCAACTAGTTCGTTGATTCAACGACCATCGTTATTGTACAATGACAATTGACAATGACAGTGACAGATCAGGTAAATTAAGGTAAACGGTATTTTGATAGAACTCAAATAAATTTGTATTGAATAAAGTTTAAAATATAATAATTTACGTCAAAAACAAAACAAAACATTTTTTTAATCCATAATGTTTCTTTATTGCATATGAAATGTTTCTAATTGTGATGAAATACTTTAATATATTCTAAACGTATTAATAGTGCATATAATGGGTCGCTTATGTTTTCTCAAATGTTTACTTGATTCGCATGCGCCTATTCATTTGCCGCATAACGTTGAAATTTTTGTAGGTCGGAGCAAAATTACAAAAATAAAAGATCAGTTATGTTCTCGCCAACAAAGTAAGTTTATAATACATAATGCTAATGTGAGTAGTACCAATTATGTTCTAAATTTGATGTCCGTCTTTCAGTTTGTCTTAAAGCCAATTACGATGAGTACGTAGTAGAGGTTAAGCAATTAGGAATAAATCCGTCCGGTTTGGACGGATTTGCCTTAAAACAAAATTGTACTTATAAAGTGGGACATGAGAGCAGAATTGAGGTTTTATTAAATAATTACATCCATGTAGTGGAATTTGACCCGCCACCTAACAAATTTACCCCAAAAAGTAATAAAAGGAAAGTAGAAGATGATGACTCATCACATAAAAAGAAGAAATGTATCAAACCTTTAGTTGATATAGAAATTAATGTCAATATAAAAGAAGCTATGGAGGATTCATGGGAGGCCATTGACGGGGCGGAATTGTATATTTACACATCTAAGGGTGTTAAGTCTAGTAATAAAATAGCTGCTTTTGATATGGATGGAACATTGATAAAGACTAAATCTGGAAAGGTTCATCCAGTTGACACAAATGATTGGCAGCTAGCTTTTCCTGTTGTACCATGCAAACTAAAAGATCAAATAGATAATGGCTATAAAATAGTTATACTAAGCAATCAAGCTCCTATTGGGAAGGGGAGAGTGAAGATAGAGGACTTTAAGAAAAAGATTGAAAATTTAGTTACCAAAATAAATGTTCCTATTCAAGTATATATAGCAACAGGTAAAGGTTTTTACAGGAAACCCACACCGGGAATGTGGAAAACTCTTACTGAAAAGGTACTTTATTTTATTTCATGTAAAATTTCTATTATTATAATTAGAAATAAAAATTAAATTTATTGTTTAATCGAAGCAAAAGCTCCCATTCCCTCAGGTAAAATATTTTAAATTTAATTTATTTTCCTGCACTTAATTTATTATACATAATAACCTTATCTTACACTAAATCATGTAAAAAAAAATTGTGCTTAACACATAAGGTAGGTCATTATTACATTAGCTTTATCATACCTTATGTATTAGAATATTTTTTCTGTGTTTTACAGAAAAATGATGGTTTACCAGTAGATATGCTAAATAGCTTCTACTGTGGGGATGCAGCAGGTAGAGTTGCGAATTGGGCACCAGGTAAAAAAAAGGATCATTCAATGGCAGATAAGTTGTTGGCTGAAAACTTGGGCCTTAAGTTTTACACACCAGAGGAATTTTTCCTGGGGCATTCTATTGCAAATGTCCCGATGGCTAAACCGGATTTTATCCCTAAAGAAATTGTATCAGAGCCTTTCAACAACAATCTTATTAATAATGATAAAGAAGTAAGTCTTAAATAATGAGTAAAATAATTTCATTTAATGGTCAGGTGGCAATTATTATTGTTTCGGTAATAAGTTATCAGTTGCATCTTCATGTTCTATAATGTGTATAATTAATTATGTAGTTCAAGTATTATAATAATAATATTACTTTCAACATAAGGTTTATAAAATAATGCTTTTGTTATCAGAAATTTAAATGTTCATTTATAATTAAATTATTAATGCAATAAATCAATACATATATTGACAAGTCAGAAATACATACTATTCATAATTCATGCTGTCATTGGAATTTTCAATGAATTGAGAATACTAATAACTTTTGCATTAATTAATGTAAAATTATTCACACATCATTACAGAAATATTTACAATCTTATTCCTACTTATCTGTTATATTTTAGATATTGGTTCTTGTGGGTTATCCTGGCAGTGGAAAATCTTTTCTTGCAAAGCAAATTGAACAGAAGTCATCATATAAATATGTTGCTGTGTGTAGAGATGTACTCGGTTCTTGGCAAAAGTGTGTTTCTGAAGCAACCAGGATATTGCAGGTAAAGGTTGTTTATTCTTTACATTATTGCTTAACTTATTATTTATAAAAGCTAATTCATGAAAACACTAAATTCATGTTACTGAATACAAAATTATGCATTTTTAGGGTAATTTATGGAAAATTAATTATGTGTCACCCTTGGCAAATTGTGTAAACTGAGTGCAGCCAGTACCAGTAACCAGTGGGTTACCATGTATTATTTTCTCGTTTATGTTTATAAGATTTATGTATTCTTTGAACCATGGTATGAAAACCAGTGTATGAAATAATCACGATAATTATGTCTTGATAATTATTAAACGGATATAAACTTTGCATTCTTGTATCATGCAACAACTTTTACTTTGTTGATTGTTGCAATAAGTTTAATCTCCCTAAACAATAAACTTCAACTACTTTTATGGCCAAATAAATAAACTATTAAATAAAACAAAAAAAAAAAAACCGGCCCAGTGCGAGTTGGACTCGCGCACGAAGAGTTACGTACCATTATCTATAAAACGGCAAAAAATCATGTCTGTTGCATGATGCCCTAAGTGGGTCTCCCATTCAACAGACATGATTATATATACATCGTGTCTTTACAATCGCGACAATAAATGAACACACATATAGGGGACAACTTTTTAAAATTGTATTACACATTTACATTCTTTAAACATCAATATTTACAGAGTTATTAAATTTTACAAAACAAAGAATTTTAGAACACCCTTACGTATCAAACTGTAACGTAAAGTTCATTTGTAAAGGTCACAAAGCATATGAATGGGTTGAATGAATTTAAATGAGACAAAACATACTGTTAGAAGTAGAGGCTTGTAATGCGACGCTGTGGCGCGAGTTGTATAGGATGTTACAAATTTTGTTTCTTTTATACTTAATTAGTTTGTTTGAAAAATATTTTTTTTAAATTATGGATTTTGTTAAACGTTAATATTTTTTTATGATTATTGGCAAGTAGCGTTAGACGTGTGTTCATTTATTGTCGCGATGGTAACGACACGCTGTATATATAAAAAAACATTTGTTTTTTCTGTTTTTTAGGATTTTTTCTTATAGCGGCAACAGAAATACATCATCTGTGAAAATTTGTACTGTCTAACTATCACGGTTCATGAGGTACAGCCTGGTGTCAGATGGAGACAGTGGAGTCTAAGTAATAAAAAAAATAAACCCATTTTAGGTTTAGGTTATTGTAGTTCCTATTATTATTTGAATCGCATGATACTTCAGAATGGTGCCCTTTTTCCATATGGTGCCCTCGTCTTTTTCGGAAGGAGAAGATAAACTTCCTTCCTTGAACATTATTAATTTTTATTCGGTCAGATTGAAATCCTTGAAATTTCTAAATAAAAAATATGCGTATTTTATAATACAAAGTGCTTACTCTTATGTACCCCGTAACTTTCATATTCCGTCTCTAGTTCTTCCCTGACCGCTATTGGGTTATTAGCTAACAGTTTCTTATGAGAATGTCTAAATAGTTGGCCTCAACGAACGTGGCTCTGCGGAGCGGGAAATTAAGAAGACAAAACTTAGGGATAGTCAGGCCATCGTATCACTCGTTTAGTAAGCAAAAGAGTCAATTTGTAATAACCGGAGGTTCGACCTAATTAAATGTCAGTAAGGGAAGCACAGAGTTGGTTCAAGCGTTTTCATTCTGGGAATTTTGATATCAAAGGTGCAGCTCGATCTAGTCGTCCTGTTCTGGATAATGTCGATACCATTTCTAAAAAAAGTGGAGCAAGATCAGCGTGTTAGTGGTTATGACGTAGCTGAAGTACTGGGGATTGAACACACACCAGTTTTGACTCGTATGAAAAAATCTGGGTATATAAAAAAGTTTGATATTTAGAAGCCACACGAGCTCACTAAACGAAACCTAATAAATTGTGTACTCAATTACTATTTACTGTATAAAGTAATGAAACCGGATCGTTTTTGAAAAGATTGATCGTCGATAAGAAGTAGATCATTTACGACAAAGACGTGGGAAACGTTTCAAAATAATATCACTTTCCAATAAATCAGCTTCTATATTACCATCTATGCCACGGTAACCAGGACACCATCACTTAATTTAACTCAACTTTAGAAAATTGTACTGAATTACTTAATCAATTTTTTTTTAGAAATTTACACAGTTTCTCGCAAAAAAAAAGCGCAACACTCAATTAATGGGCCTAAGAAATTATTTTGATCTTGAATTACCGTGAAACATGTCATGATGTCTGTTGACAATTCTGCAAAAATAATAGTGACAAAAATTTTACATTTGTAGTTGGTTTTCTTACAGCAAGGCAAAAGTGTTGTCGTTGACAGCACCAACCCTGATGTCGAGTCCAGAGCGCGTTGGTTAACGCTCGCAAAAGATATGAAGGTCGAGTGCCGTTGTGCTAAAATGACGACCAGCAAAGCGCATGCGCAGCATAACAACAAGTTCAGGGAGCTCATGAAAATCAAGCATTTGCCCGTAAACGACATCGTTTTCCACACCTTTAAGTAAGCCTGTAATTATTCTCTGATAGTTCAGTTGGTTGGTGCTAAACTATTGTTTTGGATTATTAAGATCCGACGGTAGTTCTGGATGTTTCTCGTTTCGTCTAGTGAGTGAGGCTCCCGGAGCCCGCTTTTTAAAAGCCGTCAACGCGTCTACAATCCCTTAGGTGTTGCAGGTGACCATGGGCTTCGGTAATCACTTAACATCACGTGAACCGCCTGCTCGCTTAACAATTTTTGAAATAAAATAATGATATGTATGAATTTTCGTTTTAAAATACTTCTGCGACACGGAATACCAGTTTGAAACAGAGTTTATTCCATGTTTTTGTTGAATACTCAGTTGAGGCTTGCCTTTGATAATATGAATTTAACCGGTTTTGTAAATGCATATAATGTTAATATAAACTGTTTACTTAAATTAATGCAATTTTTTGTCATTAGAAATAAATATCAAGAACCATCAACCAAGGAAGGGTTTAAAGAAGTCATTGAGGTGAAGTTTAACCCTAAATTTGAAGACGAAGAAACGGAAAAATTGTATAGAATGTATCTTTTGGAAAAATGACAAATTGTTAGAGATGTTAGCGGAAATTTTCGGAATAAAACATTATTTATTCAGCGGAATTTTTATTGCAAACTGACATTGTAATGACATGATCTATTATATTTTAGGGTTAAATTTAAGCAATAGGCCGGTTATAAGGCTAATATTATATTATTATATTGTTATCTAAACGATGTACAAAGTTGGCATTATTAATAATAAACTATAGTCTTAACGATTTTATATAATTATTTTATTCAATTGACAATATAAGAATGGGAAACTAAATATAAATAAAACTGTGGGGCATATTTTTCACATCGCCTGTGTGATGAACCCACTAAAACATTTTATACATAAACATAATCGGTGTCTAATATCTTATTTATTGTGGTAGACATCCTTTGCATTGTTGTTCTACTTTGAATCCAAAAAACGGTTCACAAATGATTTAATGGTTTAATTTAATCTCGTCGACCTCACTATATATATATATAAACTGTTTGTTATGCAATCTACAAAATAAATAGCGAGAATATGCAATTATTTTAAATTTAGTATCATAAACATTATTGACATATATCACATTCGACCTATACTTAGAGGTACGCTAATTTACTTAATGTGACCTACTCGATAGTTTTTTTTAACTTAACCTAATATTAATCAAGTAATATTTATTAACACTAACATAAGCGGGTATACTGGTTACGAATAAGGGCAAATACGGGCAGCAATACATTTTGCAATTGTTATGTATATTTGGGTTATCTTTCTTAAAATGTGATGAAGTAGATAGATATGGCAAATTATATCCAAGTTTTGATGAAAAACGTCGGTGCACATGTTTGAGACTGGTATTTCTAAGAAAATAAAAAACAAAATGATTGGCGTACGAGACCGCGTCATGGATTATGCTCGATGTTCTATAAAAACAAGTCGACGCTGAAGTCGAATCTAATTCGTCAATCTATACCTTTTGGAATTAGTTCTTTTTGTTAGGCACCATGACATAGACAAAGGATATGTTATAAAAACTAAGCCTTCGTAGTTCACACTACTTTTAAATTGAATCTAATCTACTAATACTTCAATAAAAAAACTCAACAGTCACATTAAGAAATGTTTTATACATATATTTTAATGTTAAAATATAACCTTTTTGTTTTTTTTTGTATAACTGATGTTACGCTTTCAGTCCTTAGACTATTAAAGCTTCATCGAACGCAGAATCGATGGGCTAGCCAGAACCCATGGGTTTGAGGCCCTCTTCAGTGGGTAGGGCCGCGCATGTACTCGTGCGTGCGTTAATTATGGCATGTCGCCTATGGACCATCGAGGTTCGGTGCGGACCGTGACTCCGATGGCCGTGGACTGTGCTTCTTTAGTCGGTGGCTGGGGGCGGTGAGAACCGCCCTGGAACGCGGGTGTACCTAGTGTACGCGTTGTGTGGAAATAAAAACCCTATTGCTGTTTAACGATATGCTATAAGATGAAATAAATTGACAATTCTACTATTGAATTTTAAGAATGCGTAGATTAAAACAATGATATTTATTATGCACAACGCCATTATTACATAGAATGGACGGAAAATTGCGAAATATCGAAACATCTACGTAAATTATACGTTTTATAGTAAAGAAATGGCCTTCTTTTTTCACTATAATTAATGAATATTTATTCCCAAATCTTTTATATTATACGAAATCTATTAAAAAGTATATCTATTTATTACGGCACGCATTAATTTTACATATTTTATTGCTTGTATCTAAGGAAAGCCAAGTCTTGTAAGCACGTCAAATATAAGCTTCTTAAGCTACTTTTCAACGATTATAATTTTTGTTAATTGTTTTACAATTATATCCAAATACATAATTTTCGTAATAGTGCACTAAACGGGTATGTATGGAACATTTTAGATATACACCAATCTAAATAAGACGCACACATTATTACGTAAGGTTTAAATAAAAGAGATATTATAAATTCTTAGGGATCAATGCCGATTCTCTATGTTATGATGTTTTAAGCTATCAATTCAAGGGCTCTATTTATTGCGTCTAATATTTGAGATATATTCACCCTAAGGTAAGTGATATAAAAATTGCGTCACAACATTAACAGCTTTACGTCGGTCCCGAGTTATTTAGCCGCACGTTTTCTTTTTAAATTGCTGTGGTTCGTGACGTCACACGGCGTTAGAATGACAATAGTCGGCTCCTGTCATTCGACGTCCGGATCTTGTTCTTCGTCCTCCGCTTCGATCAAATTGTCGAGACTCGAGTCCGAGTCCTCGTCATGTCATCTGAAATTGAACTTTTAATTTTTAGTGCTAGCCCCAGAATTTCAGATAGAACTTAAAAATGTGTAGATAAAACTATCGCAAAATTTTTCGGCGCCTGCTGGGATAACCTGCGGCGTCCAGACGTTCTAGCCACTAAGCTAACCAGTTAACATCCGCACAGCGTGAAAATCTCGTAGTCTTCTATCTATTATGTTTTAACTGTATTTTTAACGATACAGTTAAACGATAGTACTTTGGCAAACTACATTTTTACAGTAAATATAGGAAAACTAGAGATGTCGCCTTTGCTATTCATATTTCATTTTTAATGCTAGTCTCTGCACTCTAAATGAAATTTTGGACAATTTTATGTATACATTACAAATGTATTCATAAAGTTGTAGCAAAATTCTCCGTCGCTGCTAGAATTCGCACCTGAGCCTGCGGGGATTACGCCTTTATACGCTCTTTTTACTAAGCTGGGCGGTCGACATCGTCTACTTATTTGCATTATCTTTGGCAAACGAATAAAAACCTAAATAACCCAGTCATTTTAGGTTTTATCTGTGGATGAATTCTTAGTGAGCTGAATTTTTGTATATACCGATATTACGGCGTTGTAATGATGATGTGACAAATCGAAATTGATATCGTACCGGCTAAAAAATTATAAAGGTCAAAAGGTCACAAAAATCAGTTTTTCGCAAATATCTCGCGACCTATTGCGGATTTGGAGGTCAATAGAGATCATGTCTACAAAAAACTAAAACCAAACTAATAACTTTTTAGCCGGCACGATATCAATGTCGATTTTTCACATCTTCATTAAAACGCCATAATAAAATACAAAATTTCATATACAAAATTAAATATACAAAAATTCTAAAATTGAATAATTATACAAAAATTTGCCTAAAATGACTGGGCTAAAAGAGGTGGCTTCTCTGATTCGTAATAGCCGAAAGAAAGCTTTCAGCTACTACTGTTTTACTCGGTCTGCAAGTGCATTTTATTTAAGACTGCATTAGCAAGGACACAATAATGGAGGTGATGGAAAATGGAATGTAGTTTCTATTTTCAACCGACTTCAAAAAAAACGAGGTTCTCTATTCAATTGCAGGTTTTTTTATGTTTGTTACCTCAGAACTCCATCATTTAAGAACCGATTTTAAAAATCCCCTGAGTTCCTATATTCAAATCATCGAGATATTTGAAGTAACCGACTTCAATTTTTAATTGTTTATTGTTACTCAAATTTCTTTACTTGTATTTAAATGACTCGCAGATCTAGCATTATTATCTAGCAAAACATAACATGTGAAGATTTAGTTATCTCTACTTGGTTTAATTATGTTAATCAATTTTAATTTTATAATCTGTGCAAGCATCAAAATGACACAAAAGTTAAATATAGCTAGCATACAGTGATTCACGCTAACGTCCTACGCCCTACAAATAGTTTCCTAAATGATTGATTTTGTCTTACTACGTTGACTTATTAGATGACTGGCAGCAAAGACCTATGATCAAAATACCCGTGCTTTGACTTTCGATAGCAAATTTTGGCATAAAATGGACCCTACCGAATTCACTCATTACGTACAATAATCTTGTGGTAGGGCCACGCAACAGTATTCGCTGTTGTACGAATGGGCAGGTCCGTCCGGGGAAGTACAAGTAAAGTGGAAGTGTTATACCTCTTGCTTTTCGTTTGGTAACCAGAGCCCAGTTTATTTAAAGATCGCAACGCATTTGTAACCCTACGGGTGCTGCAAATGTGCACAGGCGGCGGTTATCACTTAACTTCTCACATAAAAAAATAAGAGGCATCTTAGTGATAAAATTTTAGCAGGCTACTACTACGATAAAGCAAACAAAAAAAATTTTACGGTAGAGAAAAATCAGTAACGAATTAATGGAATGTAAAAAATATTAAAAAAAAAAAAATTCAATTTTAAATTTGATTCTTCAATGCGCTTCGCCAGAACTGGCTCCGCCTTTTTATGTTCATTCTATAGGTAGGGACCACAAGAACACAGAGTCGGGGTGCATGTTGTTAACATAGTCAGCGGTGGCTACGGACCAAAGTCGAACATTAATGGGAGAAGAGCGGGACTAGTGATGTTACCTGGCGATATAAACAGTATCGATGTGTGCGAGAGTACCGGTGAGGGGGCGGGCGGCGCGTTTGCGGCGTTCGAGCGTACTCCGCGCCTGCTGCACCGCCAGGTCCCCGCACCATCGTTCGCAGCGCGCGTATATTACTACTCCTGCAAAGTTTTTAAAATAGTTCAGCCACACAGCACCATCTGTTGCTTATCAGTGGCGAATTAAGGGATTTATCCGCAAAGCCGAGCCTATATATACATACACCCTCGCCCTGGCGTCAAATTGACTTAGGCCTTTTAGGGCGTACTGAACCCAAATCCATCCGATTGAGCGGCGGCGCTTGCTGTATTGCAGCATTACATAACATAACATTGTGTACCGCCGGCTTGTTTAACACGTTTAAATGCTAGAAAGGTATGTATGTTATAAATTGTAGTTTTATGAACAATAGATTTATCAAACCAAACCAAATATCTCAAAAGGAGTACTTAATGCATGCAGGCTGCCTTTATTGCCCAACCAATTCCACCTTACTAATTACTAATTTTGTAAGTTGTTAAATTTTAAATAATCATAATTATTGTGAAGTAGTTATAATTTCAACAAAAAAGTTGCAAGCATAAAAAAGAAGATTTAAAAATGACGCTATAACATTAGTTAAATTGTAAATAATGTTTTTCTTGGCAGAAGTGAAAAGGAGACAATAAAGTCAATTATTATAGCTTGATTACTTAGCATTTAAAGTTATTTTTTTTTTTTTTACTTTTACATGTATTACATATTATGTACAATGGAATATACTATGATTATCGTTTTATTAATTAAGAAAGTCATTATAGGAATAATCTGTATAACATTTTAGATATTTATTGCTTCTTAAGCTTTAAATATTTATCACAGGTGTTGTGTCAAATGTCAATAAGCTCTTAAGATATTATTTCGATTATTTCGGCATTACTAGTGTTCAGTTTTTACTATTTTATATATTTTATCAACGTTACCGGCGCCCGCAAAGAGTATAATAGCAGGCCAGGAGTCAAGCAATAGAGGCGTGAGGAACAATAATGCCATTGTCATCGTTATAGGCCCTTCTACGCCTTGCGTTTTGTTCATGCCAAGTTTGTGTGAGGGCTGCCATATGCAAATAAATGTTCCGCACAGCCACACTGAAATGAAAGGAAAGTTATCTAAAGGTTCGTTTTACTACATAGACCGGCAAACAACTTGAGCTAAAATAAAGTACTGTACAAGCTTTCACAAATAGGAATTAAGAACCGTTTAGTGACTTGTCGACATGTTGCTGTGTATAAGTATCGTGGGGAGGTTTACTTATTCAGAAATGAATAATATCTGTCCCTCTTCATTAAAGATTGCATGATTATTCATGTATGAATTGGTTACATATGTATGTAAACAATTTTTAAGCACCACAACAATTTTTACAACACCTCTATTAAAACATCATTGTGTTTTACTGATATTGGTTTCAAGTGGGCTTTTAAGTAAGTGTATAAGAAGTTTCACAAGTAATAGTCAACTGCTAAATGTCATTTTTGATAAAATTAATATTATAAATTATTTATGTACTCACTCGGTATTCCCGTAAGGAACATCGGCAGTCTCAGGGCCTCGTTGCAGAAGGCGACGGCAAGGAATGCGTTCGCGACAACTTGGACTATAGCACCCGCGGCTGACCACCTAGCGCCTCTGATGCAAGGCGGTGCTGGGGTGTTAGCTTCGGGCACAGCTGTCACCACCTGTGCACAGTACACACAAAAGCCCTTACTACTGTCCGTGCAGAGTAGGCAGTGTCGAATACCAAAGTCCTGCCTGATTTGCCTCTTCTTCGTAAACATCTACTCATACACACAAGTCGGTAACATAATTATTTACTAAGCTCTATAGCAGTGTGTCAGATACACTGATGGTTTACTAGCGTATTGACGAATGATTCTAGGGTTTAATTTGTAAATCTAATTTCTTATTGATTGGAATGGATAAAAGGATACAATATTTAATGTTTGGAATTTTCAACAAATCTTTTTATTAGAAGTTGTGATTATTAAGGAGAGAGTTATAAGTAAGGGATTGCGGGTGCAATGTCGATAATGTCCTCCTTAGTAATAACTGATTCGGTGAAAGTTTACACAGTCCAGCGATATTGTAGTGTTCGTTAGTTGCACTGAATAGGCAGCCGCGGATTATATTAAAAAAAACTTTAATTAAGAATTATTAGTATATTTTAAATTAATAAAGTAAAACAATCATTATTTTTGACAATGATCACAAAAGACGTGCACGCGATTTATTAACGTATATAATATTCAATTTCCATAAAAAAAATTAAAGTATCAGCCTATACATGTCCTAATGCTGGGCCTCCTCTGTACAGAGGGTATCGGGGCATAGTCCACCACGCGGCCCCACTGCGGATTGGCGGACTTCACATATCTTCGAAATATTTTATTTTTATTATTATTTCGAGAATATGCAGGTTTCCTTACGATGTTTTCCTTCACCGCTGAATGCTATTGAATTAAATGCGAGCGCCCGGACACTGAGCTATCACGGCTCTATTTCCTTATCAATTTTAATTTTACAAATGTATACTGTTTTACTGTGGTAAGTCTAAGCAGTAGCTTGTTGTGTTACCGGTGTGGGCAGGCTTGTCTGGGGAAATACTACGGCCCCAGAGAAGACAGAATCTGCTCGCTTGCAACCGCAACTTTTCAGTGAAAGAAAAATACACAGAGACGTACTTGTATTGTATCCTTATATTCCTTAACTACGGCGTCGATGTCCGTGGAATCATCTCCAGACGAGACTTCTTGTTCACTCGCTTCAATATCGGACTGAATATCCACTTCTTCCTCAACAGCCATTGCCCTAATGCCGTCGTTGCTACTCGAAGTCTGTTCAATATCTTCCATGGGACAGCCTGCGTACTCGTCAAGCAAAAGGCACTCGCGTTCTTCAGTCTCTACATAAGTTTTTATTCCATTAGATACATATAATTATAAGTATCCTTAAGGGGGTAAGCAATAATAGTTTAGTGTGCGGTCGCTGGCTTTCTAACCGACTTAAAAAAAGTGGAGGTTCTCAATTCGATTGGTATATTTTAAAAATTCAATATATTCGAGCAATTCGCGTTTAAATCCCGGACCTGGAAACGATGATATATGTGCCCGTTGGTGAATCAAATACATCGTGACGAAACCTTGTATTTTCCAAAAAAACATATTTTGAATATGAGTGAAGTCTGCTATAACGCGGCGGTATGCCACTAAAATGCCTAATATTCTTTGTACACAGGAGGTCTTCGCCTAGCTGTGGGACATTTACAGGATGAAAGGTACTCTAGATAAGTGGGTAATATATTTTAAAGCTTTATAATTTGAAAACAACATTTAATGAATGGAGGACGAACGACTTCATCATGTTCGTGGCGAAGGTATGTGAAATATAAATAAAAAAATGTACAAAATCCCTGTCACTATGGGCGACGGTTTATGACAGTCTTACCTTTTGTAACCTTTGATTTAATACTTTCTAATGTCTTGGTGTGACGTATCGCTGATGGTATAAACCATAGGCTGCGCTTGGATTTCATCGAAATGGATTTCACCACACGCGAGGTGCCTCCCCCATGCTCTGTTCCAAGGCGCTTGTACTCGATGTCTGTAAGTGAACATTTAAAAATAAATAATCCGAAAATTTTATAAAAAAGGAAATGTTGTGTTTTTTACAAAGTTTGCATTGTATTTTAAGTAAACAATGTGTTTTTACACATTGTATATACGTGGTAATATTTTAAAATATTTACTATAATCATCATCGTTAGCCTATTGCAGTCCACTTTTGGACGTAGACCTCTCTCATTGCAGGCCAATTTGAACGATCTTCGGCTTCTCGCATCTAGTTGTTTCTCTGTTATCAGTTATCCTGCGGAGATCGTCGCTCCATTATCCTCAGATCATCCTCAAGCAAGATCTGTGGATATCCTACACTACGTTTGCCGAGACGCGGTGTTCACTCTAGAAAATGTCTACCCGACGGTCAACTTCAGCGTCGGTACGATCTAACCTCCGACGCTCCAACATAATCTCAATAAAACAGGCGACTGAGCAGAATCGGGAGTGGAAAAGAATAGTATAATCCCTCGGAACCTACTTATCGAAGCTTACAGCGGACGGAAGAGAAGTCACTTCAAAACCAGAGCATCAGTCAGAACTTGCAAGATTCTATGCTCAGCTTCACGCCTTGCAAACACCTCGACCTAAACAGTACCTTAGTATCAGCTAAGGATGCACACTGTTTCATGATTCACTGACAATATCTGTCTTTTTGAATATCTGTCCGACATGAGCCTAGACGAAATTGAGTTATAAGAGTAAGACAAGAGTAACTCATAAGACTAGATAATGTTCAATGAACATTTTTCTTCTTTCGGATCTGATTATAATAAACAGCGTTTCTCTAGAGGTTGTTAAAGAATATATTTACCCCGGGCAACTATTGCTATTTGGTAAAAAACATTTCGATCGAGAAATTAACAGACGGGTATACAGGTATACAGGTTGGGCAGTGTTCGGCAAACTACGTCAAGTCTTCTCTTCGCCTATTCTACAGTACCTACAGCGCACAAAAACAAAAGTCTTCATCAAGTCGACATATATCTCTTATCGGTCATAAAAATACTTCCTAAATTCTCAAAATGTATTTAAAATTTTACTAAAGAATTCAGACATGTCTTCTTTATTATAAATAAGTAATGAAAAAAATTGTAAATTTGTTAATAATAGCTTAAAATCTTACTTCCTGCTTCCATCTGCTCCATCGTCGGAACGCATCTCATGATAATGAAGTGGAATGCTTGTATAGTGATTCCAAATAAGTGACTTGCATTCATCAACGTGATCATGTGCGATAGGGGACAGGCGAATGCTAATATTGCTGCCAGACTACCTATGAATAGATGAAAGATAAATATTTCTATATTTGTTCAGGAATAAGGCTGTTATTAAACCGGAAGATACTAATCATTATTATAATCTTGCTTGTATAAGATTGTGAAAGGCGAATAATACGAAAGTACAAAATTTATAAACTAAAGAGTATCAATATCGACAGCGTCCGGATTTTGTCGACCTGAAACGACTGCGATTCTAATTTAGACCCATTTCTCGTTGTTTGATTGCCAGGACAACTATGATTATAGTTTAATTTAATGGAACAATTATCCAAGGGTCACATACATTTTTGTCCCGCGTGAGCCACGACCCTTGGCGCCGAAGCCAATAGCTCAGCAACTGCGCCAAGTCTCTTCGTGTCTACTTTTTTTTATCGAGTTTGTCAAAAGTTCAATGGATATCATTTAATTCAAAGTCAGATATATGGCACACACCTGCTGTAAACACAGCCAACACTGGACTTCCGGTCGTAGTGCTTTCGTATGTCATTGACCTCGTCAGCACTTTCCACTCTGGGGACGCTAGCAACACCAGCAAGGAGAATAGCAGGGGACAAAGTTCGGTGAGGGCGAGGCAAATTCCCGCCACCGTGATACCGGCCAGCACTGGGCAAACCCAGCCAGCTGAGCGTGCCTCCAGCAATGTGGTTACTGGCAATGCTGCATCGATTCTGTTCCTGAAATCAGTAGTAAAGTTATAAGTAAGATTGGCGTAATGGATAGTTAACTTCTCTTTTGCCCCAAAGGGCGTGGGTTCGATCACCACTGCTGGAAAAATATTGTGTGTATGAACAAAGTATTATTCTAGTGTCTGTAGTTGGGTGTTTAAATATCTATAATATGTATCTATTTACAAACGAAAATTAGGATTAATACGTTTATCGTGTTACCTAATACCCATCGTACAATGTTAGTTTGGGAATGGATAATGTATTGTAGAAACATACCTATATAACTGAACTCCCTTATATGCATATTGAATCAAATGTTATTAAAATGCTGTTTAACCATCAATGAGGCTATACTGAAGTTCTACGTTATAACTGTATGGCTGTAAAATGATTTACTTTCAGGTGGAATAGTGGTAAAGTACTATCCAATTCTTGATTAAAAGAATACACATAAATTTGTAAAATAAGGAAAATTCGAACAACAATAGAATGCCAGTATCAGGTCTTTCGGACCGAAGAAAATGGGACAGTCTTAAAGGCAAGAGTGAATCGAGCTGAACACCTCAGTCTGCACACACAACTGCTTAATTCAGCAAGTACTTTAAGACAAGACAGTTTTTATTTGCATAAAAATCAATCAGTTGGAAAGCGAGCAGAAAGTCCGCCTGATGTTAAGTGAGCGCCACCGCCCATGGACAGTAACAAAACCTGACAGATAGCAAATCCATTGCCACCACCTATGACCACTTATCAAAAGATCGCGGAATTATAGTACTTCAATTTAACGCTGTTCTTCTGTAAGGGCATGGCTCATTCTTGCGCACAGCAAAAGTGGCTTGGAACTACAATAGACTATCACTTAAGTAAAGAAGCACATATATGTCCCACTGCTGGACTAAGGCCTCTTATGCACAGGATCTGAACATAAGTTGCTCGAGTATATTGAATTACAAGTGAGTGCCCGGACATTGAGCTAGTATACTTTAAGACTTCTTTCAAATGATATTTAAGGTATGATAAACCTTACAATTAATAGTGGCATGATTGACAGTTTATAAGCTGCAGATTTTTTTCTGTAATTTCTTATACTTTTTGTTGTAACATTATTAAGTTGCTCTTAAAAACTTAGTTAAAAACTATCAGGACTTACCCCTTCAACATATTCGTGTACAAAAAACAAAGACCACAAAGGATCATCGTTGGCAGTCCGATCATAAGGAACAAATTCTTCTTCATATTGCTGTTTTGTTTCGGTGGCAGGCCAACGCTGAAAGCATATGCTATTGGTGCTCCTGCTGCGAATACCTGAGGCATAGAGAACATTAGTATGAAAGCACGCCAAGACAAATTCCGATAGAAAATTAGATCTTACCTCGTATATCGTAATCGGTATTGGAATTTTTATGCTTGCTATATCCAAATTAATGAGGCCGAATATTGCAAAACATTGGCTAAATAAATACAACAGGATCAATAGTATGAACGTGAACATCATGCTTTCCTGCAAACCAGACAGGAATATGACACGACATGTTTATACTCTATAAATAGATGTCAAACAGAAGAATTTTATACCTCAAGTCCGCACATGAACATTGCGCATACCACCATTACCACTGTAACACCTATCACATCAGGCCAGGGCTCGCCCAGGGAGCGTGTCTCGTAGCCAAACAGCCATCTTCTTGTGCGTCCACCGGTAACATGATCAGCTGTCGCGCTTAGTATCCTAGCGCAGATGGCGACCGCGACCAAGTGGGATAAAAAACACATCCACATCGCCATGAAGTCGGCGAATGACCGCAAGTTCCTCTCCCTCCTACCCCTGGGCGTGCGCCGAGGAGGAAGGATTTCGGAGAGCTTCCTTAAATCCTTGCAGGTCAATGCTGCAAAACGTATAGGTAGTTTAAAATAACTATTTTAAAGGGAAGGGTTGAATTTAGAATTAAAGAGTAAGATTCCATTTCTGTTAAACTCTTTTCTCTCTTTATAAGGTTTACAAAATATTGATGATATGAACGGTGGAGACGGACAATATGACGTAATGTTTTCACTGTTGCTGTTATTTATTATCTTCTGATAGTTTTAAACTTTATCTTTGATAGGTTTAAGCTTTTGCTATATTTTAGGTCCGCGTAAATAAGCGAACAGTTTTCAAATTTAAACCTTAATAAAGTCCGCAATATTGAATTTTCACCAATAAAGATTTTTTGATTATAGATTTTAATGAATTGTTGGCATTATATATGAAGCATGAAACAATAACGCGGTAAGTTTTTATTATGTCATTGGCTTATTTATGCTATTTCTTTCTTAGATCTTACAAAACAGATCAAGCACTGAGAACAATTAGAAGACCGGCCTGAAGTAGAAAACGTATTCTTACACTATCCGGTGGCTGAGTCATCCTTCTCAAAGGTCAGCAACCCGTGCGCTAACACAAGCATCGCTTGCTCGTTGAATATCTCTCCAAAGAAAATAACAAATGAAGTGTGGAATGGATACCCACTGGCAAAGGTTGCGAAGACTGCCAGTAGCATAACGGCTGGCACGGCGCAGTAGCTTGAGTTGGCAGCTGCCAGTGGTGCCAGAAGTAGCGCACCCACTGTCCAGCGAGCGCCGCACGCCTCACTACCGCCAAGAGCGCTGAGCACGTCCCGCATCATGGAACCCTTCTCGCGCTGGTCGCTCGACATGTTTCTAGATCTGCGCCCAAGTATTTGATAAAACAACAAAATACAAAGCATATTTTCCGCTTTTTAATGATAGAGTATTGCAGAGAGTTGTATTGTTTGCGCTCAAGAATCAATTCAAACGCTAGACATTTGTCAATGTTAAGGCTACACAGAAGCTTTCTGCTGTTGTACGAATGAGTAGACCGATGAAGAGAAGTATGATACCTCATGAAAAACCAAAGTGAAACAGAAGTATTACATTTTTGCGTTCCTTCTGGAGAGTGAGGTAAACTGGAAATCTCTTGAAGATGGCGGTGGTAAAAACTTATATCAGATTAACTATACGTTCGCTTTTAAAATATTCATATTAAAAAAGAAAACCTTGAGCGCTGCCTTACTGTGTATCAATCAATATACAACAATTTGGATGTGAATGAAATGCAACTTTTATTTTTTAGAATATAAACAAAAAGAAAAACTATGGAAATTTATCGATAATACAAGTAAATCAACAATTGGTGACAAACTATACATAATGTTTCGAAAGATTGTTATTTTTTTAATACCATATGACTAAAACATACGTATAATTACGTTTGTGTTCAGCTTTTGTAAGATTGGGCCGGCGAATAAATTTTTGTAGTTTGTAAATTTCGTGTATCTCAAAATGTGTATTTTTCTTTTTTAATTTTTTGTTAGCTCTTTTAAGGGAGATTTAGATTGTTTTACGCGACTGGAAGCATAGTTACAAGTTTTAAAATAAATTTTCTTCGTTATACCTATGATAGAGAGCTATTTTATTTAGCACTAATTTGCTGACGTCATAAACAATGAACATTTTCAGGTAAGAATACTTTAAAAACCTATGTTAAAAATAAAGAAAATAGTAGGTATAAGCTGAAACTATATAACAAAGTGTAGTGGATGAAAATAATAAAAACTTACCATGATCACTACTCTTTGAGGATTTCACTTCACTGTTTACAGTTTTTTCTAACGCCAATTAGAAATTCAGCTCATTTTTTGGACATTTTGCTTTTTATGTCTAATATTAGTTGCTAAGGTCAATCAAATTATTTGGATATATCGTGATTCTACCGCGGCCGCTGGTAAATAAGGTCGATTTTCAATATTTATGCGACAAACGTGAGGGGCGCCGGAGTATAGCTCTGTCTCGCTTGCCACCTCAAAATCGATACGGAGCTCAGTTGGGGTGTCCTACAGATTATGATAATGTAGGACACTTTTCTCTGAATTTAATCGTAAATGCGCAAATACTAATAAATTCAAGAGTATAGGGGGAACTACGTAACATCAACTATTACAATAACACATAAACTAGTGCCTTTTGATTTTAATGTTTAAACATTGATTATTAATAATTAGTTATATTAATGCCATATTTTTTAAACAGAAAAGTAATATAAAATTATGATTTTAAATCTAAAACTTTTCACTTCACTCTCTTTTAATGGATGGTTATCACCAACAGAATGGTTACAATATTATTACTAGTTCCTATGGCTTCAGAGTTTAAACGTTTCACATTGACCGACATTAGCTTGCTTATTTAATAGAATCAGGCGTTACTTTGCGGAAATCCATTACAACGATAGAGTAATGTCATGCACTAAGATTTCCGTCAAAATGTGTGAAATATGGTCTCAAATTGACAACTGGACTTAAATTAACACTTCCTTAATCGAAGATATTAAAGAAATAATAATTAAACATTATGACGTTTCAACTAAGGTTCAAAATTTCAAAATTAAGGTTCAACATCTGGAGCTGACACTGCTGAACAAAAATCTTACGTGTTTCTTAAGAAAACAACATTACGAAGTGGAATTAGCAAAATTCCTCCTTTATTTCACCTAGGTGGAGTCGACACACATAATTATGAATTATGATAAGTAGTTGTGGACTTGTGGGTAGGTTCTTTTAGGATCGGCCGCATGCATGACGTCAAACCTCTTTGGGAGCAAACTTGACACACAAATACTTGACGTGTGTTCACACACGGTCTGGGGTTGTGGGTTAGATTCACATTTAACGCACAATCCCTGGCGCCGTAGTTTAAAGTCAATAGCTTAGGTGCTGCACCACCGAGTTATGACAAGACAAGTGTCAAGAGTATGTTTTGAAAATAATCCAACCATTGATCGTCGGCAGTCTGCTGTCTTTTCTTACGTAGCGATGATTGCACTCTTTTATTCAAGTCCATTTACTTGTTCACCGCAAATGAATGAACCCTATACTCTTTGTGTTCGGTGTTTTAGGAACTTGCATACTATCCACATGATCGCAACAACCTTACGGTCTTGGATGGTAGACTTGACTAAAAGTACAGAAGCAGCAATTACTGTAGAGGTGTACTGTGAAAAATAGTAATCAATTCTAGCGATGATGTGTTAAGCAAGTTTTGTCACTTGCTCTATCCTCTGAGCAAACCTATTGTCGTGAACGGCTGTCCTCACACTGGATAACGGATTGTCATTAAACTACAAGAGACTCCATTGGAAACTCTTCATCACCTCCTATACTCACCGTCCGTTGCCTTAAACCGACTCTTTTTTTCAAAATTTGGATAACAATTTTGCGGGGAAAAATTTCAACTCCAGGGTCATCATCATCATCATTTCAGCCTGTTGGAGTCCACTGCTGAACATAGGCCTCCCCTACAGACTGCCACGAAGCACGATCTTGAGCCACCTGCATCGTAACCCTACCCCACGTCCTACCAGTACGAGGCTGCCACTCGAGAACCTTTCTTCCCTAACGGTTATCGGTTCTACAAGCCATATAGCCGGCCAATCGCCGCTTCAGCTTACTAACCTTTTGAGCTGTATCGGTTACCTTTGTTCTACTGTGGATGTTTTCGTTGAGAACTCTATAAAACGCAGAAAAATACTGAGCATAGCCCGCTCCATAGCTCGCTGTGCGACTTTGAGCTTCTTCATACGGCCAGCAGTGAAGGAATGAAAAATCTGTCGTCGTATATTTTCTAGAGCCGGTGACGGCTTCCTTTAGTTTAAACAATTAATTCGTAAAGCTTGTAATTGAATCATAAATTACGAAATAATGTTTTACATGACTCCTATTTTCAAAAAAAAAAAAACAGTGAAAAAACGGGGCGCTTCGACATTAATTCTATTCCTTATTTTCAATAGAAATTGTAGAAGTCGGTGGAATTATTTAATTTGGTGATTATTCAACGAGCAAGTCATGACTTGCACAATAATTGTCTTTACAGTTGGATCTCGCAGCAGCTTTTGCTGTGGGCAGGGTCGTCCGGGGAAGGCACGACTCATAAAAAGGCGTGAATCTTAATTAGATAAGGCTTATATATTTGACTCTGGTAAGGTAACCCGAGATTTTCAAGGGCAGTGGTAATCACTTAAATTCACCGTGAAATATTTTCTGCTTAACCACTTTTGCCAAAAAAACATAAGCACCTTTTTATGTTGGTTAATATCTAAGAAATGCAGCGATTAGTTCCTTGATTTGCGTATTAATGATATTGTTATACGTAATTAAGGATAGTTGATCTTAAAAAGAAAATCATGATATTAACTAAATATTTTTGTTATAATTAAAATTACATTTATTGTTGACTAAAAATAAACAAATATTTAATAATATAGATATGAATTGGGTACATTAATCAAACTGTGCAATGCATAAAAGTGATTAATATTAAAATAATGAATACTTTTTTAAAGCTTATGCGCTATATTCAAATTCCAAATATCTTTATTCAAAGAGATGTTTGCGCGTTCTTATGAAACGTCGAGTTTTACATAAAAATTTATATATTATTATATAGCATAATACCAATACCAAAAATTCGAGGTACCTATTAGTTTTAAAATTGTACTTCCAACTCGAATCAGTTTTTGTCTCAAGTAAAATGAGCTTAGTGACTATTAAGTGATGTCTTCGATATTCTAACAGTAGCTGTTGTTGTGATTATTATTTAAACTGTCATAAGCTGAGGTAAGGTCGCCGCATGGTATTAATTTCCATTACCGCAGTTTGATTTTCGAGCTAACATAAAACTTTTTTCGATAGAGAAAAATTACTAATGAAATAATCAACACGCAGAATTATCTGCTCACTCACAGTTTTCGAGATAAAAATTATTTAAAAATTTGTTATTTTCACTACGAAAGTCTGCCATTTTACTAAGTGGACTTCAAAAACTCAATATACAGTACTGCCAATATGATAAATATAGGTAGCGAGTGACGTCATATTCGTATCGATTGTAAAATCGATAATTTTTTTTTGTTAAAAAAAATTATGAGTCACAGATCCGACACAGAGCACCCCGACTCCATGTGGTCTTTTGGTCCCTACCCCTAGAGTGAACATAAAAAGGCGGAGCCAGAACCTCGCGCTAGAGGTCCTGGCGTTCAGGTGTTCTGGCGAAGCACGTGGAAGAGTCAAATTTAATAATGAAATAATAATTATTAATTCATAATTAAATTTGACTCTTCCACGGCCAGAAATATGATTTTTTTTTTACATTTAACAAAAAATTTAAATTTATGAAAGGTGAATATTTCGTATGTAAAAAGAAAAATCTTCGTAATTTTAATAAAAAAAATTAAAGAAAAAATCACTATTAATCTTAATTAGATAAGGCTTCCTTGATATATAAAAATATGCAATTACGAAAAAACCTTTCAATTTGTGTTAAATAGACTTGAAATTAATTTATACTACTTACTGATTAAAAAGATTTTATAAAATTTGTAATCGAGTTCCGAAATCGATATTAGCATATTGGCTGTATTGATATTTGAGTACCTAATCATATATTAAATTTAAAAAGATAAGTATTTCCCGCTCTTTTCAATTTCCTCTTTAATATTTGTATTTGTAATGGTGGATAATATGTGCGCGTCTACTAGCACTAGTGAATTATGTACGTATTGTAATTTATACTTTATTTCTTTTTATAAAATTTTATTAGAATCTCGTTCAGTACTTTTCGATTTTTTTGTGTCGTCGTGGTATCTTGTAAAAAGTTTTGTTTGTTTAAAGTGTGGACAAGACGTATTTGATTTAATATGAAAGTTTTTAAATGTTACAATGTAATAATTAAACCAAAGACGAAGAAGCGTCAGTGTTTTTTATTAATGCGACATTACCATTTGGAAAAGTGTGCGACTTCAAATATATATGTATTTTTAACAAAAAACTTTTAGTAGCTTTATATCTAACATGTTGTCAATAACAAAATGGAGGACTTTCTTAGTGAAAATAACGAGTTTTAAATATTTTTTTTCTCGAAAACTATGCGCAGCCAGATAATTCTACTTGTTGTTTATTTTATAATTGATTTTTCTTTATCGAATAAAATTTTTTTGCACCTGGTAAATCAAACTGTGGTAATGGAAAATTTTACCACGAAATATAATGTATGATACGTACATACGTAAGTATATACAAACACACGTATTTTTATTTATTATATAAGTCTGAGAGCATGTGGTATGTTTCGCCTGGTAGGTTGAAATAATTTCCGGTGATGCATGGGTTTCAAATCGTTCCTCGAATATTGAAGTTGTTTTATTATATTATTACTTACATACATTATTTTCATCATAGCCGGTGGAAATTGAATACGCATAGCCAACGCTTGGTAATGTAAAACCATCAATGATAATAATTGATAATTTCCGTTTACTTATTCAAGCTTTACTGTATTTTTTATTTTCAAGCTAGGTAGCGTTCTCTTCCAATAGTGCCTGTTGTTGTATCTTGGTGTCTGTTCTTTTCAAGCCAAACATTGCCAATAAAACGTATAGTAAAGTAGAATATAAGCTCCACGAAACTAAGTAAACTAGCTCCGAGGAATAATCCGGTTGTACCGCCCACAGATACTGAAAACGGCAAAGGTTTTTATTGGTTACAAAATAATTTCGAATTATCATTAAATTACAAACGCATAATTTAATAAAGAGTTAAAATACACATTAATATACCTTATATGGGAAAGACGAATACTTTATTTAGTGGTGTAGAAATATGTTTTCTACTCTTACACGCTAAATGTAGGTCATGCTTTTTCACATCCTATAGGTTATGAAACTTGCATTAATGACTGACACACTATCTACTTATTAGATTGAAAGGTGAATATACAATTTATAAAAAACCTTAAAAAATTAATCCTAGCAAATAATAATGAGACAAATAATAATAATTATGTATTTATATCTCCTCACAATACATGACAACAAGATACAATATCATAAGTTGGTACAGCTTCAGTAAAAAATTTAATCAGGTAATTGTGCGGAGCTGGTGTCTATTATAGGTGTAAAAACCTGTATTACAGATCACCAGGTCCTCACCCCACGGAATCAAGCTAAGCATAGTTAACAAAGCTGGAATAATTGTACATAAATTAAGCATTTTTTTTAAATAAGCGTAATTAGCATAAAATAAGATAGATGAGACACTTTAAACAAACATGGATTATTTATTTAAGAGACCTTACCCACTAAGTCCATGCGACTTCGTACCACATTTCTTTTAAATCTTTCTGTGGGCAAATATGCTAGGACTAATTCAACGAATGCTTTCTTCTTGTTGCCTTTATCCCTGCAATTATATTACAGGCATAAATAGTTTTTTATGTTTAAGTCATCAAATATTGACATTAATATGTGCCAGCAGGCGCGATAATATAAAAAAAAATTCTGTAAAGATGATCGCTACCAAAAATCATTGTTTTACACAAGGGGTAATTTGAAGATTGACTGATAATTTACTCGTAATCGGTCTCGGCATTTTGTGAATGCATGATGTACATAGTTATATAAATACCCCACTGATTTCTGTATATTATGAAATTGGGTTGCACCAGCCCAGAGACGATCAGCATTATTCCATATTGGTCTAAAATTGAACATTGCTCGATAAGGCCAAGAATTTAGATTCAAAACAATGGAGTATTCTCATAATAAGGAAATACTGCAAACGTTTGGTTCAATTTGCTTATTAAAATAATTGTTTGTGTAAAATTTTCTTTACCTTAATTGTTGGCTAATTGTTACAATTTAATCTTTTTTCCTAAATTTTGCTTTCTAATTTGTTTACAAAGCCGAAGTCTTCGAATTATCCAATCTCAATTACAATCAAACCCAACAATCATTGGGTCATTGAACAGGTAATGGTAGAAAATAAAAAGTGTATAAAGTCGTAAGTGTAATTTTATTGTACTTACAATAAAATTGGCATTCACTTACGAGTTGATGACGTCCTTGATTATAGTTATCTCCGTTTCATCGCAAGATGGTAGACATTCGCAGACCATACCATATCGGTCTACGGCCCAGTGGGGCTTCAAGGTTGTCAATTGGCTTTCGTGCATGTGAAGGCATACCATACCAGATATATTACAGTGCTCAGATGCATCTGGAAGGAAATTGCTACAGATATAATTATGAACAATAAATAATACTGAGGTGTCAATAATTCAATAATTAGATCAGACCATTTAATGTTTCAACATAGCTATAAAAAGTGACTTTTGCATACAAAAACCGAATTCAAAGAAATCAACTAATGTGGAGCGCCTGAAGGTTTTTACTCTGGTGTTTTCTTGTTGGTGGGTTTTGTATACTATAAGTTGCAAAATCTGCGGATTTTTTTGTGCTTTTGATTTTTTATTATTTAAACAAAAAACTGTAAAAATAACATTTTAGCAAATCATCTATTTTAAATCGCGTCGGGGGTCGTGGGTTCGATTCCCACACGGGACAACTATTTGTGCGACCCACAGATAGTTGTTTCGTATCTGGGTGTTTGTCCACGTGGAATTTATGTTTGTAAAAACGTCCTTACAACACAGGATAATGTTATCCTAAAGTGAGGGCAATGTTTTTCAGAAAAAAAACAAAAATAGGTAGACATTTTTAAATATATTGTTAGCCAAACATTCCAATGTTTTTTTTTATTTTGTTCAACTATGCTAAACATAAATCCGAGGTATTTTTTTTAATGACTTAGGCGCTCCACTATAAATACCTGGAGGACCGAGCTTAGCTTGGTTTTTTTTTGGTAAATCATGTATTTTGGAAATAAAAAAAATAAAAATAAAGAACATGATCTGGTATAGAAAAAAAAGTAAAAGAAATGAGTGTGTAAATGATCGTGATACGACCCGCGGCCGTCTGTTTTGGGGCCGCCCGATTACCGAACGAGCTATTATAACATTTTTTTTTGCGGCGAAATTTACTGTCACATTCGAATAATATTTTTCATTCCCTGAAAACAGGGATAAAAGGACATTTTCGATTTTTCGCCCCCGTATCTACACATACTAAATTTCATGAAAATCGCTGGTGCCGTTTCCGAGATTCCGATTATATATATACAAGAATTGCTCGTTTAAAGGATAAGAATTACAATATGAGTGTTCATTAGAAAGGTCAATGTAATGTGGGGTGTCCAATAACAATAGGTATTTAAGGCAAGGCTGGCAGCCATACGTGCCAACGGGGGACGTTAGTTTAGCGCTAGTTCATAAAAAAATCACGTTTTAAATCTATTTGACCACTTCGTTAGCATAAGGAAGATACATTTACCAGTTTCCAGCATAAAATGGTCATTGCATCCACAGATTTCACGCTGTGCTCTCTTGCGACACAACACAGTACAGGCGCTGTATGAATAATGAGGGTAGAGGCCATCTTCATTCTCGTAATGGAAACGACATGCGCGTTGTTCCGGCGTTGTTTCCACGACCTGCGGGTCGTTCTCGATGTTTCGAACCGTAACTTGACGTCTAGAATCGTCCATAGCTTAGCAAACTTTTATATATATCCTATTAACTTGTGAATTACGTGATTTAATTACAAGCGAATGAATATAAATGTTTCGTCACCCTTGAAATATGCAAATGTAGTCTTCAATGGCATGTAGAAAATACGTAGAATGAGAGATATCTCACAGTAATTAGGCCAATAGACTCTTTAAAGCAAAAAGAAAAAAATGGAAGCACACATTCATTTCTATGACGCTAACCGTACGTACATATATACCGTACGTCATACGTTTATGCAGTTTTGATTGGGATAATTTTTATATTATACAAGCTGTAGTACAAGGCTTCGCTCTGGTAGTTGATATGAGACGAGAGAGGTATTTAGCTATAACGCATGTTGTACACCACTAAATCAAACATGGCGTATTGATACGAAAAGAAAACAATGCCATTATATATTAATACGAATTATGACGGATTATATTCATTTTACGCGCAGATTGATTAATTGAATGATTTTGCAAAATTGACAAGCAGCATATTCGGTACTAATATAGAGAAAATAACAGTGTTTCTCCTAAGTAATTATAAATTATAATTTGCCCTCCGATTTAAAAAAATGTGCTGAAAAAATTAAACCGATTCACTACTCACCGATATCTGTGCCCGAGCTTAATTTTCAAAGTGAAATACTGCGATGTAGTGATGGTGGGCACTTCATCTTCCCCCAATGTGTACATCTTAAAATATTGTTCTATTTTATATGAATAGCAAGATGAAGCTGCATTATTATGTCCCTAGAGTCTGCTATATTTGGTTGTATAGGAACTGATTTGGCCTACTAGGCTAACTAGGTCTTCAAACTTGTGGTTTAAAGTGATTCAAAAATTCTCTACTGCTATTTATCAAAGAGAATGTAATCACTACGTTTATTAATTTGCTATTTATTAATTCTTATCACCTGTCATCAGTATAAATATGACAACTGTTTATGACGTTTTGGTAAATTCTATGAGATTTTAAATTTACGAGATGATGGGTAACGCGGATAAGGTTTATAAAGCAGCATTTCGTAATGGCCTACCAAAATTATATGCCCTCGCTCTACTTAATACAATGTGAAGCCTTTGTGATATATCGGCGAAAGGTTCGAACCTTGTTATTGCGTTCGATAATTAATATATACAAGCGGCCCTCGTGCAAAGAAGCAGCGAATCGCCTTTCATTAGTTATTCACCGCTCATATTGTAAGAAAACTGTGATCGCGCCAGGATTTTATAATAAATAATAATTATGTATAGAGGAACCTGTTGTTCCCAGGCTTATTTACTTTTAAGTACATAAACAGCGAATATGAGACAAAATAAGTTTTATGTTAAATTAAAGGGTCACCCTTGTCACCTAATGGTCACCTAATGTCAATTAGCACCTATATAATTATATTCTATTAGGTGCCTTAAGAGCCGTGATAGCTCAGTGTCCGGGCGCTCGCCTTTAATTCAAAATACTCGAGCAACCTGAGTTCGATCCCCGGTCCCGGATCCAATGAAGTTTTTAACTTTAAGTGCTGTCTTATCACGTGCTCCGCGGTGAAGGAAAACATCGTGAGGAAACCTGCATATTTTCGAAATAATAACAAAAAAAAATATTTCGAAGATATGTGAAGTCCGCCAATCCGCAGTGGGGCCGCGTGGTAGACTATGCCCTGATACGCTCTATATAGAGGAGGCCTTTGCCCAGCAGTGGGACATGTATAGGATGTTACTTTACTTTACTTTTTTTTTAGGTGCCTTAATTTACTGAGATTTGGTTGTAAATAACCTTTTTCAGATATATATGATGAAATAATTGTACAATAAGTAATGTCAATGAAAAATATATACTTTCTGATCAAAAAATTGTATATTACGATTTTTTTTGCAATACACCGTCGGTGATATACAGCTAACTTCACGTTGGAGTTGAGGCGGGTGCTTTGTTTGCCCTTAGGGATATAAAGGTGATATAAAGATAAAGCACAGGCGTTTTCGCAAAGGAACGATTGTCCTAGGCACGAACTATATTGTCCAGGTACAACAGGTATTACGGATACCTTTTATTGGACATTAGGAAAGTAGATTTGAAATTACTTCTTACCATGGACGAACGAAAGAGATCAAAACTTAATACCCCTTGCTTTTGTTTTATATTGCTAACCATATTATAAGTGTTGACTTTCCTACAAAAGAATTTTTTTCTTATTATAAAAAGTAATACGGTTATCACAGTGTAATTATAAATTAGCATATATGTATACATAAGAAAGACAAAGCAAAAAAAAACAATTTTTCGCTAAGAGTTACTTATAAGAGATAAATAAAAGTTTCCGTTGGCTTCCAATTTATTTTCTAAATTATAAAGTAAAATGAGAGTAATAAATACTGTAACTTAAAATATACATGCTGTTCGTGTAATTTAAAATATACATAGAAAAGTATGTTTAAGTATGTTTTTCAGCTTTCTCGTGCCTTTTTCAAAACATTGCTCTACTTTTAAGGTTGATTAAATAATTTAAAAATTGTGTCCTAAAATAAGTTGACGATACGGTATTCACAACGACTAAACAATGGGCGCGTAGCGTTATTGCGTAAATTACATTTGAATATAATTTAGCATTAAGCTATAAGAGCATCTGAGTTGTCATTACTTGGTCTGTATAGAATTTATGATGAAGCAGGTGCCGATATCGGTTTGTATCGGCTGAAAGTATTTGCAGCAGTCGAAGTTTTGACCATTATATGAGCAATTCCCGAGCATTTGTCCACAGCCACTTCGCACCAGCTGAGCGTAATAACTGTAGTTGGAAGTTCTACAGATGGGATCAGGATTGTTGTTCTTGTAACAGACGTCTAAGAGTCGATAGCATGAGCCACGAAAGTAAGCAACGTCTTTTAAAGCGTCTTCCAGGTCCAATAGGTGCTCCGGCGACCAGATTCTGAAAAATATAGCCGCGCTGCTATATATATGGAGCTGCTAGTTAACGCTTAATTTGAATGAAATTGTCATGTGGAGTCGTATCATGACTTTGAATGCCGTTAAGAGTTACAGTTTGACTGTGGTAGGACCATGCAAAAGTGTTCACGTGTTGAACGAATGTGCAGGTCCGTCCGGGTAAGTATCACGACCGCACAGAAAAGAGGCGTAAGGTATAAGTGTTACAAGTTGTGCGTTTCGCCTTGTGAGTGAGGTAGCCGGGGCTCACTTTCTTTAAAGGTTTGCGGCAACGCGTTTGCAACCCTACGGGAGTTGCAAATGTCCATCGGCGGCGGTTATCACATAACATCCGGTGAACTGCCAACTCGTTTGCCACTATCTCACGTAAAAAAAGTCTATTTATTAAAAATTTTAATAGTTACAAGTATGTTTAAGATTTTTATTAAAATTTGACAATTGGTAACTCGTCACTAGCACTAATAAAAGAGTAAAAATAATACTAATGCGCTACAGTCTATTACTTCATCACTACTTTACAAGATAAATTATTTCTATATTGTTTCACGGTAAATTATTTTTGTTTCAAATTGCATATGAATATAACAATACCTTAGTAAGGAAATATCAAAACATAGTAACGTTATATCGACTGGAAAAAGAAATGATCGTTTATTTTACTCAATAGAACTGACGTATCAGAAACGTTGTAGATCATGAACTTGTTACTGGCTTCGCATATCGCTACTGCAGGCAGCTTAGTCTCCCACTCTATGTATGTGGTCTCCACGCCAAAACTGATAGGGTTCATAATGAAGGCGTTCCACGCTGCGATTATAAGTAGAGCTGATCCATACCACGAGAGGATCACAAGTATTATCCACAGCAATCTGTTCATTAACTTTCAGAATAAATAGATTATACCTACGAAAATGATCTGCAGAAAAAACTAGAAAACGTGAGGAGTTTTGGCATCTTATATCTATATGTATAAATAAGTGATTGGGCACGGAAAAACTACGTTGTTTCATTTCTTAGACACTTGGTCCTTATGAAAAAAATATTGTGACATTATATTTATCTTCGACAAGCCCACATGCGCGGATGACCTTATAGAAAGTGATGCCGATGCCCATGGATATCCGTAAGATTTAAATTGTGTTGTTACGTACGAGGATATCTCCTCAACCTCCGCAACCCCAATTATAAATATTAAATACATCTGGTGATCTTTGAGGCTGTCAATTCACCAGACCGGTCATTGTTGAAACAGCAGAAGCTGCTGCGTGGCTCTACCACAAACAAAATAAAATAATTTTACTTAATTTAGGCTTGTTTCAGATAACTGATATTAAAATAATATACCACAACTAATTGCCCAGCAGTGGGACATGTATAGGCTGTTATTTTAATATACTTTTTTTACTAGCAAAAAACTCGTTGGTCAATTGTGTTTTTTTTTTTCAAAAAATTTTATAATAAAATCTGTATGAACGTAGCACAAGCCAGAGGACATGCAAGTGTAGAGCGATACATTCCCATACACATTGGAAGTTGTAAAGTTTATCAGTATAAAAGCCTTTTACTGGCATAGCACTTAAGTAATTAAAGTAATTTTAATTCAACGCTTTATTTTGCTTAAATTAGGCTACATTTTTTTGCTTCTTTACTTAGTATAAAACAAAGTAGTCAAAATTTTGTTTTGCATAGGTCTTGCTCAATATAGAATAAGCCTTCGAAACGAGGTTATCAGTTACTCGGACATTGTATTCGTCAAATATTGAAAGCACTCACCTCTCCGACCAGTGCTTTGAATCATCAGCAATGTAGTGTAATCCGACGAAACTGCAACTGGAACAGTAGTCTTTTACGAGTGATTTGCATGATGTCTTTGCCATTTTTGACAATTAAATTCCAACTAATTTGGTTACATAGTGGTAACATGGATTTGCGGAGACAGTGTAACATTGAATTGTTGTGCAAGCATTGTTAGTTTAATAAATGCATTAAAACATCACGCAAGGCCACGTGTCGGCGCGCATGATGTTCAAGGTAAAACAATAATATAATCAGTTAAAAATGCTTCATTATCGTATCAAATATTTATATATTTTACAATTTGTTTGTACAAAATATTTACACGAAAACATGTTATTTTAAACCGTCACATTATACCAAATGTAGACTATACACTATAAACAATCCAGAATAATTCTATCTAAGCGCGTCTATCGAAGCGTTACGATGTTCTTAACATAACGTATTTTGATTACTTTATATTCTTTAGTAAAACTATTTTATGAACTGTATCGCGGTTTTAAAATATGAAATTATCTTTCCCACATCCATTATCACGGGACAAATTCGTAAAGTAGTTTTATTTCACAATTTCATATAGGTACGTGTAAGGAAAACAAATCATTACTTTAAATTAGGCACAAGTTTATGTACTTTAGTATACACATGATGCATAAGATGAATCTACGTATACAGTGGGTCATTTAGTAATGCTAATTGTTAGAAGAACTCATTCGGTACAGAAATTATTTTATACATAGAGTTCGATATTATATATATATATATATATATTATTTAAGAACCTGTTTATAGGACGAATGAGATATGCAGCAAAGAAAAAGGGACTTATGACGTGCTTACCTTATAAAGTACCTTAAATGTAAAGTAGCTAATGCTATAAATATTTGGTTAGATATGGACGAATGAAATTATGAAACTTAAATTATAAATATTGTAATAAATCTGCGTTTGATAAAAACGGAACATCGAAGTGTTGGGGACTAGTGATTTGTTGGGAAGCCGAGGATTTGTGTTGACGTGGTCGATGGTACGTTGGTGGTGGAAGACCTGGCTGGCGGTGAACTAGTCCTGCATGAGTTAGGATGTTGTATATTTCCCTGCGCGAGACCAAATCCGCCTCCCGTTGGTAAACCTGCCGGTAGAATAACACCAGAAATCAATAGTTTTCTCGTTTCTCGTTTTGGTTTTCTTTTTTTTATGTGAAAAGGTGACAAGCGAGCTGATGGTTCACCGGATGTTAAGTGTTAACCGCCACCCATGGATATTTGAAACACCCGGACGTTGCAGATGCATTGCTATCTTTTAATAAAGTAAAGGGTCACACAAATAGTTGTTGTTCTCATGTGGCAATCAAACCCACGCAACCCGACGCCGAAGCCAGTGCCTTGGTAACTGCGCCAAGGAGTCATCAAAACAACAGAGTCCACTGAAAGACTGTGCTGATCTTATTGATTACATTAGAATTTTGGACGATAAAGAAGAGAGAAGATAAAAGACAAGAAATAAGACGATAAAGAACGAATCATGCGGCTGATTTAATCAAATTGCGATTAAACGACTTTGAAATAATATATACAGTATATATCTTAATGATCTTAAAGTTAGGCATTGAAAATGTGTCTCTATTTATAATAATTTTATGTTACTCATTAGGTTGACCTAACATTAAATATCGAGATTAAAGGATTGTGCAATTTCGTAAAAACTTTACCTTCCGACAGTAACCAATAGCGTGTTTTAATTTAAGAACTTGATCATCAAGTCATAATCTGCTATACTATGACTTGTAGCTAAGACGTTCTCGAAGTATTAAAAAAATTTGCAATATGTGCAATATTGCAAAATTTTATTATAATTAACATTTAAAAAACGTAATTCTATATAACCTTGATTTAACGCGTTTTATGTATTCATAGTTTTTTGTAATAGTTTGAATGTCATGAGAAATTTAAATACGAGTATTTGCAGCAACCAACCTCAAATTATCGCAAAAAATGGGCTCAAAATTATTTTTATGTATATTTATTTCTGCTAAACTTCAAATGTCTTGTTATTTGGTTCCCCCACGAGGGATAAAATTTTCATAAATACTATAAATACGTAATAAAAAGAGAATAACAAAGAGATTTCTCCATTTACAATAAAATGAACTAAATTATGCTGTCCATCTTTTCTAAACAAAAATTCTCGTACCGGTTTCTCTCCACTGTGCAGTACACTGGTCAATTGCAGTAATTCCTGCAGATGGGGATTATGCAGTGCCGGGCTTCGTAAATGAACCGGAAGGAGTTCTTCTTCTTGCCTGACTGCAACCACAGCAGGGTGTGGTGGTGGAATGCAGTCCACAAAGCATGCGCAGCTTATGAGTAAAACAATTACGGCTTTCATGTTGACAGCTGAAAACAATAGAATTGGTTGGTGGTAGTTGTTCAAAGTTCATTTTTCAAAAAGATAATATGGCGTCGCTTAGTCAGAATTGCTGTAGAGTGTACGAGACGTAGGGCACCTTTCTAGGTTAGTTTGAAAGCGAAAGTAGACTGCCCAGTGTAAATACTGTCCGTTTTTCGAGCAACGATTGTCTGAGAGCTCTTAAAACCGTTGATGTTTGCTCGGTTGTCGTGTTATATTTGTAGAAAAGACTGCAAGACACCAGATATCTAGCTATTTCTACTCTAATTCTTTTGGAGTGAGGTAAAACTCTCGTTAGCATACTAGATAAGACGAATGCCATGCACATGGCCGCAATGACTAACTTCTTTTTTGGTCGGCAACGGTTGTCTCCGGGCAAGGGATATTAATGCAAACTTATTGTTAATGCAAAATAGTTATTTTGTTGTTTCATATTTCTTGTGAGCCGTGATAGCGCAGTGTCCGGGCGCTCACCTTTAATTCACTATACTTGAGAAACCTAAGTTCTATCCCCGGTGCCGGCACCAACGAAATATCATGCTCAGTGGTGAGGAAGTTTTTCTTCGCCGCTAAGCACGTAATAAGTGCCGCTCTAATAGTGAGGAAACCTGCATACTTGCGAAATAATAACAAAAAAGTATATTTCGCAAATATGTGAATGCGCAGTGCTGCTGCTTGGTGGACTATGCCCTAATATCCTCTGTACAGAGGCGGCCTTTGGCCAACTGTGGGACATATATAGGCTGTCACTTTATCTCTTATGTAGTACCAAACAGCTGTAAAATTATATTTGGTTGATACCTTCAAATAAAAGTGATATATTGATACGTTTAATGTTTGGTATAACGTGTAAATTATTAACGATCCATTAGCCATAGAATATATAATGTAAACTTAATTGTAATGTAAACTTTATTTTTATCATCGTATGATAATTTAAAGTATGTTAAACAAAACTTAAAAATACAGCGAGAAATAAAATATAAGAAATTAACAAGTGATTTATAGTTAAACTTAATTTTACGAGGACCGTGGGAGTGGATTTAGTTAATATTTGTTTACATAATATTTTCAAATTAGTAAAAGTTAAGTCCACATATAACTATAGGAGTGGTACTGAACTGGTTGCGTCCGATGATGCGTTGAATTAAGTAAGAATTACGCGTCAGTATCTAATCGACTTTTGACCTAGTTTCGCGACCCAGGTGGAAATGTCCATTGGACTTTTAGATACTATCGCTAAGGCCTCACGCTATTCTGCAATTGGAATTATGTCAATTATTCGTTACTGATAATATTCGGAATCTTTTCAGCGCAAAGCCAGCGGGTGTTGTCAACCACAATACAATGAAGAGCAAGTTAAGTAATGATTACAGTAGGTTTTCGAATATTTACAAGGACAGGTAAATATCTTAGGCGTTATCGACACGCTGAAGGTAATGACGGACGAAAACAAACGTGTTCACATAGCTATCGTTAGACAATGACCAAGGTCGAGACACTCGAGCGGTCTTTGCTTTCAAATGCCCTGTCCAAAATAGCTTCGAGAATATTCTCAGCCATGTTATTACGACGCAATGTTGTTTACGAAACGGAGGCCGTGTGATTGCCGATGTGCAATGTTGTGTAGGAATTGGGGCGGGCGGAAGATGGTGTTAAACCTTCACGCATCAAGGTCTGTAGCGTAGGATGCGAGGGACGAATGGATTTCATTTTCATGGAATAAAGTTGCAAGTGAACAGGCTCTTCATCCGATGTTAAGTGCTTGGCGCTGCAAATGGACATCCACTTTTCAATTCTTTTGTTGCAGTGTGCAGTAACGTTGCTAACATTTAAGACAGTGGACCCGTTTACTTCACTCTACAGACGTAATACTAAAGATAAAATAACATTATAACATACATATTAATTGTTTTATTATTACACGTTACACGCTTTATCTCCACATTCACAAGATGTTCTCTTCGTAGCATGGCTGTGGGTAATGTAAAGCATCCGAAATGGTGAGGGTAAAATATAAAATTAGATGCGATTAAAACTTGTACCTAATTTTTTTTTATTTCATTAATATGTAGGTATGTGTATTTGTTGTTATTTAATTGGTACTATTGACTTTATTCATGTATAGCAAGGAAAATTATAATTTGCGATGTAATAAATATATATTACACACGAAACGCATAATATAGGGTTTAGACTTATAATAGTTGTGTTTATTTGGTGGGCGTAAGATGATATTTGAAATGAAAATTTTATCGTACTTAATAAATTTCAATGCACCTCCTAATGTAATGTATCGTTGTAAATTGTGTACAAGAGGTAGACTTTGCGGTTCAAAGGGGATGTTTCATTTTCGGCTATGAACTGTACCGTGACCTAAAAATTAAAATGTTCTGGGTTCACTGCGTGTTCACATTTACGTAGGTACGTTTGGAAAACAAAACATAATAATACCAGAACCACGTGTGTTAATATGAAATAACGTTAAGATATTGAATATATTTATGCTGGTAAATATATATTAGCACTCTCATTGCTTGCATTACGTTATTGTTAACATTACCTTATTGTTAGCATTACCTTATTGTAAGCTTTTAACTAGTATCACGTAAAGGCTACAATAAATTGAAAGGGTTATTTAAAACATCGTTAAGTTTGAATTTGTACCGTCAGTGTAATTGAGGACATGTTAAAGTAATGAAACTAAAAATAATAAAAGTTTTGGCATATTGTTGTAAAATTTAAAGCATTGACATAGAAAGTGTAAATAAAAAAAGACAATATATAAAATAAAAATAAATCATAAAAAAATCTTTTTCTTGTTCTTAGTCTCGTTTTACAGAAAATTGTAAGTTATCTCGATAAATATATTTTACTCTTTTTTAATCATGAAACTTTGTCGTAATCCTATGTGAGACTAAAGAAACAAATATTTTTAAGACTTACTGCAATAAAATAAAAACGCACAAAGCACTTCACTTTTACGTAAAAAATTAAACTTATATAATGAACTGAACTTAATAAGTCAGTTACTTTCGAGCGCGAATGCCTTGTATCTGAAGGAAAGTGACGCCGCAAGAACGTACCACCACCACTATACAGGTTGCTGCAATCCTGATCAACTATCAACTATGGGCTTACTATATTCATTATACATCTTTATGAGGAAACAAATATTTTGTTTCTCTATTTTGCTCTATCTATTTTGCTGAAGATTATTTACGTATTTCTTATTTTTAACTCGTTAGCACATCTTTTCCACTGCTTTAAAGCTTAATCACTTTTGTCGGATGACCCTGTACAGTGTTTTGCGTTTTAGAAAGACGAATAAAACCCGGACAAACCTTCATATCCAAATTAAAGGTCATACAAAGTACTACTTAATATAATAATACAATAATTTAATAAATAATACTATGACTTACCCGGCTGAAATTCAAGCCGCGACCCGCTCCCTTGAAGTCTATCGCTATGAAACTGCGTCGTATCATCAAAACTCTGTTACAAAAATAATTTGTTAAATGTGTAAAGTAAACAGTAAAGTTATACTTAAATTTGGTTAATTTGTTTATTATTCAAAATATCCAACAGCTGATGTTCTGCGACTAATGACTTCGACAAAATTTTTTTTTTTTTTTTTATCGAGAAATACTTAGGCTTATGTAAGCGTTTTTAAATATGAATTCAGAGCAACAGGTTTTTTTCTCACCATACTTTCTACAGTTCTACATATCCTTCTATAGAGGTCATGTCGGCATCCTCGTATACGTCATACGTGTACGCCTCTAGTTTATCGGCCAGAGAAAAGTCAATTTTTATATTCTTATTTGGTGCTGTTCTGTACATTATGTAAACCCAGTTCTACATCCTAACGGGCCAAAGTGGGACTACTATCTACTTAAAACGGATCCTGTTTATTTCCGAACGTGACAGTTGACTTTCGTTATCCTATAATTTAGTTTCTTGAAACGCGGTATTTCTGGACGCTTGCTCGTTAGCCAACCTTTTCATAAAACCAAGGAAAACCCGGCCACAAATGTGACAGTCACTTTTGCACTCAAAAATCAGAACAACGGAGAGCTCATCGCTTTGAATTGGATTTGCGAATTTAAGTTCGCAGCCGTCTGATGTCGCAGTCTAGATCATCATTGTTTTATGAGAGACTTATTTATAAATATAGTCTAATGTCAAAACTATCAAATAGACCATTCTAATAGACTACAAGATTTCATTTTACTTTATAGTGACATTCTATTTTGAGTGTGGTAGGGCCACGTAAGACTTCGTTGTTGCATGAATGGGCAGGTCCATCCGGGGACGCACCACGATCTCACAGGCCGGCGTGAAGTGGAAGTGTTATACTTCTGTGTTTCGTCTGTTGAGTGAGTTAGCCGCACCCACTTTATTATAAGGTGATAAACTGCAAAAAAGGGAACCGACGGCCCCCTTGCCTCTTTCTCGCACAAAAAAACTTATAGCTATATTATGCTCATACAATTTACCAAAGACTCTGTATTGAAGAACCTCGTACAACGTGACCATAAATTTTGGGACTATTCTAATGGCTTTAAAATATACGCACCGACACGTTAGTCATTAACCAGATTCATTTGTTTTATAGATATTTTACAATATACACTTATTTGGTATCAATAGCTCAAATACGTTCACAAGCAATTACTACCTATTAAAATGTTTATTGGTAGCAGTTATTATCTAGACGTAATTGTTCGTACATGAATGATAAATTCCCATAATAATTTCGTACGATGCAATAATAGATCGTAGAATGGATAGCTTGTAGTTGTAGATTGTCATATGAAATTACTAGAAAAAAATTTTCATTATTTGTCTGCATAATTTGATTTATATTTTTCATATTTTACAATTACTTCATTAGGACGGGTTAGATAATTTCATTGTTTTTGCTGTTATTTCAGGTCGTAGTAATTTGAGATGTTAATACAAATGTTCCATAAACATACTTTGCCACAAAGTACCGAATGTCGTTGACATGTCTTATAGATTTATTGCAATTATAATCATGTACCTACTGTAAAGATAATAACTATTCTGGTGGCTGCACCATTTTAATTTGTGAAACAAAAATATTTAATATTTTTTTATCCTTAGTGTTTATCCAAACTAATACAAATTATGTTAGAGATACTGTATTTTTTGTCTGTATCTTTAAAACGGAAAATACATTCACTTCTATAAAATTCTGCCGTAATGAACAACAAATCTATTTAGTACAATAAACTGCGAAAGGAATCAATTACTTATTTTTTGAGTCCGTCTGCAATTATTTAATAATTTTCTAATCAATCGTCATAATATAACACCGTTTGTTCTCCACGGCCATAGTCCATAGCAAATATGTTTGCATTCAAGTTTAAAGAGACATTGCAAAACTCATGTATAATTACAATTACATCAGGCACAGTTTCATCTGTATGCACTCTAACAGTAGATGGTCTAAAACAGGTGACATTATTTCAACATAATTTGGGCCATGTGAATTAATAACATTTTAGATTGATTGACACACAATGCAGATTAGTTTACGCAAAGCCACGTGACGACGTTCGCGCGGTGCGGTGGAGAAAGGACGCGTGCTATGTCGTTCACGATGACCGCTTGACCGCACTAATCTGAGTCTGAGCAGTTGAACACGCTGATGTACAAAGCTGGACATTGCGTCATCACAGCTGTTTTGGCGGGAATAACGTTTTATAAAAATCTGATCAGTACCTGCTTTGTGATATGCGTAACTGATAATAAAATGTCATTTTTTAAACATATAAACTGTGTACTGTTTAGTATTTTAGTATAAGTAGAACATTTTTAATGTAATGAATATAATAATGATGTACGAAGCTGGCGCGAGGCCTGCTTTTATTCGAGTGTCGGGGCATCCCCCATGCCTCGGACATAATCTCGACCAGCAATGGCTGGTCGGTGATGAGGATGGCCAACGGCCATCCCTAACTCTGACCGCGGTAGCGGCACTGGCGGGTGTACAGCGTTACACGCGGTGTGTAACGCGTGGATGACATCGTCTTCTCAATGGCGGAAGTGCGGTCGGGTCCGGCTCCCCAGTGGCCTCCGACCGCAGTAGCTCTCGTGGGAGCGGGCGCCCGTCAGGAGGACGGGCGTGTAGGGGTGCGATATTTTGTAGGTGTGGATGTGGTCCGTTGTCGGCCCGGTCGTACATGCGACGGGCCAACCGGACCACAAACTCCTAGATGGATTCGATTTTTAGATCGCGGGCGATTACGTCATTCCTGACGTAGCGCCCGGCCCCCACGATTACTCGAAGGGCGAGGTTCTGCTGCGCCTGGAGCCTGCGACTCTGCGAGGCGGAAACCAGACCATACCACGCCGGAGCGGCGTAGGTCAGGCGCGAACGGACGTACGTCTTGTAGACGCCGAGTTTGGTCTTGATCGGTAACCTGGATGCCAGGATAGGGTACAGCATGGCTCGAGCTGCTCTGGCTTGTCGGACGGCGTGTCCGACCTGGGGAGCCATGCACAGCGAGCGGTCTATCCGGCACCCGAGGTACCTTATGACGTTCTGGTTGGTAATCGCCTGACCTCGCAGCTCAAGCGTGGGTTGGTTTTTAATGCGGCGGATATATATGGCGGACGTCTTGTCGACGTTGACAGACATCCGCCACTTATCCAGCCACTCGGGCAGCAGGTCCAGTTGGCGCTGCATTTTCCTCGCCGCAATCGCCGCGACGTGAGAAGACGTGAAGAACACACTGTCGTCCGCGTACAGGGCCAGCAGTACGTCTTCATCCCAGTCGGAGGCGTTTTGCTCCAAGGTGGGAATGTCGTCCGTGTACACCGCATACAGGTGTGGCGACAGACAACTACCTTGTGGTACACCGGCTTTGATGCATCGTACCGCCGAGTCGGCTCCCTCGACGTGCACGACGAACTTCCGTTCCTGAAGAAATGACGCTACTAACCGCACGAGCGCACGGTGGGTGGTGGTGTTTTCCAGCAGCTTGTGCTGCAGACCCTCGTGCCACACTCTGTCGAAGGCCTTCTCCATGTCGAGGACCCCCAGACAGATGCGGCCCCTGTTGTACTGGGCCGCAAGATAGTGCAGCACTTGGGCCAGCTGCGCTGTGGTGGAGTGGCCACTGCGGAAACCGAACTGTTCCCTGCGTAGCTCGATGCAGGGAACTATTCTCCGTAGCAGCAAACGTTCGAATAGTTTTGCTACGTGCGGCAGTAGCGTGATTGGCCGGTAGCTCGCCGGAAGTCGTCGGTCCTTGCCCGGTTTCGGCAGGACGATGATCTTACCGGTTTTCCACTCAGAGGGGAAGTGCGCCGTGCGCAGTACACCATTGTACAGGCGGCACAGCGCCACTAACCCCCTTTTCGGTAGTTGCCTTTTCGCCAACGTCGTGATTCCGTCGGTGCCGGGTGCCTTGCGGAGCGCGAGATGACTCGCGGCTCTACGCACTTCGGCCGGAGTGATGAAAAGTCCACCATCCAGCCGTGGCACCGGCTCCGACAGGAACTCCTGTATGTGCCGCTCCACTTCCTTGTGGAACGCAATGGCGCCTGGGGCCGATGTATTGGGCACGAATTGCCCTTCTAAGTGCTCTGCCAGAATGTCATCCCTGTCTTGGGCTGCAACGTGCTTACGTCCGTCACTGCCCACGAGTGGACAGATGGGTTGTGGTGTTCGGCTGAGCTGCCGGTTAAGGTGGTGAAGGGAGGTCTGCGACTCGGAGGCCTGCTCTATGCGGCGCTCCCACCCCTCACCCCTGTACGCCTTGATGGCTGCCGACAGCTCATCCTTGACCCGATTTTGGCGTGTCTTCACTCGGGGGCAGCGGGTGCGTGCCCACAACCTCCTGAGCTCCCTCTTCTCGTGCAGCCGATCGAGGAGCCTACGCGGGAGTGTGTCTTTTCGGTGCACCTGTGGCACCGCCTTGGTCGCCGCGCGCAATTCTTCCTGTATTTTACAGGTGATTTTGCGCGCGGCCTGCTCCACGTCCTCCGCAGTTGAGATGGGTGCACCGAAACTGAAGTCGGACATAGCTCTCGAATAGGCCCCCCAATTGGTCCTGTACCTAGGGCCTCTGGGAGTCAGTGAGTCCGCAGCCAGACTCAGCACGATGAGCACAGGGAGGTGCTGCGTGTCCGCATCATACAGCACCTCTACCTGGATAGGGCATGGCACTTTGTGGCAGAGCACGATGTCCAGGACATCCGGAACTTGGTGTTCGTCGGCGGGTACGTGTGTGGGCTCGTCGGGGCCCAACACTTCGTAACCCGCCTCTTCTGCGTCCTCCTATAGACTCCTGCCAGCGGGGGACACGACTCGCGATCCCCACGACGGATGTTTTGCGTTGAAGTCCCCCGCTATAATGGCAGGAGTGTTGTCGGAAAAAATATTCCGGATGTCTCTGGCATTGAAGGGCGAGCTGGGCGGGCGATACGCAGCGAACATGCGTATCTCTTTCCCGCCCGCGCGGAGGCATACGCCTATGGAGCGCGTGCTTACGAAGCTACGCAGCTCCTCTTCGTCGTGTACTAGGTCCCGTCTTACCAGCACGGCCGTGCCTCTGTAGACATAGCCGTGGTCGGGGGAGATCTCATCCCGTCTGTAAACGACGAAGTTTGATAGGCGGAACGGCTGACTCGGACGGAGTTTGGTCTCTCCCAGCAGCACAATCTGGATGGTGTGCTGCTGAACCAGCATCCTGAGTTCCGAGAGCCGCTGCGTTATGCCTCCGGGGTTCCAATAAATGGCCCTAATTTGCGGCGCCATTGCGTACCGCGGTCAAAGATTTAATGGCGCTAGTGAGCGCCGTTAGGGTGTCATTACCCGTCGCCATTGAGACTAGGACATCCTCTAGGATTCCCGTCACCAGCCGGATGAGTTGGTTAATTGCCTCCTCAATTCCCTGTGCGACGTACGTGGAGTCGCGGGAATGGGAGGCAATGGCTACCCCTTACCCCTTGGCCTTGTTGGGCCGGTTGGTGTGGGCGCGGTGCGACTGTTGCAGCTGTGGCGACATTCTCCCGCTGTTGTGGGGTCACCACAGCTTGCCCCGCTGAGTGCGGTTGAGGGATGCTCTTCTTCTTCCTCTTACCCCTCTTTTTCTTCTTCTTGGCCACTTCACCGCGTATTGTGGCGTCATTGGCCGGTGGCATGAGGGTGGCGTGAGTTATTGCCGCTGGCTGCGTCGTGCTCACAGCCATTGCGGGGGTTGTCGCCAAGTTCCCCTGAGTTGGAGGGGGAAGAGGCATTACGCTCCTATCAGGAGGGTGTGGTGCTTGCCTGGGTGGTGGTGGCGGTGGTATTGGCGGTGACAATTTAATGCCACGGCTCTTAGCCACCCGTTGGAATACCGCACAACGCCTGTCGTTGGCTGCGTGCGCTTTTGCGCAGTTGGCACACTTCGGCGCTTCGCCCTTCCGTGGGCATTCGGCCGAAATGTGCTCGCCAGCGCAGCGCACACAGCGCAGGGGTCGGTGGCAGTTGGCAGATGCATGTCCAAACCCCTGAAAGCGGTGGCATTGTGCGGGACCACTCTTCCCTAGCCAGGCCTCAATAGTGATGCCTGGCATGTTTAGTACCTCAGTTACGTCATATAGACGCTTGAGTTCGTTTTTATCGAGGTGGTCGAGTTTGAGATGGTATAGGGTTCCCGGTCTGGACCTCTTGGGCGGTATTGCTCTCGAGTAAGTGGCTGGGAACCCAATTTGCTTGAAGTACTCGACCACCTCATCAGGCGATGTGTCTCTGGGGAGCCCTCTGATCCCTACTTTTGTGGGTACTTCCTCAGGCGGAGCGTAACAAAACCACACAATTGTGGGATCTTTTTGGCTACACTCGCCAAGGTAGCGCTGTATTACCCGGTATTCCGCGGCATTTTCCGGGGTAAAGCGCACTCCCTTGCCGAGCGGCCTGGCGTGTGGTGCGTGTCCTAATTGTCCTTTGAGGACAGAGAAGTGCTTTGTCCATTGCGGCAGACATTCTACCACAATAGGTGGATATTTGCGCCCTTTCTCCTCGGGAAGTTGGGGCGGCGCTTGGTTGGTTCCCTGTGTTGTAGAGGACCGTCGGCGTGGAGATGGTGTTGCCGAAGCCGCGTTGACGTACGTCGGCGGTGAAGATGTCGCTGTAGAGGGGCAGGGTTGAGGCTCTTCTAAGTCCATCTCGACCTCATTAATGGTGTTTGCTGACTGTTGATCAGCAGTTGATGGACCCGGAATAGGTTCCTTTATTTCGGAGGTCGGTTTAGTCAGGACGTCCTGCCTTTTGTCCTTACTGGTGGGAACATCGTCCAATTTGGGACGCTTGTCGTCTTGGGTAGGCGAATCCGGGGATGTGGGAGGACGGGGTGTCTTTGTCCGTTGCGGTAGTGGTGCTGTAGCCGCTTTCTCCCCGCTTTTGGGGGTGGTTTCAGATGGCCCTGCAACCTTTAGTGGTGCATTGGCATTAGGTTGGGGTGGTTGAATCTGCGATGGTAGAATCCTGGTTATTTCATTGGTGAAAATATTCCTTTCAACAAGGATTTTCACCTGCGGTTTTGCTCGCCTAGATTTGGCGGTGGATGTGGCTTTTTTGCCACGACCCATGTTGGAGTGTTTGCACAGCGTGCATCTAGAACAGAATGTTCTAGAGCGCACCGGAGAATGGTTTATTAATAATACGCACTCTTTCTGCGCGCGTTTATTGAGACTGCTCCCTTGGTACCGCACCCCACCGGGGGACGCCCGGAGGGAAAACCACCGATGAGGTAAGCTGTTTCGGATATAATCTCAATAAACGACGGATGGAGTGACTTTAGCTGTTTTTAGGCTACTGAGGTAGCCTTACCTCACCACTGGACCCTTTTTAATTAAAAAGGGCGACCAAGTAGCGAGCAGCTACGCGGTTGGACTTGGTTGAGCGCTGTAACGACAGAAAGCCAAGAACGAACAGCGAAAGAGGAACGAAGTGTCCTAGGCGACTCGACGCGGAACGGAGCAATGCTCGACGCTCGGCGGAGTTCGCTTCGGAAGGCTTAGGCTGTGCACAACCCTACTGCAGATGCAATGAAGGCGTACAACAACGTTTACCACTCACTTGATCCTCATATAATAATGGCCTGATACAAATATTTCGAGAGTAGTAGCAATACCATAAAGATATCATAGGTATTTCTTAAAAATTAACATGATTGTTATTAAGTATAATGTTATGAGATATGATGTACCTAACATAATATGTCATTGTCAGCCCTGGGTTTTACTTATGTACGTATGAATGTAGTGGATTCTCATAATTTCACTTTCACTTAATTTTAAGCAACCGGTCAATATTAAGTTTGACTTATATCATAAGAATTAAGGGCAATATCGTAGGTCTATTTTTGCAGCTTATAACATTTTTTTTTAATTAACAATCCATATAAATTATAATTCGTCTATTATTTACTTAGCTGACTATTAAAATATATTTTAATGAAAAATATTATGAAATGTCTTAAAAGTATTTTTGTGAAACGCATATTAGTTTAATAAATGATAGATCTAGATAATATAGATAGATTTTAAAACAGAATAAATTAAAGTATTATGAAAAATTTTCCACCTTCTATCTCATAATATTTAATAACGTGACAAGTATGTTACGTCAAACTTACACACGGTGCCGTAAGTCTTTCCACAAGGCTACATCCGAAGTCCATCGCATCTAGATTAGACATTACGTTAGTGTTAATAGTGTGAAATTTTCCATTCTTACATTTTTTTTTCCTTTGAATCTTATTCACGATATTCGAAATACTGCGAATTTAAAAAAGGCTTTAAACATTAAACATTTAGACATTTCTTTGCTCTACAAATCGGTTTACAAAATTCTAAACGATTGTCACCACGTATAGTCGATCAATCACCGCAATTACCCTCACATCAAGGGCCGATCTTATCGAATAATGGAATATTTAACAGAAGCAGCTTAAGTACAGTTTCAGTTTTAAAAAATTAAACAAGCGCAGTACATTCAGTGACAAATCGAACAATAGTAAATTGTTTGTAGTATTCAACTATGCCGTATAAACATAAACCTCCTTTCGTTTTAGCGCACCGTAGCAATCATCAGGAGGTTGCAAAACGAACCGAACTTAATATTTTGAAAGAGAGCGCGAAGACTGTGGGGAAGGACTATTGCCAAGAGTCATCTATTAGCGGCCTAAAACATCTGGTTAGCAGCGATACAACATGTTTGGAACGGTACATACTACCTACTTATATCAAATTTACGTTTTTAAAACACTGATCTCGCTCAATCAGACTCTGTTGGGGACCGGTCCAGTTTGTCTTGCGTGTTTGTCTTACGTCACGGAGGACCAGTTTTTTACGTAATTATTACGGTCTTGTGATCACAGAGCTGTTTATGTACGTGTGTTTATTTTTGTATGGTTGTTGGTTTTTGTAACTGCCGTGAGACATTAAACCAATTTGTACGTACTACAATTTGTGGTCAGGTCGTAACTGGAAGTAGTACTTAGAACTTAAACATTAACCCAGTTATGTATTAACGTAATTGATTATTTGTGTGTGTGTGTTTATGAAAGTTATTTAAGAGAAATATTTCTAATATACAAGAATTTCAAACTTATTTTGAGACTTCTGGGCAATTCTATAAATAAATTTACCGATTACTAGTTCAACCATTCTGGGGGATCAATTTCTTAGATATCGTAGAAGGATGATTTAATTGGGCATTGATCGATGATTGATTATTAAGCCATAATGGCTTTTGTGCTCTTCTGAATTTGTCTTAAATAGACAGAATAGTCTTGAATAGAAAATAGACGTTTGTAAAAAAGAGAATTTGTAGTTAAAAATTGTGTTATTATCTTTTGGCATGTGATAATTTATTTGTAGCTATTATATATAGGTGTTATACTAAAGTCATGTTTGCTTTCGACAGAGTAATTTGGATAATCGCTTTGATAAGTGCGCTAATATTTTCTGTCTCACTCGTTTGGATGACATTCGGAAAGTACTACAGCGCACCTTTGGTGACAACTCAGATGCCGGAAGGCGTTTCCGTCAGCAAGATCATATTTCCAGCTGTTGGGATATGTACGAACAATCGAATTAGCAAGCGAGCAATAACCGAGCTAGCTCGAAAATTGTAAGTCAAAAGTTGTACGATTGAGATCATGTTATTATAGAGAATGTGTTAAACGGATAGGCAATTATTAGGCGGCTGCGGTATTTTTCCAAGACCAATGCCTCGTACGTTTTAAGGTATAAGTACCTGGAGGAGCTTTGCTCGGTATGTTTTGTAATTCGTGTATTTTAATTACATTTAGATACAAATTACTGCCGTGATAGCTCAGTGTCTGGGCACTCGCCTTCAATTCAATATACTCGAGAAACCTGAGTTCGGTCCCTGTTGCCGGCACCAATGAAGTTTTTAACTTTTAGTGCTGACTTATCACGTGCTCCGTGGTCATCATCATGAGGAAACCTGCATATTTTCGAAATAATAACAAAAAAAATATTTTTTGAAGATATGTGAAGTCCGCCAATCCGCAGTGGGGCCGCGTGGTGGACTATGCCCTGATACCCTCTGTATAGAGGAGGCCTTTGCCCAGCAGTGGGACATGTACAGGCTGTTACTTTACTTTTTTTTTACAAATTACTGAGTAATGAAATATGTATAATATTCACATAAATTATACGTCACAAAAGAAACAACTTTAAAAAAAAGGGAAAAAAGAAAAAATCATCTGGATCAAAAAAAAATAAATAATAAAGAAAGCAATGATCTGGAATCGAAAAAAAAAGTAAAAAAAAGAGTGTGTAAATGATCGTGACACGAATCACGGCCGTCTGTTTTGGGGCCGCCCGATTACCGACCGAGCTATTTTATATTACATTTCGTTTTGCGGCGAAATTTACCGTCATATTCGAATGATATTTTTCATTCCTTGAAAACAGGGATAAAAGGACATTTTCTAAAAATGAAACCTAGCTAGATCGATTTTTCACCCCCGAATCTACGCACATACTAAATAAATTTCATGAAAATCGCTGGAGCCGTTTCCGAGATTCCGATTATATATACAAGAATTGCTCGTTTAAAGGATAAGATATGGTTAAACTTGATGGATCTGCATCAAAACCGAACGTCAAACGGTTTTTACCTTTCTTGATTGTGCCTAGAATGTCTTCTCGATCAAGTTAAGGTCAAGCGAGCCAGCGATTCACCTGCCCATAAGTGATAACCACTGCCCATGGACATTTACAACATCTGTAGGTGCTTTGCTACCTAATAATACCCCGGTTACCTCACTCACCAGACTAAATGCAGAAGTATAACACTTCACGCCCGTCTTCTTTGAGGCCTTGCTACTTCTCCGGACGGATTTGCCCATTCATGCAACAGTGAATACTGCTGTGTAGCCCTACCACAGTCAAAAGATTGTATCTTGAAAAATTTGAAAAAATTGCGGATGTAAAAGGTGACCTTACACCGGATTCTTGTAACGAGGTTTTATTTTGAATGTTAACGATACTCTTTGCTGCACTCTAATTGCACTGGCAGGCAGTTATCGCTATCATAATTCTTTTTAATTTATAAATACCAAGGTCTGTTAGCTGCTGGCCTCATGATTTGGATATGGGACTGATAAACGGAAGGGTTGTCCATAGTAATAACCCATTTATTACATAATTATTTAATATGTCGACCTGTGATTAACATAATTAATAGTGCTCTCGTTTCTTGCGCCAGAGAGTATGGGTTTTATCCCCGCTACTTGAAAAATTCTGTGTGATGAAAATACGCCAACGGTGGTAACGGCCAACCGTTGGCGTATTTTCATCACACAGAACAAAACGGCCAAAATACGAAAAACGGTGGTAGAGCCACGCAGCAGCCTCGGCTGTTGCACGAATGGGCAGGCTTGTCCGGATAAGTACCACGACCTCATAGAAGACCGGCGTAAAGTGGAAGTATGACAAATACTTTCGCGTTTCGTCTGGTGAATGAGGTAGCCGGAGCCCAATTTCCAAAAAGGTTGTCAACGCATCTGCAAGCTCTCGGGTGTAGCAGATGTCTATGGGCGGCTATATTCACTTAACATCAGGTGAACCGTCTGCTCGTTTGGCAACTTTTCACATAAAAAAAATACATGACAACACAAATAAAATGTTTCTAATATGTATTTATTTTTAACAAAAGTATGTTCATCAATTACCTAACATCTATAGTACAAGCTTTGCTTTTTTTTATTAGATGACGTTGTGTAAAAACATGTCCTGAAATATTTATTTATTTATTTATCGAAGATAAAGAAGACTAAAAATTTTGTAATTATATAGCTAACAGAACTGAATAGAGAAAATATGAACGTTCAATATAAAATCAACATCCGCAGAATCAATTCCAAATCCGAATCCAAATCAATCCGAATCAAATACCACGTCCTATGTCCTTAGACATAATACGGATCACTGGGCTAGCCGTCTGGACATGCCCCTCCTCAAAACTTATGGCATCAAAACTTTAGTACGCATTGTGTACTTCATTTTTGCAAGATACTACTGTTTCCAATTGAATACTACCCGCCTTTCCAAAACTACTGTTAATCAGATAGAGATTTTTGTTTATATTCAAACATTCAAACAATTAGATTGCACGAGGAACGAAACCAAATGTACGACGAGGAAGGAATGCTGTCCTTGCTGGCCGGACTAGGCCTGTTATACAGCAGCGATCAGTTGGATGACGAAATCATGAAACCTACGGAACTCCACCGCGTGCTGGGCGACTACGATGTCAATGAACTTATGCAAGGCGTACGTACTCTTTGTAAAGGTCTCCGTTCAGTGGTTGCGGTGGATGAATTATTACATAATTGCCTGTGCCGATATGTTCGAGGAATGCATATGAACTGCACCTTTCACAAGGCTAAATGTGTCTAGCATTTTATACGACCGAGATAAAAACAAATGCCAAGATTTTTTTTAATCTAAGTCGTATAATATTGACTGGTATCAAAACAGTGGTGCTAGTGTAAAACTGAAAAGGTAGGTTGGGTTGGGTAAATTTCACATTAAAAAGTGTATTTTGCGATTAATTATTTACAGAATTTGTGAATGGCACTAGTTCAAAAGAATAATTTATTCATTAGAATTTTTCTCGTAGACGTTACTGTTACTAAAAGTATTTTTACTTCTTGATTTGAATATAACATTAATTGTGACATCGAGCGTTTTATTATCCATAGACATATTATACACAAATACATCATTTTGTAGTTCAACTTAAATTTCATAGTAAATTACTGATTGCAAAATAATACGGGGGCTACTAATCTTAGACCGTCATAATTTAGACTGACTTTATGTTACATAAACTCGCATGGAATGCTTCATGCCGTATTGATGAGGTAGGGTGAGTCAATTTTCACTGTACTATGCCTTTTTTTAAACTGAATATTTTTATATTTATTTTGACGCTTTAAGGCAAAACGATGAGTGAATTTTTACGATACACAGGTTCCAAATGTAATATATTCTTTTATTTTTATTTTATTATGCCAAAGAACTAAATTTCTTATAAGCCTACATAAGTAATATATTATATTATATACATACATAATTCTTCTTGTTTTATATTGAAATTGATGCTTTTTTCACAGACATTGGATTATCGATCCAACGTTTCCATTCCTTGTTTTCTAAATTGCTATATGTTATATAGGTATTAAATATTAAAAATAATACAATATCCTTTTATAAGCGATTAGTAACGGTAAAATGCTATGACTATACTATCCCAACGGCCTAATTGCTTTCGGGGCAATTTGGCTTTTGTCCAAATCACTTTTATCCCAAACTGATTTAGCGCCTGACGAGTTCGAACTTAACAGGAGCTCCCTCCTTTGATCTGTCTGACACTCAACTTGCCAGAGAGTGTCTTGCATACCATCCTAGCCTTCGTATTGAATCGCTACTATTGAGTAGAGGGCTACCTCCACGCGAGCTAACCTCTCACAACGTGCACTCCTCAATGCTATTGCTTCTCCCCTTGTTCTTATCGCTCTACACAAGTGACATTTCAAAATTCCACCCATAAGTAAATTTTGTTTGCCTTTCCTAAGACTCCACCCCCAAGTCAATCTCATGCTTTTCACGAAGAATAAAGACCTGTACTAGTCGGATAAAGATCTCGGCAGAGCGCCATCGATCATCTCAGTCATATTCAAAAACATACGAGAAACCGCGTTTATTTCGAGACAGAGCTTTAATTAAAAATACCCCACAATGAAAACGCCCTAAGACAAACCTTTGTTTACCGACCCATAAAGTACTACGGTCGTATGCTCTTCGCTCGCGAAAGCCCGTCAAATCTGCATAAACTTAAGGTCATTCAAAATAAGTTAACCCGTTTTGCTGTGCCAAGTGTTATCAGCGTTACATCAAATTGCATTTCGACCTTCAGCGCTTTCTGACTCCTGACGCTTCGCAGACATTTTAAAGAGAAATAAACGGCTCCTCGAAAGGGCCGAAAACCATTCTAACCCTAAGGACATAAAGGCTCTTACAAACGTCGCTCGCCCAACGTCTTGATTGACTCTACCGGTGGCCCGGCTTGACACCACACCTACTGCTAACGCATATTTGTTTGTCCTTATTTGAACCTGCATTTGAGACAAAGCGCACATGTGCACATGAGCGGACCTAAACAGCGGGGAGGGCCGCCGCGTGGGTTGGCTAGCCCGCGAATTCTGTGTTCGATGAAGTTTTAGTTGCTTACAGAGTGTAAGCAAAAACATCAGATGATGTAAAAGTACTATGACCATTCGGGTCAAAATAAAAATTGCTAATAATTAGATATTAACATAAAGTATAGCACTATATTATTCAATAATAATATAGTACTATATTATACAATAATTTAATTTAATTAAATTTTTGGCCATGAGTTTTAGAATAAAAATAAAACTAAAAGTTTCTAGTATAAACCTTTACCGTAAATTGCGGTGGGGCATACTATTAATTTATTATAATCAATCGAATAATTTTATTTTTGTTAGCTGACGCCACGTTGTGAAGATCTGCTGTTGAGATGTGCGTGGAACGAAGAGCCAAAGAATTGTTCTGAACTCTTCGATTTTCGACTTACCATGAACGGATATTGCTGCACATTCAACTATTTACGACAATCGGACGGCATGTTTAAAGAGTAAGATAATAATTAAGAAATATTGTCACGCACTTAATAACAGTGAACAATGTTTTGTTAGACCGATAAAAATAATTTGTAGAGCGTTTTTTATGTTGTTTCTGCTTTTTTAGTAAAGGGGCTGTTCTCAAACATATCAGGTGAATTAATTTATACTAAAGTAATTAATTAAGTCAGCTGCAAAATGTTTCATGTTCATTATTGGAACAGATTGACTAGAACAAAAAATATTTTTTTTTATTGAAATTTTTAGTTTTCAAATTTTATTCATTACTATAAATCGTCTTTTGAGAAATATTATAGCTGTAAAGGATATGGCGCTAAGTATTGCTAATGCAATGAAAACCAAGTAGATAAGACGCAGATATTTTCGCTTTGGCTAGAGCGTCTGGGGGGATGCAGGTTTGAATGACGTGACAATGCATATATTTTAAATTTCATCTTAAGCGGATAGCAAAAGCTAGATTGATACTATTATTTTTCATATAGGTATGAACGATATTGAGATTTATCAAGAGGTACACGAACGATTTAAGTCTAACAGTATAAGTATCACCCATAGCTCGTGAATAAAATCGAAATGATGATGATTTTAAAATTTGGCAGTTTCAGCTCATCAGAGTCGACTCGTAGCATTGATATGTATAAATACGGAAACAAATCTAATTTTGACTTTGACCAAGGATTAAAAGTGTTGATGCGTTTATATGAGAGCGATGATTTTTTCTACAATCTCCCTTTACAAGGAGCTCAAGTATGTATAGAATATAAAGTTACAATATGAGCGTAATAAATTAATGTTCATAGAATTATTACAAAACAATAAAAACTTATGCATTTTAGCTACAGTTTTCTGACGCATACGACTTCCCTGATGCACCGAGTGGAAGTTTTTCTATGCAAATAATCTCCCCTAATGTACAGGTATAGTAAATAACAATAATTTATTTCTCCATGGCTTTTTTTTAAAAATAACATTGCACTTACTTTAGGATAACATTATCCTGTGTTGTAAGAACGTTCTACAAACATAAATTTCACGTAGACAAACACCCAGATGCGAAACAGATAGTATAGGTCACAAAAATATTTTTCCCGTGAGAGAATCGAAACCGCCAGCTACCCCGACGCTGAAGCCAATACCTAGCCGCACGGAACTGCGCCACGGAATTATCTCTATTTATGAAATATCGCTAGTTAGTTAAAATATTTCTGATTATGCTCGAAACGATATTTTGCTTTCGGTCTGTACTAAGAGTGCCATTGTGCGCTTTCTGTTATTTTTCAATTGCATGATGAAGACAATGACCAGCCGATCGATTGGTTTTGCTGTCTCCTCGCTTGTTACCTACCATAAAACATAGACTGGATTACGTATTTACTGATTTGATGATGTTTTGTAAATATTTTGACTTGTTTGTATTGTATCGTATTGTTAACCGTTTTCAATGGTGTTTGAAATATAAAGAAAAAGCTTAGATCGCCTAAAATCGAGAAAGTTTATATCTGATTATATATTTTCGTCGGTGTGACTATCAGCCGTTTAGGTCAGTGGCTAGAGCGCCAGGCCGCGAATGCCGAAGACGTGGGTTCGATTCCCACAGCGGCGACAATCTTTTCGTACTTTTTCTACATGTTTTAATGTTCAATCTTAAGTGCAAAGATTAGCACTATAAACAATTTAAAAATCTGATTATCTAATGTCTAACTCATAATAATCAGTAATGACTTAATCTGTATTGTCATGTGTGAATGATACTTTCATTAATACTTTATCTAATGTTTCTGCTATAGATGTCAGTGATGGTCACAGCGAGCTTCACAGAAGCGTCCCGCGACATTCAGCATGTGCCGGTTAAATTACGACAGTGTCTCTTTTATGACGAGTCTCCGTACCTTTCCTTTTATACGTACAGCGACTGCATGCTTAAGTGCCGCATGTCCTTCTTGTTAACCAATTGCAACTGTACGCCATTCAACATGCCCAAAATGGAGGACACGAGGACCTGCGACATGAGAGATGTACCATGCCTCAAGATATATAACGGTTAGTGTCGTTAAATGATTCTCATTATTGTGAACACACACTTTGTGAATAATTGAGTGGAAAAGGACAAAGGAGAAACATTACCGGATCAATTATAATTTTCATTAACTTCCACAAAATGGAACTCTGTGTACATACATACAAAGCAAACAAAACACAACTGTGGTAGGACCACGCAAAATTCTTGTGTTGCACGAATAGGCAGGTCCGTCCGGGTAAGTACCACGATCTCCCAGAAGTCCGGCGGGAAGTAGAAGTGTTATACTTCGTTGCAACCATTGACTGTGAAAGTGCCACGACCTCACGAAAGACTAACATAGAACAAACGCCTTCATGTATAGTTTTGCGTTTCTTAGTGAGGTTGGCAACCGAAGGCCTACATTGTCAGTGTTTGGTAAGATGCCGGATACCATAGTTCACATGGTTTTCCTAATTTACCATCAGGTTGCTGAGTTGCGTTCACTTTGAAAAAATATGCTCCTTTGCTTGCTTTCTATATAGGTTCCAAGGAAATGAGATTTGTTGTTGACATACACATATGGGTTTCAGAGTTAGTAAATAATTCAAAAAGTCGAGCCACATTGGCTGTTTTCTTATAAAATATAACGCAGGGTTATTTTTTACTTAAAACTTTTCAGCAAAGTCGATTGCCGTGCAGCCAAATGTGGAACACATACCTTATGATTTGGAAACCAACATGATTGATGGCAGCATCCATTGTCCGATGTGCTATCCCACTTGCTCGAAAACCGCGTATAAATATGAATTTAACAATGTGAAAATTTACCCGGAGTATCTTAACACTGTCCCCGATTGTGACCGGGTCGATTGGTTGTAAGTGGTTTTCTTCTCAGCTTGTTCTTCGTACCCTTTTAACGAATCGAACTTCGGGGGTTTAAACTCCCCATGACACTCACTGCATTGCCGTTAACGTTGCACAGTACACCTCAACTAATAATTAATATAGAATGCAAGGAAAGCTTAAAAATAATTTGTTAAATGAGGATACATAAAGCAGTTATCATACTACGTCACATTTTCTTTAAAAAAATCGATAATTGTTAATGTAATTTTTTGATAATGTTGTATACGCTGCATGTTAAAATACTTGTTATTAGTTATTGGGGTATAGAATTTAAAAATATTAACCATGTAGTATATGGCAGTTTTGGTTGAACGTTAATTTTTTTATGAAATATTCATATATTGCAACTTGAGCGTCTTCATATATTGAATTTTTAACGGTTCAGAATTCAGATACCTGATTTATGATATATTCTATGTGCAAACTTTGTGTCTGTGCTTAAAACAAAATTTTTAATTGAAAGAAAATATATTTACATTAAAAACATAATTGTATCAAAATATATTGATAGCAAAAGTCTATATGTACTATCGACGTATCTCAAAACTTTTAAAAGCGTAATTTGTTATCGGGGCTTCATTCTTGAATGCAACTTTCTCGATCTTCGATTTAGGGCTTCCTATTTCACACAACCAGGTCTTCATTTCCCTTGTTCCATTTTTGGGACCTTGCAACTGGCCGATGACGGTCCCTTGAGCGGTGTTCATCACCCAACCTTTGAGGCCCAATTCAGTGGCTTTCTTTTGAGTATGTTTTCTGAAAAAAACGCCCTGAACTTTGCCAAACACTTCAAAGTCCAACGAGACTAATCCACGCTTATTATTTTCATAGGACATTGTAAAGAATGTAATCAAACTAGGAAAATTTTCATTTGTCTTGAATTACTGACACAGCGTGTATAGCTAGTTATTTTCAAAACACAATGGAGGCACTAAGCAACCAGTATCTATGGATACAGATTGTTATAACAGATTTTTATTATAACTACGTCTATTGACATTTCGGGGTGCTATAATGGCTTTTTGGTATGGAGGGTTGAAGTACTTCAACCCTCCATACTTTTTTGGAAATAAATACGGCTACGTATTTTTACGTTTTTAAAATGAAATTTGGCCATATCATTGAACACAAAGTTGTTTTCATGTAATTTCCATAAATTATAGTTTAGTATAGAATTATTCTTATTCATACATTTTAAATGAAAAAAAAAAGAAAGTTATGAAAAGAAAAACTTGAAATATTGAAAAAAAAAAAATGTCTTAAGTAATATAATTTATTTAATAAAATGTAATCAATCGCAGAGTTTACATATTTACATGATTCATACACTTACTTCGCTGGCTCAGCGACCCTAAGAGGATCTTGGCCTCCGACACGAAAAGACGTCACTGTGCTCTGGTTGCTCTGATTGGAGAGCGCTCAGATCTTTCTGGACTTCATCTTTTCGGCGATATCTGGGATAACCAACAGAATGCTTCCCTTTTGCTTGTCCCATATATGCTCCCTTCACGGCACGATCCTCTCCATCCTCCCCAAGTCGCCGAGCCAACGCAGTCTCGCGGCTTTCGTTGCGACGATAATATTGGGTTCGGACACAAGATGTTCAATTTCCCTATTTTTCCTTATTATCCAATTGCCATTCTCGTCTAGCACCGGTCTCAGTAATTTCCCTAAGATCTTGTGCTCGGCCACTAAGAGCTGATGCTCTTCCTTTAACGGCAGTGTCCAAGCTTCACAGCATTAAGATATGTCTGATCACCGTCTTATAGACACATATCTTAGTTTTCCTGCTAATAAGCTTGGACACTAGAGGTTTATGCATGGCTGCTATGCATCTTAGGGCGTTTTGTGTTCGGATATTTATTTCATCCTCACTCTGGTTGGTTGCAGTAACCTAGGTATTTAAACTGGTTAACGTCTTTTTAGGTGACCTGACCTGACAAGGTTATCCCGGGTTCCTCTGATATTACTGTATCGTTTAACCTGTAGGTACTCAGTGCTGTCGAAAATAATTCTGACACCGATGTTTTCTACCTCAAATTGAAGGATGTCCGCCTTCCAAGGTCTTGTTTGGGCCAAGTCATCAGCATAACCTACCACCTGCTTGAGACCTGTCACTATTTCAAACTCGTCAGTGAGTTTCTATTCTCTTTTTTGACTTTTGTGGCTACCATCACCATATAAAACAGTTTTTTCAGGTATATTAAAGTGCTTTAAATTCTATACGAGGCTTCTTTGTCCACGCTGTCATACGCTTTCATGAAGTCAACGAACAAAATATTGATAATCTGCGCGTATTACCATTTCTTCTTTCCATCAGCTGTTTTAGGAGAAATATTTAAGACCAAATATACTTCTGTTGCACCGGAAGCCAGCCTGATAGTCGCATAAGATGGATTCAGCATAAGGTTTTAGTCGGTTTAGTAGCATATAAGATAGTATTTTGTACGCTGATGGGAGCAGTGCAATGCCCCTATAGTTGGAACACTGTCCTTGGAGCCTTTATACACCTAACGAACAGTTTGGCAACCGCAGGTTTTCTGGACACCTCGCATCTTTAATGCTGCCCGTATTTGGTTTGAGTATTTATTTAGAGTCAGGAAAGTTGGTTTGTTAGGAAATTCAGACGTGGTTATGCAATTTACTGTGATTCGTTATAACAGTAAATTGTTCGATAACGGAAACATGTCGTGGACTTTAACTGCAAAGCCGTCGACAATGGCATAGCAGTGTTGAGTTTGAGTTGTTTAACTTACAATGAATAGGCAACGGCAATACTGTGTGTATTGTTTCAAAGTGTAAGTTAGACTGTATTTGTTGCAGACAAGGCGCAAATTTTACCGGAACCTCTATTGTGCACGTGAAGTACGGGAAGGAGGTTGCCGATTGTTACGGGCAAAACGTTATTATGAAATGGTTCGACTTGATCAGTATGTGTTAATGAAATAACTTTAACATTAATGACGTGTATATAGAGCCGTGATAACTCAGTGTCTGGGAGCTCGCCTTTAATTCAATATACTCGAGCAACCTGAGTGCGCACCCCCTGGTGTGGCCACCAATGAAATTGTTAATTTTATGTGCTGACTTATCACGTGGTCAGCGGTGAAGGAAATCATTGTGAGGAAGCCTGCATATTTTTTAAATAATTACAAATTGATTATGATACCTTCTGAACAGAGGAGGCCTTTGTCTAGCAGTGGGATGTACATGTGTACAGTCTGTTAATTTACTTTACTATTAACGACGTGTACAAAACACTTGATAACTTTTCACATAAAAAAATTAACGCACCTAGATGCTGTAGCCCAATGAGCTAAGAACCCCATATCATTGCGGTGCGAAAATCTCAACATGTTAGATTATTATACGAGTATATATTTGTTTATATATTTGTTTGGTGCTACATAGGGCGCTACTTTGCAGTATGCCTACGCGTCCAAATTACTGTACCTGGGGAACCTTCAATCAAAAATAACAAATCGACAAAAAATAAGGAATAAAGAAAGCAATGATCTGGAATCGAAAAAAAGTAAAAAAATAAGTGTGTAAATGATCGTAATACGAACCACAGCCGTCAGTTTTGGGGCCGCCCGATTACCGACCGAGCTATTATAACATTTTTTTTGCGGCGAAATTTACCGTCATATTCGAATGACATTTTTCATTCCCTGAAAACAGGGATAAAAGGACATTTTCTAAAAATGAAATCTAGCTAGATCGATTTTTCGCCAGCGAATCTACGCACGTACAAAATTTCATGAAAATCGCTATATATACAGGAATTGCTCGTTTAAATGTATTAGATAGATAGATTATACAATATATATATTTTTTGAACGAAAGATTTAATAAATATGAAATATTGTTGTTTACGAATATTACTAATTTACTTAAATTACTAAACCCAATCTCGCATAGGTAACATCGGCTCCACTTGCGGCTTTGTTACTGGCTTCAGTTTCGTGTCAGCGTTGGAGTTCGTATACTTTTTCACCGTGAAATTGTGGCGTGAAATAAAGAGGCGCAGGGGGGAAAATAGGCGCGTTGTCGATGCCAGTGCCTTGGTTTCACCGAACTTCGAGCCGATAGGAAGATATCCGTCTCTTTACTGGAACGAGCTGGTCGGTCCTAAGAAATGGAACCGCGGCCTAACTATCAGCAATGACTATCAGCAATAGGAGCAATATTAAGGTTGTAGTTGTCACCAATATATGAAAATACTGTGTAAATGGTGTTATAGTATGTTATTATAATAACATGTACCATAAAGCTTATCTTCATCAAATTCCTATAATGTTCCAAACAATAGCATACACAACAGATGTCCATTCTCACAAAGACAATTAGAATCAGATAAAAAGAACCCCGAAACGATTTCGATAGCTTGTCACCATTCACGCGTAATAACCATACATGATTTGTAATATAACATAATGTGAATAAAATAAAATATGGAATTATTTTCGTTTCATTCTGATGTTTGGCTCTGCAGCGCTTAATATAGGATAAAGAATAATCTGATGTTAAAATGAGAGGCGAATCATGTAAAAACTATTTCGAAATTTGGTGGAATGGCATCAAAAGTTTGCCGGAAACTACATCCATACACGGATTTAAATTCATAGGTGATCGCAATCGACATTGGACGGAAAGGTAAAATTCATAAAAGAGTTTTAATTGGCAGTGTAGTATTCACGTAAATACAAGAAATCATTGCGTATATTAGATATTTTAATTAAAGTTGCTTCGTTTTTAGCAGCAAAATGTTTTAGTCTTTCAAGCTACAGGCTTCATTCTATATTCTTTAGGCTATTCTGGCTGATATTCGTCGCTTTGTGCTGGTACGGATCCTTCAAACTGATTGCGGCGCAGTATTATGCATTTCAAAACAACCCTATATCGTTCGTGGTGGAAACAACATACAAGGATTGGGACACTAACTTTCCGTCAGTGGCAGTCTGTGAAAACGAAAATACGGCTCTTATAGAAGTTGAGTCGGACAGGTTGCTCGGTGTTTTCAGAATATTTGGAGAAGACCATGACTTTAATATAGAAGAAGTGTTGAAGGAGATATCATACTTTAAGGGTTTTACATACTATGTTGGTGAATTTTGTTCTTCCGTATCGCCAATAGAAGACTGTGATAAGTGGAATCTCACTTATTATGCAAATTTGGTATGCAACTTTACACCCTTTTATTATGATTATATTTTTAACTGTTTATAGGAACTAACTGGGTGGAAGGGCCACGCAACTGTTGCACGAATGGGCAGCAGACCGCATGTTCCATGGTTAAGTTTTAGACATAAATTACTGTAATGACTAAATCTTAAGTTTTAATTATCAACCTGAAGCAGTAGGTAAGTATATACATTTACCTATTCAATAAGAAATTAATTAAACTCTATGTTTCAATTTTTGCGGCAGGTTCGGAGCTCTTGTAAGGATACACTTTTAAATTGCACTTGGAACGGGAATCGATTTCCTTGTTGCGAAGTGTTTAAGCCGATGGACACCGAGCTCGGAATTTGTTATGTAGCGAACTCTATCCAAATAAGGTATTCTTTCATTTCATGACTAGTTCTCTGTTTTTGTATGCTGTGTTAGTTTTGTGATTAACAATTTTGCAGTGAATAATTCAATGAAAATAATTAAAAAGTAAAGCACCAGCCTATATATATACAGCCTATAATATGTCGCACTTACGATTTGCCCAGCAAAAGGCCACCTCTATACAGAGGCTATCAGGGCATAGTCCACCACGCGTCCCCACTGTGGATTGGCGTACTTCACATATCTTCTAAATATCATCACTTCACGCGGGTCTTCTGTGAGGTCGTGGTACTTACTCGGAAGAGCCTGCACATTCGTGCAACAGCCGAGGCTGCTGCGTGGCCCTACCACAGTTAATGAATATGATAAAAATCCTTAGTTCGAAACTATTCAAACATAAACCTTATTAATACAAAGAACATATTTTTATTTTCTACATAAGTTGGTGTTACCCATTTTTAGAGAAGAACAACCATCCAAATACAAAATGATCAGCAACAAAACCACTGGGCCGGGACAGCTCAATTTTAACGTAATGGTACCAGCAAAAGTATACGTTTCAAACGAAGAGGAAGTTCCATCCTTTACCATCATCGGCTTGGATTCTATTACGGTCGCGCCTAAAACATTCTACAGGTAATAAATCAATAAAATGAGGGAGACAATAACCGTCGAGTCGAACCGTTTAGAAATAATTAAGCCCTTTAGTGAGTGTTTGTAGCCTTTAGCAATTTATGGGTATTTCATACACCAATTTGAGTACTATGTTCGATGTTCAGAGTACTAAAAGTTAAATTTTTCATTTATATAATTTATTTTACTTACAGACGCATCATTTCTATAAGGAGTATCGAGAACGATATCGGCGCCCGTTTCATATCGCCAAATAAAAGGAAATGCCGTTACGTTGATGAGAACTTCTTGGAAGTCTATCCTTTTTACTCGTACACCGCGTGCACGGTCCAGTGTAGGAAGAATGCACAATGACAATTTAAATTGAAATGTTTCGATTTAAATACTGATAATTTGTCGTGAAAAATATCTATTGAACTATCTTTATTTGTAAAAAAATTTAATACTCTGCACAATCTAGGAATTATAGCATGGTGACCCAGGTTAGATTTGTATGTTTTATGAGTGAGGATAGATTTTGGTGGGCGCGGCAAACGGGTAGGAACGTCAAGGGAAATACGACTAAGCAACTCTGGGTTATCAAATAAATTGTTCAACAGCTTATACAAGAATAACATGTCTTGTATTGTGCGCCTGTCAGATAACTTCATAAGGTTAAAATTCTTAAGTCGCTCAGGATAAGGCACTCGTTTTCCTGGACCAGTTAAATAGAAGAAAGTAAAACGTCTCTGAATAGACTCGATACGGTCTTTATGAACCTGGTAATTTGGATTCCATACAACCGAACAATACTCGAGCTTGCTTCTGACCAGTGTGGTGAATAAAAGTTTTCTTGTACTTGGTCTTTTAAAGTCTTTGGAGTTTCTGCACACAAACCCTAACATACGCCTAGCAGATTTACAAATATTTAAAATATGGTGTTTAAAGCTTAATTTGGTATCGAACGTTACACCCAGATCACGCACCACTTCCTGTTCATTAAGCGCTATGCCGTTAATATGGTATGCTGTAACAATAGTTTTATGATTGCGAGTAAATCTTGTAAATGAGCATTTTACCGGATTAAGTGCCATTCCATTTTGTTGGGACCATTCATATAATCTATCTAGGTCCTCTTGAAGAGCCCTACTATCACTGGGCGATCTTATTTCTTTCGCAATTTTTAGGTCGTCCGCAAAGATAAAGCATTTCGAGTTACGAAAGATTTCCGAGACATCGTTTATATATATATTAAATAAAATTGGCCCGAGGATAGATCCCTGGGGAACCCCAGAAGTAGAAAAGTATGACGGCGAAGCGTACCCTTTCACAACAACAAAAGATGATCTGCCCGCAATATACGTCGCAAGCCATGACAGTACAGACCCTCCAAAACCAAAGTGAGACAATTTTTCCACTAACAGTGAATGGTTAACTTTATCGAACGCCTTGGAGAAATCCGTATATATGGTGTCAACCTGTATACGCGAGTCAACTGATTCAGATAGGAAGGTTATAAAATTACTTAAGTTGGTAGCAGTAGATCTACATCTAGTAAATCCGTGTTGCACATTAGATAATAGGCGTTGTACATGACTAACAATAATTGGACATAGAAGGGCCTCCAACATTTTGGGTAGAACTGAGATCATTGAAATAGGTCGATAATTAACTATATTGCTTCGGTCCCCTTTTTTGTAAATCGGCACTATTCTCGCTTGTTTCCAAATATCAGGATAGATTCCGGACTTAAGGGATTCGTTCTATATAATACTAATCGGTAATGAAAGGGGTTCTGCACACCTTAGCAAAAATACAGGAGGTATATTATCAGGACCGGTACTTTTATTTAAATCTAGTCTTTTTAGTTTCTTAAAAACTTCGAATTGAGAAAATTGAATAGAACATAGAGAAATATTAGAAACTGTGCCCAAGACAACGCTTCCCGAAGTATAGTTATTGTCATATACTGACGAAAAGTGTTTAGCAAATAAGTTACAAATACTAACTCCATCTGATGCTGTTTGATCTTCTAAGACCATCCTAGAGGGGTAAGTGTTTGAAGATTTTTTTAAGTCCTTAAGATGAGTCCAAAAATATTTAGGATTCTTCGATATATTTGATTCAATCCTTTCGATGTAGCATTTATATTGCTCTTTAATTGATTTGTTACAACGTTCGCGTAAATTGATAAATTCTAAACGGTCAAGAGGATTTTTATACTTTTTGTATTTCAGTCTAAATTTGTTTTTTGCTTTTAATAAATTTATAAGTTTTTTAGTAAACCAGGGTGGATATATATTATTTTTAGGTGTAAATTTGGGTACGTGTTTTTTAATTACTTCGTCCAATTTTTGGTAGAAGGTCGTTAGCATAATATTAACGTCTTCGTACTTCGATAGGAGATCTAACCAGTGTATTTCATTTAAGTCCGAAACTATTTTCTCGTAGTCAGCTTTGTAAAATTTTAATCTCTCATTGTGCATTTCCTTGACGACTTGTTTTTTGTTAGTAATCACTGTTATCTTTAAAGGCGGGTGGTGACTATCAACGATACTTATGGGGTTACTACTCTCATTGATTATAAGTTCAGTGGAATTACATAGTATCAGATCTAACAGTCGTTGGTTACCGTTAAGAACAGAATTAAACTGGTTAAGGGCATTTCCCTCTATAAACTCGGAAAACATTATTTCGAGATTACTACTGGGGGTACCAACAAGTCGCAAATATGAAACTCCTGGCATTTCAGACCACGTAAGGTTACCAAGATTGAAATCACCTGCCAGTAATATATGATCGTTTTGACTGATGACGAAATTCTCATGAGATATAAAATCTTCTAATTTGTCTTTTGCGACTGGGGGTGGTAGGTAGACCGCACAAATTGCAATATGAGTGGATCTACCCGACTTTGAATTTTTCTGACAATTGTCACCCATATATCTTCGCAACTACTTTCCCACATCATCATACGACGTGATACTATATCATTCCTAACTGCTATTATAACACCGCCTCCGTTCATCGCTTTTCTATCCCTTCTATAAACTGTGTATCGACTATCAAAAATTTCTCCATCGAAAATACTATCATTAAGCCAACTTTCTGTCAGTATATAAATACCATAATCATTGTTCAATATATTTAATTTGACGTCCCGACATTTACTACGTAGACCTCTAACATTCTGATAGTATATTTTTAAGAAGTCCATTAAACTCAAAAACAAAAGAAAGCAAAGCAGTTACAACTAAAATTCGACAGCAACTCAAAGACAATACGAAATTAACTAATTATTAAAAACAACTAAAAACTAGATTATGTCAGTGACTTTAACTGGCTAGCGTCGCGAATAATTATGTGCTCCGATGTCTCCGTTTTTCTTATGTATATGCGTCCATTTTTAATCCACACGAATTTGTATTGTAGTTTTTTAGCGGCTTCTCGGGTTAGTGCATGCAATTTTTTTACCTCCGGGGCCAGGTGTTCGAGAACATAGATTGGTCTTTTATCCCCACCATACCCGATGTGGCTCGTGTTTAATTTCTCGTTGCGGTGCTTCTTGTTAAATTGTATCACACCTGCCAGGAGCTCATCACGAGTCCGAGGACTCGAGAAAGTAACCACAACAGAACGCGGACGTTTACTTTCGGGATTAATTTTGGAAATCCTTGTGCACTTGTTGATATCGCTCTCGGCTAGGTTGATATTAACCGCTTTAGCAATTTGACTTACGACGTTCATCAAATTTTCAGTTTTATGTTCCGGTATGCATTGAATTTCTAAATTATTCTTCCGGGAGTATTGTTCAATATTATTTAGGCGATTGCCTAAGTCTTGAACTGTAGCCCGCAGCGTTTCGTTTTCTTTTTTCATGACGTCATATTCTGTTTTCAAGTGGGTAATTGAATCTCTCATATCATTAACTACTGTAAAGATTTCCTTATATATGTCTTCAATTATTTTTGTAATCTTTAACTCCATACTGTTCAGAAGGCCGTCCATCGCTTCTTGAATCATCGCCTTTACATTTTTTAATGTTAGACTATCTGTACTTCTCAACGATGCATCGTTTTTGTTAGGTAGCAGGGTAACATTTGACGGGACGCTATCCTCTTCTACTGCATTGTCGGCAGCCCGTACCAGGGAGATAGAACAGTCAGATTTTGTTGGATTAGAACGACATGCTGAGCAAATCCAAGATTTTTTGTAGTCTGACGAAATGCTTTTGTATTTTTTAGCTGTAGTACTAACACACTCAAAATGATATTTCAAGAAGCAAGTATTACATTTGAGTTGTTCCGGAGTAGACATAACTCGCGCACATCCAGCGCATTTATTAGTGTTTTGTGCCTTGGTATTCATTACAAATAGTATACACCTATTTCCTTATCAATTTTTGTTATTCAGAGGAGACACTGGCACATAACTATCACTTAATTGGCAGTCAAGAAAAATTGGGCATATTAAAATTGCAGGCGCTTCGTTTCAAATATTCCGTGACTTGCATAAATTAGTATTGGATAATTTCAATTGACTTAGATATCGCTCTTACATCAGATTAATCCAAGAATATAATATTCTTCTTTCGTGACCAATACCAATTGCTTCTAGAACTTCTATTCGTTTTTCGGGTACTCAAACAAAATGTTCCATGTGTGGTTTCTTTCGAAATAACATAAAACGTCACGAATCATTAAATTATGATTAGCACCTCAAACACATGCCTTCCCTAAGACACACGCGACACTATAACATTACTTTAGATGAATATAGTTGCACATTTATAATTTTTAAGATTGAGTTTTACGCACGGTTTCACAATACGTGTTTACGCACAGCGCGCACTTGCTATTATATTGATGATATTTTATTTATTGTGTATATTTTTTACTTTAATGGATTTTTTATTAATGTAGTGTGGAGCACGTCCATGTTAATGTACATAGGTATGTCTTGTTTAGGCTTTAAGAGCCAGATGGTCGAACCGACCTGGTTTGGACTGCGATTGTTTACCATCGTGCACTGAGGCAGAGATATCCATCGTGAAAGACTTTAAAATATCATCCGATGAAAATTATGGCACTGTGCAGATCGAGCTTGCTGCGTTACCCAGCGAAAAGTATAGGAGGAATGTTGTTCGTGGATTCCTTGATTTAGTAGGTAAATATTTTTAGTAAAACTTTAATGAGTTCACACGACAGAGGTCTGCAATTTTCTACAGAACCCTGACATAGTAATTCTTAGTTTACAAGTATGCTTGTAGTAACTGTTTCAGTAATTTGAAGTTATGGGTTGATGTTTGTACAAAATATTTCTCAGTATAATTTTGGTTAACAGACTTTTATTTCTACATAATTACTTTGCGACGAGGAAAAATAAGTTATTTGTTGACTCACATGAAAAATTTATGATTTCCTTTTTTCCTGAAATGTCATAAAATGTCAAACGCTATAATAACTATGTTTGCAGTATCCACGGGCGGTACCGGAGGCCTGTTCCTGGGAGCAAGTATCCTTAGCTTTGTTGAATTATTCTACATACTTCTGATTCGTCCATTTTGCGACGTATATAGCAGGCTTGATGATGATCCATGGTATAGAAAATTTGGCAAACGCGGTCTTGAAGACAATCAATACAAACAGAATAGAAATAGAAAAATAGGTGTTCAAAATATTAGGAAAAGAATTGTACCCAATTATAAAACGATATTTAATTAAATGAAAAAAAAGATGATTTTTTTCGATTTTACTTTGGATTACTCTATTCATAAAGTTTTTTACAGAACACCAGGGTATATTGATGCAATGTCATCAATAAAGGCGTCTCCAACAAGATCACATTATGTTGTTATTTTTATTTTTTTGAGTACCTAAGTATATGTATACATAATGTAGCTCAAATATTAGTCTTAACAATTATCAGTACCTACTTTTTTTTTAATTTTTACAGAAACGATCTTGTAAGAGAATAACAAATATTAAACAATAAAATAACATATGTTTTATTTTAAAATTAGCTTCACCAACATAGCTTTTGTATTAAAAGTTCTTAGCAGATATCTATTTATGCTACGTGCGAAGTATATAAAAGTTTAATTGAATAATATTACTTATGTATTCACAGTTCCAATTTATTTTAAACAATACCTTTCAATGATTTCTTCGAAAATGCACAATACTGTATTTTTATATTCTTCATTTTCTTTCATCATTCTGTTGATAAAGGCGCCTTTGTCTTTAGATAAAATTTGGTTAAATTGTTCGGTATCGCAAAAAAATTGTGTCGTCAATTTATCATTCAACCAGAACTGCGGTGTTAGACATGCGCTCACGATTAAGCCCCACAGTCTTTGTTCCCTAGCAGAATTCAGGAAACTTTCTTTACTTAATATTTCGCTTATTTTAATTTCGTGTTTCGACAGATTAGTTTCCAGTTCGCCATAGTAATAATTTAAATACAGTTGCATGTGATCCTCGCGGTCAATAGGGTCTAAATTGCAATAGAGGAGGACCATAACATCTCCCGCGGGCTCTTGATATCTGACTGCTTGAAAGTCGACCAGCAGACAATCGTCTGGTACAAATTTATTTTCAGACACTTGCTTATAATGGAACAGTATATTGTTATTCCATAAATCTCGGTGGCAAATGACTCCACGGCGATGAGATGAATAGTCACATAACTTTAAAGCCGATTGCCAGACATCCTTCCACCTGTTCTCTATACTACCCATCAATTCATCGTCTCTACCATATTTAGAAAACATTTTGATTGCTCCTAAAGCTCCCGTCATGCATTGTAAGAACCATTGGTCGGTGATTTTGTAACCTCCTCGATTAAAATGGCTTCCGAACTCCTCGTTTATGGAGTATTTTCTCTTTAGTATGTCACTTTTTCTTTCTTCAAATATAATTGAAGATGCGTGGAATCTTGCTATCGTGCGTAAAGCTTGAAACGTGTGAGCCTTATCGAATCTTTCTAATTTATTTCTTGTTTTATAATTAATTGCATTTAAATCTTCGAATACCAATGCTTCGTCAAGGACAGCAGTCAATGAAGCGCTCCAGGATTTTAAGTCTAGAAATAATAATTTAATTCAAATAATTTTTTGTAGTAAATAGATATTGATGTAAAAGTAGGAATGCTTACCCGGAAAATCGAGGTGCTTTTTAATAACAGTATAAAAGAATAATTCTTTATCAAATAAATTCATTTCTTTCACCATATTCGCTTTAGCTGGATTTGATATTGACATTGCTTTTATAAAGAAACTACGTAATTTTCTATCTCTATTAACAACGAGGTACACTTTCAGTTTCCAATAATCCGAAAGAAATCCCAACAAGTCACTTGCTTTTAAAACGGTGAATTTTTCTATAACAACATCCTCATTGTTATAACACTCTTTTATTATCGCTTGAACATCTTCTTCCGATAAATATTGACTTGAGCATATCGAGCCTTTGCCTAAAGTTGAATTATGCATTTGTCTTTTTTTATAATTTTTACAGGAATGTTATTTTTATGTATATACAGGCTATTAACGCTTTTTGCTCTAAATGAGCACCCTACATCACTATCAATGTCTAAATACAGTAAATATCTGTTTACTGTAACATAATGTAAAATAGTACGAAAGATATTAATTTATATTTGTTCTGTATTGTTTGCCGCCATCTATATTGCTCTTTATATGATAAACTAATTTTAATAATTAAAGCATTTACAGTGCAGATAGCTTCATAAATAGAATAAACATTTTATTTGATAACAATGCTCGCTCCTCATCATGATATTTTCTAATAAATATTTGTTTTGAGAGCATGTGATTCAACGCGTCTCTTAATCGTTCGTGAAGCAAAGTTAAAAAAAATGTAGACACGATAATTTTACAAAAGTTTTTTTTTAATTTTAAATGACTTGATAGTTACAAAATGTGTAATTAAATTAAATTAAGTTTTAACGCAAGGAACTTTTTTTCAATTTGGCATTAGTCATAATTTTATTGTTTACTAGCTGTGCCCGCGACTTCGTCCGCGTGGAATTTAAAATAAAAAAAATCTAAAATAAAAGTTGACTAAGTTACTCCTTATTACATCAGCTATCTATCAATGAAAGTCCCGTCCAAAACGGTCCAGCCGTTACAGAGATTAGCCGGAACAGACAGACAGATAAAAATTGTAAAAAATGTTATTTTGGTATATGTACCGTGTATACATCCATATGCATTTAGTAAAAAGCGGTTATTTATCTGTATAGATGTATGATTATCAAGTACTTATAAAGAAATCTTATTTTTATGTGCAGTGGGAAATCGCTGTCATTCGCATCTTAAATTAAATATTTCTGTTACTGTGTAGTAGATAAAGGGTTTCCTTTATGTACCTACTCCCAATTAGGAAAATTTATGAAAAGAAAATAATAGTTTTCTCGATGCGTGCGAACACAAAAATGGAATGAACAAATGTAGTCGATTTAATTCAAAATTTTATATAGAAGATATTACATAATTTCCTTACACAAAGAAAATATGTATTCCTTTGAACATAAAAAATAATAATTCATAAACACATCAAGTATATAGTAATAGCAACTACCTCGTGCCTTTACTAATTTCAAGTTGATATGAACATGTATCTATCAGATATTTCATCGAACAGTTCGATTACTCGACTGTGGTAACAATCGTCCACTCTCGCTAAGCTTATGAACTCTTCGCTTCTGGACACGACATTCACTTTCTCGCATTTTTCCCGGTTTTCAAAAGTCTCTTTTCTCATTTCGTCGGTCATGGCAATGATAGGAACTATTAGTGCGGCCTGTGTTATTCCGAAAACGATGCTTTGCTGATACGCTTTTATAATAGTCTGTTTGTCAGCGATATCTGTTACATTAATTCCTTCACAGTTTAACTCATTCGTTAGGAATGAATAGTATAAATCGATTAACTCGTCTGTCTTAGAGTCCCGCAAGCTCCTCGTAGTGTTAAAATAAATGAATGACGATAAATCGAGCATTGGAGAGCAGTACAAGACAGTTTGAAAATCGACGATTAAAGAATGGCACTGTCCATTTTCTAGTTTTTTAAAAAATATGTTATTTGACCAAAGATCACGATGGACGACAACATTTCGATATTCAGAACTTGGTCTCATAAGCTTTGCTGCACAATCAAATAGCATAGGTATAACAACTTCCACATATTTCATAAAATCCGTCTGCATTTTGTATTTTGAATAAACTTTGAGGAAATCTATAACCGCTTTCTCTCCGGTGTCTCGCCAGGCTTGCCCCTGATGTGGTTCAACAAGATAATCACTGTACTCTTCCCAAATTCTGTATGTTCGCTTCAGTTCTCTTGATTTTCGCTCCTCATATATAAAGGACTGTGCGTGAAATTTTGCCATGGTTCTTACGACCGCACATAGTCCTTCATATGTCATAGTTTCACGATGGTTAGGCATTGCATAACCAACTTGCGTAACATCTTCTAACACGAATAAATCTTCTCGAATAAACAAAAGTTTCGGACGCCATTTATTTAAATCTGTAATAAGAAAAATTAAAAATGCTTAAAAAACTTGTACTTATTTATTAAAAAATTTAAATGAAAAGTTTAATAAAAGAATAATATTAGGAGTGGCTTGATCCCTACCTTCACCATCATGAAAGTTTTTGAACAATTTGCTCAACATTATGTATTCTTTTTGAAAGAATTTCAATTCCTTGACATATTTGGCTTTCCATGCGTTGTCTCTCGGCAGGCATTTTACGAATAGTTTTATTTCTGTTTCAATCCCTTTTGAATTTATAGTAATGTTAAGTCTTAGATGGTCTCCAAGATATCCTAGTAATTTATCTGAATAATCCTCAACGGACCATTTAACAATATTTGACTGCCCATAATTTCTTATTATAGATTGTACTTCATCTAGATTAAAAAGATCCATATTTTGAACGTTCTTCACAGGGTTATTTTACTAAGTGAAAATTAAGATACTACGAATCGCACGATATGATTTGAATTGTCAAAGTAAATATTGTGATAGTGATTATCTTTCAACAGTTCAGTGTACATTTATGATATTTGCAAAACCGTTACATATAAGACTCGGTAATATTAATAACCTAGAATAACCACGTTTAATAAAATTAACGTACGTACAAGGAACTTTTAATTTAGTTAAGATTAGAAAATTTATTTTGTTTGATATTGTTACGTGTTAGGGTTCGAAGGATTTGGAGAGAAAGACCTGCTGATTCTTTTGAAGACATTAAAACTTGTAGAAAAAGTATGAAAAGATAGTCGCCGCTGTGGGAATCGAACCCACGTCTTCCTCATTCGCGGCCTGACGCTTTAGCCACTAAGCTAAACGGCTGATTGCCACACCGAAGAAAATCTTAACGTTTTTTATCTACATTGTTTTTAGCATTTGATGCAATGCTTGGCGCATCTATTATTATATCCTTTCCAGCATACAAAAAGTTAAAGTTTTTTTATAGTGCGTCACCCCGTTTCTTCCATGTGATGATGTGCCCGAAGGTCGTCATCTCTTTCTTGAGCCTCCCTCATAGCATCATTCTCCCAGAGACTCAAAGGGCTTGTTTTCGTTAGCTTTAATATTACTTCATTAGATTCCTTCTTAACACAATGTTTGCAGTCTTCCGACCACGGCCCTCTTGAGAGTGCGTCGGCATTCCCATGCGTCTTTCCGCTGCGGTGTACCGTCTTGAAGTCATACTCCTGAAGCTGTTCAATCCACCGAGCTACTTGACCTTCTGGGTTCTTGAATTTGAATTTCAGTTCGCAGTAAAATCTGTCTGCCGATAAGATATTTGTTGAAATGTTGTAGCGTCTTAACAATATCCAAGAGTTCTCTTCTTGGCACACAGTAGTTTCTCTCTGGTTTGGATAAAGATTTGCTGAAATATGCAATAACAACTTTTCTATCACCCTGTTTTTGAGATAACACCCCTCCAATGGCCGTGTTGCTTACATCCGTGTCGGCTATAAACCGACCTTCAGTTTGTGGATACCCCAGGATTGGTGTTTCACACAGATGTTTCTTCAGTTTCTGAAAAGAATCTTGACAAGTCCCATCCCAACTAAATTGTCGTTTATCTCCTGTTAGCCGATGTAATGGCTTGGCTATCTCTGAGAATCCCTTAAAAAAACGCCTGTAGTATGAGCATAGGCCGAGGAATGCCCGCACTTCGGTTTTGTCCTTAGGGGTAGGCCATTTTTGAACTGCTTCCAGTTTCTTCGGGTCTGTCTGGATTCCATCACTGGAGATAACATGGCCGAGATAAATGACCTTACTCCTGAATAAACGACACTTTTTCTGGTTCAACTTTAATTTGGCTTCCTCTATTTTGGCGAAAACTCGCTCCAAGTTTCGCAAATGGTCCTCGAAGTCACAGCCGACAATGATGACGTCATCTAAGTAGACTAAGCAAGCCTCTCCAACTAAGCCTGCCAATACACACTCCATGAGTCGCTCAAATGTGGCAGGTGCGTTGCACAGTCCGAAGGGCATGACGTTAAATTGCCGTAAGCCTTTACCGGTCGAGAAAGCTGTCTTCGCCTTGTCTTTTGGATGAATTTCCACCAGTATCCAGATTTCAGGTCTAGGGTCGAGAACCATTTCATGCTACTCAAGGTATCCAAAGTGGTCGTCGATTCGTGGTAACGGGTCACGGTCCTTCTTAGTGACATCACTGAGACGCCTATAGTCCACACAAAATCTCATGCTACCAATCTTTATTTTTTACTAATACAACAGATGAGCACCACGGACTTGCAGACGGTTCAATAATCTTATTCCTTCTCATGTCCTCCAAAAAGCCTTCAACTTCTTTTTCTTTGCAATTGGTATCCGTCTTGCTCGGTGATGAATTGGTCTCTTGCCTCCGGTATCTATCCTGTGCTGAACTATGGACCTTCTTCCAAGGTCCCCTTCTTGACCGGAGAAGATATTCGCGTAGCGCTGTAAAAACTTATTAGTTTTCATGCCCTGCGAATAAGTCAGATTACTCTTGCAATCATAGAGTAGCAATAACCCGTTAGTTCTTGCTGTTTGCTGAGTCTGCGCCTGTCATCGAACTCCACTTTTTCATCCAGACAACTTCCTCGCACTTTCCAATGACGTCACCTTTGTCCAAGCAGATCTCGTGATCACCAAGATTCAAAACCTTGATCACAGCGTTACTGCTTCCGCTAACAAGGGTTCTCGCCGTCATCAGTTTTTGCGCCGATGTCTTGGTAGGTGTGTCTTCGATCGACACGCATCTGTTTGACTTTTGCTTTCCAGCTGGCGGCAGTTTCACCAGCACCCGAGCTCCCGCTCGTCCAGGTATGACTTTCTTTACACATGCGACTTTCTCGCAGGCGCCTCCAAGAATGAAGATTTTTTCTTCACCACACTTGAAAACTTCGTCAGCGACATTAATTCTGCAGTTGTGTTTCTTCATGAAATCATAACCCAAGATGCAATCATCAATAATCTCAGCCATGATAACTTTATGAGATTATAAGGACCCCCCTACATTCATCGTAACTGACATTTCTCCCAGGACGGGTATTGGCTGACCGGAAGCAGTAAGAAGCCGACAGTTAATTCTCCTCTTGTGTCCCCTTGCAGCTTTTATCAGATTTGGATTCACTATTGTTCTAGAGGCTCCTGTGTCTAGAGTCATTTTGCAATCCGTCCCGTCAATAGTCCCCTGAATCGCAAGACTATTCCCGCTGCATGCCTGGGAGATAACAGTTAACGGGGCTTCCTCCGCGTCAGCCAGTACTGGCCCCTTAGCTTAGCTTTTATTCGTTTCCCTGATCCCGGGCAGAGGACGAAGCCTCTCGCTTCTTCAGCTCCTCTATTTGTTCCTCGATCCTTTTCATCCTTGCCATCTGGGTCTCCTTCTGCGGGCAGTTGAGCTGAAGTTGGCCCCTCTCGCCGCACTTGTAGCACATGGGTCGAGAACTTCTCTTCGTAGGAGCCTTAACCTTCTTGACTTCCTGAGAGACTTCGCGGATCTTATGGGTCTGGCGTATGTCATAGCGAACAGCCTCGACCTCCAAAGCGTGCGCCAATGCCTCCTTTAGCGAGGTATGGTGACGAAGCCTCACTGCAGCTCTGACCTCCAGGTCTTTGATTCCGTCCACAAATGCTTGAAAAATATTCGTGTCTACCATCCTGGTGTCGGCTCCTGGGTGTGCCTTCCTGACCAGTTTTTTGACCTTCAAAATATGGCGTAAGAAATTCATGTGACTACACTGTTTTGACAAGACTTATGATTTTACAGAAACTGTTTTATTTGTAAAAATTTCCCTTCGGATATTATGGGGAGTAGTTAAACGAAAAGAGCCCCAATCAAATTTCTATTTTTATGTTGACTTTAGCATGCAACCTCCTTATGAGTGTTTTTATTTAATTGTTTTCTTTTAAATAATGATATTGGTGGTCGTACATTTTCCCGGAGTTAACCAGTCTGTTGGATTGTTTATTGAATGTATTTGTTTTATTTGAGTCAGTGATTTATTCTTATTTGTTGAATTTACTGAAAGTTGTTACAAATAAGATACATACGTATTGAATTATACATATATAACAAGGTTCATAATGATATGGATTATAGAAAAAGACTTTCCAAAGTTGAATAAGAACAGTACTGGGATATGATTATGCTTACTAGTATAGAATATTATAGAATAGCACAAAGTACGCGCTTAAAGGTTAGGCCACGCTGGTCTTCTTGTATACATGTTAAGGTGTACTTAAAGAGAACAAAACGTCTGTAGTATTACGAAAAGGACGCTTTGCTATTATAGTTTTATAACAGTCTGGTTATCGGTCATAGACAGAACACAAGTCATTATGAAGTCCCAAAAGGTGCATGATCCGAGATCGTCAGTGGTACGACGGATGCGCGCCAGAGACTGGCGACGGTGACCGTTTTGAGTTAACAGAGGGCTTTGTCCATGTAAAACGGTATTAAAATTTGAAAATTTAAAAAAATAAATACGTGGTGGCTAATTTTTTTCTTTTTATGTGAGAAGGCTAGCGAGCGGGGCGGTTCACCTGGTGTTAAGTGATAGCCGCAGCCTATAGACATTTGTAACACCTGTTGGATTCTAGACGCGTTGACACGTGATAATAAAGTGGACCTAGTTACCTCACTCATCAGGAAACGCAGAACGCAGGAACGGAGGAAACGCAGAAGTTTAACGCTTCTGACATCACGCCAGTTTTTTGTGAGGTCGTCTTACTACACAGAACAGACCTGGCCATTCGTGCAACAGTGAAGACAGCCACAGTCTTCTACTCCAGAGGCGGCAATCTTGGCAAACAGTACTTTAAATCTTAACCTTGTCTATGTCTAGGGCGACCATAGGATCAAATCCATCACTGCTTCGATCGATAACAATTCCTAAAGAATGGCAGCTTTGACATTTATCGAGCCGATGCCATCTCGTGGCGGCCCCCCAGGACGGACGTAATGATGTAGCTAGGATTCTTCGTTCGGTGCTTGCTCCGAAATACGTCCTATCGGACGAAATATTGCCCGATTATTGAAGCCGTGCTTAATAAAGACCGCAACAATTCTATTGGGCCTGTCACGGACGGGTTGATTGAGACAAACATGACATACCGCTGATGCACCAGTCCCAGTTAAGAGTAGTTTGGTCGAAAATACCATATGATCAAAGCCTCGTGAAAGCCGGAACAGAAAACAACATATAGCAGGACCTGGTGCAAAACCTATTAGACGTGTTAACCTGAATTTGCTTTTCATACAAGGGCTATGTAACGGTCTATAATTATTAATTTGTGCTGTTTATTCTTCTTTACATAATTATAAGTACCACGTTATCAAATTTCCACTCGTCGAAGACATCTGTTATCTTGGCTTTATTATAAATTCTCAATGAAACTGTAACCCGATGTTTCGCAAAATTGCGTTATCACAAATTGGACTTTCTACCACTAACTTCTTCATTATCATAAAACATTTTAAAACAGGTTTACCATACCCTCATAGGATATGAAACTCTTACAAAATAGTCTGCATAATATTAATGTGTCAAGATCCTTAAGCCAAAGGAATCGGCTCCGTCTACGTATTGGATATTTAAGTATTTTTTAACCCAAAAGTACAAATGCATTCCATGCGTTCTGCCAGCATTAAACGTGTTACTACAAATCTTAGTCTGAAAGATTGTATTAGTTCTACTTCTGACGAACGAGCTACGGCTATATATTTACGTCGACTAATTCATTTGATTTAATTTATTCTTTCCTTAACTATTCATCTTTTCAATCAATACTTCAAGATTAGTAGATACAAAAAATAATTGATAAATACGCTATAATTATTTATAAATGATTATATAATTATTTATCATTGTGCTCTATAATTATACTCTAAAAAATATAAAGTACCTAAATATAATTTTTGGAAAGGCAAAATAAAATGTCAAGTGCGTAATTTAGAGAATTTTTATGCAAACATTGATGCTGTTGTTTGTAAATCGAGGAAAGGTTCTTTTAGTATTTTCTTTAGTCGCTTTTCTTTTACTTCCTCGTAGTTCGGTGTCCATAGTTCAGAAATTTGGGGCGCGGGAGAATTGTCCGTCTTCGTTATAACGTCATCTTCACCGTCGCTCGACTGACTTTCAATCTCGTGTTTGTCGTAGTCTCTTTCGTCATCAACGTGTTCTGTTTGCCTCTGACCCGAAATGTGTTCCAGAATGGGGGTGCATAGAAGACTCATCGGAGGCATCATGTGTGGTGCGGCAGATAGAAACTGAAAGGCGAAATATTTATCATTACAACTCGATTGACGCAGTTGTTAAACTATAAGTTTCTAATTTTTCGGATATACGCGGAATTTCGATATATAACATGCTTCTTAAATACAATCGTTACATGTTTGTCAAAACAATATATTTATTATGTATGCTAAGTAAAAGATTCAATACGGTTGTAATTTAAGATATTTGCTGATTGCGTTAAATATTTTCATTTGTTTTCGTGGATTTAATATCAGAGTTAAGACCAAGGTTAAAATTATATTCATAATCTTCTGAGCTTTGAAACATTTTAAAATTTAAGTAAAAATTCTTGGTAAAACAACCGTATGAATTTCATCGAAATTCGACATGTATTCGTGTGACCACAAATAATTTTTCGGATCTGGGTGTTTGTCTACGTGAAATGTATGTATCTATCTATATCTAAAACGTTGTTACAACACAGGATATTGTTAACCTACTGTAAGGGCAACGAAGGGAAGACCACAATAGATGTCAGTGGCGTGCACAGGGATTTCAGACAAGGCATAAACTAAAAAACTTATCAATGATTACAGGATTGGCAATGCAATAAACACGAAAAACCAAGGGTTAAAGTAAAATCATCATCAACAAGTAAAATCTGTAAATAATAAATTTAATGTGACTCGTCTCTGTGTGTGTTTTGGGGCATGTTTGTATGGGATGACGGGCTAAGCTTTTTTGTTTGTATTGACTGCACACGCCAGATAGATCTACGTCGCAGTGGTCGTCGGAACTCACTACCCAACCTCTAACAAGTCTATTTTTTTACGAACGAAAAACCAAACCGACTATCAAATATCGCGCATTGTATCCATTTTATAATTGATTTTCACGAGTTCCCTAAGTATCTCCGGAGCCCAATGAAATTAATATGGGACCACACGGGAAGCACCAGCTTTCGAATAAAAAAACAATCATCAACATCAGTTTACACAGTCGAAAGTTATGAGGTAACAAACATTAAAAAAAAATACAGTCGAATTGAGAACCTCCTCCTTTTTCGAAGTCGGTACAAAGCAAATAGATATACCTGCGCAAAGTAAAGCACACGAAACGCAAATAGATATACCTGCGCGAGGACGTCACCGCCGCGATAGAAGAGGTCGGGGTCCAAAGAGGTGGGGCGAGCGGCGCGCACTTCGGACACGATCTGCTCGGCGAGCAGCGCGCCGAACTTCGTGCTCGGCGCACGGCCCGAGACCGCCTCCAGCCTGCCCTGCTCCGCCTGGGCGGGCTCCAAGCAGAAGATCTCCTGTGGAAAGGTTGTCACGTGTACCGATAGTGACCGGGGAACAACTGTAGCGGTATAACGTGTACCGATAGTGACTGGCAAATAACTAAATCCGCATCACGTTTCCCGATAGTCACTGGCAAACAACTGTAGCGGTATAACGTGTAGTGACCAGGGAACAACTATAGCGGTATAACGTGTACCGATAGTAACCGGCAAACAACTAAAGCCGCATCACGTATACCGATAGTAACCGGCAAACAACTAAAGCCGCATCACGTGTACCGATAGTGACTGGCAAACAATTAGACCGGTATCACGTGTACCGATAGTGACTGGCAAATAAATAAATCCGCATCACGTTTACCGATAGTCACTGGCAAACAACTGTAGCGGTATAACGTGTACCGATAGTAACCGGCAAACAACTAAAGCCGCATCACGTGTACCGATAGTGACCGGCAACTAGAGCGTCATAATGGTGGAAAGTTTGCGCATGTCTCCCTATCGTGACTTCAATGGCGTTGCTCAATAACCCCTGAAGGCCGCCTGCGATGCTACGTACTTGTACGTTGAGACTAACACCTTTTTAGGTAAAGCATAAAACTTATTTGACTTATACCGGATAGTTCGTTGATTAGTTTGGTTATGTGCAAAACTTCATTACTTAAGACAAGTTTTAAAGCAGAACTTCTCCATTCATATGCATAATAGTAACGTTATAATCGATCGAGAACTTAAAAATTTCAAATTATTTGCTAGCTAAGACATAGCCTTAAACAAACAGGAATATAACATATAAACAGGAATATAACATATAATCAGAAATATTTTAAGTAGAACGCAGTTTACTCTATGAAATTAATAATAAAGAAATGTTGATTAATATATTGAACATTAACTTTTTTGAAAATGAATAGTTTGTAGCGGTAGAAGACAACGCATCTGGCTGTTCACCTAATGTTAAGTCATTACCGCCGTCTACGGGCATTTACAAAACCCTAATAAAAGTGGGCTCCAGTTACCTCACTCACCAAATGAAACGGTAAGTATAATACTTCCAGTTCACGCCAGTCTTCTATGGGGATGTGGTACTTCCCCAGAAAGGCCTCCTGCCCATCCGTGCAATAGCAGTAGCTCCTGCGTGAAAATATCACGATTAAGTGTTACATAAAACGATAACTTATTTCAACTTACAGAGTCGTTCCTCATGACGTAAAGTCGAATAGCATCCTTCGAGGAAGCTACAAAGGTGCACTGCTTAAAAATTCCAGTGCGGGGATCCAAAACGCATTTGTGCACCATCAATGGCGTGGAACTGTGAGGGGTGAAGATATATACTGCAATGAAAAGTTACAATAATGTGTTTGATGAATTAGGATTGGTCAGTCATATAATAGGCTGGGTTATTTAAAAATAGTTCTTGAATCCGTGTTTTTTTTTTTAATGAGAATTCGGCAAGCGAGCCGGCGGTTCACCTGATGTTAATTGATAACCCCCGCCCTTGGTTTGTAGCCTCGGTAAAAGGGTTGCAGTTGCGTTGCAACCTTTTAATAATGTGGGCCCCGGCTACCTCACCCACCGGTCGAAACGCTAAGTGTAACACTTCAACTTCACTCTGGTCTTCTGTGAGGGCGAGGTACTTTCATGGACGGACCTGCCCATTCGTGCAACAGCGAAGATTGTTGCGTGTTTACTACATTTTATAAAACATTTTTAAGTTTCTTTAGAAAAACTTGGCTCTAGTCAACGAGTCTAGTTCTTCTAATAAAAATGTCGCAGTTGTTCTACGTTTGCTGTCGTTGGTCTTTTCGTCCCTAACACAGGGCAATACATATACGACAATAAATGGAAATAGTTTTAAACTTTACTTAGGCTTCTCTTTATTAAATGCAAGGCATGTATCATAGAGTATAAACATTTATGTTTATCAAACAAACACCACTTCAGATGTTAAATGCAAATATTTGATTGAATAAAAATCTTTTAAAAGAAGCAAAATAGCAATCAAGATATGTAGTCATATATATTTTTGAATCGATACAATGCACCGTCATTGTCGTAATTTCGGTCAAATGATGAAATAAATTAATTTGCCCTTACCATCGTTGTTGTCGGTCACGACGGCCATTTTGTTTGTGGACGGATCAGCGGCGAGACACGTAGGGTTTAGTTGAACATACCATTTGATAGTTAAAGATAACAAACTCCAAACAGCCAGGCATTTTTCCGTCGTGCATACAAGCTGAAAATAAAATTTGTCGCTTTAATGATTGCCACACATAATTATGTTGACACTATAATACTTTTTATAATCGCTACAAAAATCATTATAGGTTGTTAAAAATTATTAAATTATTTAATTACGCACGTCTGAAGTTAACCATGATTGGGTTTTGGACGAATTTCAGAGTCTGAAGTTCGTTCAAATCATGGCACAGTACAGTTTACTAGATATTAAGTTAGTTTTTATTATTTATATTATAACATTACTTAATTTCCACAAGCAACTTGTGAAGCTTATTTCGCTCAGGCGAGTAAGTTTTGCTCAGCCTAACCATAAAAATATTTCTGTGAGATTTTATTCTCATAAATACTTAAGGTATCGTCAATTTTAATATAATTATTTAATGCAAGAGCCGTGATAGCTCAGTGTCCAGGCGCACTAGAAGAAAGAAACACGTAAGAAGTGGTTACGAGTCATTTACCAATTACAGATTTTTTGTTATTATTACAGGGATTTCATACAGTTCGAATGGCAACTCACGTAATGCGCGGCGTCGTTGGTGCCGAATTGTACTTGTAAGCCCTTCGGCCGGAGTGACGGATGCGACAGGGCGCTCCTCAAGCTGCTCAGGTGCGTGTCCCACAGGGTCAGTTTGCAGCCGAACCAGGCGGCGATCAGGGATCCGTCCTGGGATATCGCCACGCCGCCCATATCCATCTCCTCGTCGCTGTTCATGCCCCGATCGAGGGCTTGGCCGTCGACGAGGGCGCCCTTGTGCATGTTGAAAATCTTCGTCACCACGTCGTCGCGGCTCGCCCGCTTCAGATAGGGCATGCTCTCCACCCGGTCGCCGGCAGGCCTGTCGCCGACCTTGAAATCGTTGAGGATCCCGTGCGACAGCTGGTGGGCGCTGCCGGACGAGTAGTAGCAGGCGGTCATGCAGCTCCACGTGACCCTCTTCCGGTGCTGCAGCACGGTGTTCTCCCGCCGCCATATGCGGATCTTCTGGTCCCTGCCAGCCGACACGCAGAACTCGCCCCTGAAGTTGGCCGCGAGGGAGACCACGCTGCAGCATGCTGTTCTTCTAATAAAATTGCCGCAGTTGTTCTAAGTTTTCTGTCGTTGGTCTTTTCGTCCGAATATGACACGAATGTCTTCGGCGTGAGCAAATAGCAATTTCATTGAGCAATCGCGATTAACATTTATATACAGGTTTCATGGCGAGCTACTTAAGAGGAATCCAGAAGATTTTTTTTATGTTGCGGGTTCGATCGAGAGGAGATGGAGATAGTGTTTTTCTAGTAGTAGATGTTAATGTATGTTTATCAACAAGTAGCAAGAACTTTTTCGTTACGTTTATAAGGAGTTTTGAGATAAATTTTCCATGTCTTCGTTATTTCCTACCAGTTTATTATTTCATTGTTCCATCCTTATCAAAAATCGAAATTTAGGTTAATTAAACAACTGGCATATCTTTATCAACATTAACTCACGATGATGTGCATTTAATCCCATCAACTGCAAAAATATTGGGTTATTTGGCAGTCTTGGTTTTGGTATATCTATAACATATGTTTCTTTACGAAAGAAAAATATACGCAAAAGCTTTGCTTAGTTCGGTACTAGATAATTTTAGTTAAAGCCATATAAAAGAACTGAACTTTATAAATAAGTAACATTACTCTTATGATATACACTCAATAGAATCAATAAAGCTTATTAATTATATTAATTATTATATAGTCATGTCTGGATTTACTTACATTGTAAAGCACTTTATCAGATGCGGTAGAGTACAGCTGTAGGTGGCCACTCCTCCCTCCCATCAGGAGTGCGTCGAGGGGTCGATGGTAAACAAGTGCGGCGTTAATCGCCCTCGCTACAGGTGACAGCCCACCGCACTCCAGTAGGGTTGACACTACAGGTGACAGCCCACCGCACTCCAGTAGGGTTGACACTACCCGCAGCTGAGCATTTGCCACTACCACTGCTGCGAATGCCATAGAAGTCTTGAGAGATGATGGCAACCTAAAGCTACTTTAGATTTTTGGGCTTCTGCACATAGCATAAATAGTTATACTTAACAACAAATTTTGGCTGGGCCATGGTGCTAGGCTAGGTGTCACCCGCCCAAATGTATCTGTTATGGCAACAGCATTGTCTTTATGGTGAGCAGCTACAGATAGTATTCTGAACTTATTGTGATTCATGATTCTGTAAGCAATTAATGGTGCACTGTTTAACATTCGCAACAGAAATACTTGGTACAGACATTGTTACTTATCTTTTGATCTGTTTTGTCCTAGACTTCTCAATTAGGAAAGTTCAGATTTAAATGACAAAAATGTTGAAAACTGTTCTTATTCCTTTGCTAGGGCCATGCTGCAGCAGCTTTTGCTGTTGCATGAATGAGCAAGCTGACAGTATCACAAGAGACAAATGGGAAATAGGTTGGCAATAAATTGCATTCCCACAGGTTTTAGGGATGTCCAATGTCAGCAGTTATCACTTACATAAGGCATATACTTGTTTGCTGCCAATTCCCGAATGACAAAACAATAATAATAATAATTTTAACATTTTAAAACTTTTTGTAAAATCACAATTGTTTTGCGGGATAAATTCAACAATCATGGTCATTTAATTACAACATTGGTTTACATATAAATAAATGTTTCTGGCTCATAACAATTAATAGATAATAGTCCCGTACTAAGTGAATTATAATTTGCTGAAGTTTAAATCAATTAATTAAATGCAGTAATTTTCACTTATAACTTAAGGATGCTGTAATAAACTTTACTCTTTGCAATTTATGTGATGTCGGTGTTTTATAATTTTTGAACTTTTTAAAATTCATTTAGGTAAATTAATCTCACCATTGGTATTTATAAAGATTCTATTACTCACTCGGTTCTTAAATGTGGCTGATTTAAATTCTGTATGAAAAGTACTTTGGTACCATTTGTTATTGCTGCAAATCTATCGCCATTGCACCAACCAAGAGCAACTCTTATTATGTCAAAATATAAAGGTTTAGTCTGTCTATACTCATAAAGTAAACCACCTGATTTCACAGAGTAGGTTGCAAGGAAAACATGTTTGCTTGAAGGGTCAACTGCAGTTATAAAACATTCATCACTGTCTAGTAAGTCAAACGTCAATATTTTTAATTCATTAGGGATTTGGAGAGTCTGAAACAGAAATTCAGTATTAATGAAAAAAAAAAAAAATAATGCACACTGAAGCATTTGCCATTGTAACATAAAGTAAAAATTCCGAACAGTATGTCTCGTTTTTCAAGCTAGAAAAAAAATTTTATCGATAGAGAAATGTTAATAATTAAATATTACATACTTGAAATCAAGGCAAACACTTACTTTTAATAAAAAAAAACTATTTAAAACTTGTTATTTTCACTAATTAAATCCGCCATTTTGTGTTTGACAACATGTACAAATTTAAGAATTCACACACTTTTCCAAATTATAACCTTCGCATTATTAAAAAAGAGTCTTTAAAAATGCTAAAAGTACTGTTACACTAAAGTTTTCTGGGTGGTCATAAAAAAAAAACCCAACATCGAAGGCTAAGGCGGGAGCTAAGCTCCTGCCTTAACCTTCTAACCTAACCTATCCGAGTCGGATCACTCTGTGTCGAATCTGTGACTCATTTTGAACCTAATATTCGAGATATTAAGTGTACCATAAGTCACAAATTTTAAATATTAGAAATTGTTAATAATACATGTTCATGAAGTAGAAACTTGTGTTTTTGTGATATATCTGTGTATTTGAGTCTTCTTACAACGTAAAAAGTGAAAACGTAAGTTTTTAACTTAAAATAATGAATAATGGACGCACAGTAATGACGGATTTCAGTTGTATGAAATTTAAAAACTTTGTTAATTTTTTCCTCATAATCTAGTGGTTTTCATTGATTATAACTTATATAATATTTAATTATTAACATTTCTCTATCGATTAAAATTTTTTTCTAGCTTGAAAAACATAATTAACATAATTATACATTACATAAATTTTGAATAAGTTTTAAAAAAGTTGATTGATAATAAGGATAATAAGTAAAACTGGAACTCAACTCACAATTTCTCTCAGTACAGCACCTTTTTCCCAAGTCCAAATAGTGACACAGCCTTTGTCAGAACATCCATATAGGTTATAATCTTCATTTTCTAGGAACTGCACAGAAATTAGTTCTTGAATTGAAGTCTCAGTTTCTAGAGTCCGAGTACAGTCGCCAGTTTGGATATTGTATACCCTGACTATGTTTTCTACTATAAGCAGTACATGTCTGAAAAAAAGATATATTAAGTTGAGCAAACTGAGAGAGGATTGGAGGACAGGCTTATTTCATGGTTACATACTCGCCATCTGGAGAAAATATGGGACGACGTTCTATAATACTTCTACCAGCCTTTCTTTTGAAAACATATTTAGTGTCCGAAATATTATCGTTAAAACTTGTTAAAACCATCGTAAATGAAAAATATTTATATGTCACATGCACATTGCCCTAAAGCGATTATGACACATAACCTCAATTGTATACAATACAACACAATACAATCCAAAATAATATTTAAAAAAATACATTCAACATTCAACAAACGTCAATGTCATATTAAAGGTACGGACACTGTTGCCAGATGCAAGGTCAGATTTGTTTTAAAGTCTTTTGAATAAAAAATTACAGTAGTCTGGTACAAAAATACAGTAAATCGAGTTAAATACAGCGACATATTGTTAGAAATCTATATATTTTATAAATAAAAATAAATTTTATCATTTTAGCATTTGGTTCAAAATTAACAGAACTAGATTAACGACCGGTTTCTAAAACACTGATCATCGTAGAAGTCAAATAATTAGCTGTCAAATGGATTTTTAAATGTTATTTGAGCTGCCAAAAGGATTGTTAAAGTCTTTGAATTGATCATTCTGATCATTAAAAAGATCATTCTGTACGCACAGCTAAGTCTGGCATTACGACTGAATTTCTAAGCTAAACTCGCTGGGAGTGCCAAACATAGATTTCAATTTCAATTTGAAGAAGCTCTATCACCACCTCTGTTCCCTGAGAGCAAGTGTTCCTCGAGGATTAGTTCTTTCATCGACTCTTTGCTTCCTAAACAGCATCGATATCTCTAGTACTCCTCAAGTAGTCAAAAAATTTGGATTATTATAAGCTTACAATCTTCATAAAACATGCTAAGTGAATGGTTCTTACTGTAGCAGATCGAAGTCAACTCGGAGAAAAATAAGGGGATTACGTTTAACTATCATTCAAACTACCACCAGAAGAAAAAAGCTAGCGGTTTAATAACTCGGTCAATCCATTCAGTGGCAAAGCAAGGGAAAGAAACTCCCATTAAAACATATTAGCACAGCACCCAAAATGTCAAAGTACGTAAACTTCTGTCGCCCCTCACTCGAGCGTCCGGTAAAATGACACTAAAATGCAAAGTTCATAGTCTATCTATAATGTCTACGTCTACGTCCTATTATGAGATATAAGTGTCTGTTTTGTGTATGTCCACAACACTTGAAGTACTCGAAGAACTCGTACTACTCGAAGAAGCTTGAAGACTCTAAATTGCATCGTGACCTTAAAATTAGCACTCTGTCCATCTTCTTTAAAAAACATTGTTAAAAAATTATGATTTTCGCGAATCGATTAGATGATGAAGTAGCGATGGAGGCCCAATTAACGGACAATTACAGACTATATACTATGTGGCAGAGTATAGTCTATGAGGTTTGTCAATAGTTATTTCTCATCAAGCAAAAAGTCTGTCTGTCTGCTGTCAGCTGTCAGCGCTCGTTTATCATGTTGTGGTTGTGGTTATAAGATTTTTATCAGATATTAACAGATTTTGTTAAAACTTGTTGTGTTTCTTGTGTTATAATTATTATCTCTAGTAAAAGAAATGGCTGCTGATTCAGTTGAAATTGAGCTGCAAGTAAGATTTGTTACTAAACAGGAGCAGTAAGTTTTACTATTTACGCCACCGGTGTGTGCATAATTTCGCATTACACGTGTGTACTAACATAGTAACTATATTCTATATTATTGCAGATATGCCGTATCTGATAGCCCTTATGCTATTCAAAGCAATGTACAGGCCTCGGACCTTAATACCTTAATTAATGCGCTCTTAAAAGAAACAAATTCATCGATCCAGAAAACGGTGGAGTTTGACTTTCTAGTATGTGGTGAATTACTTTGCTCCTCACTAGCAGAACATTTACAAGATAAAGGGGTTTCAACAGAAAACACATTAGAAATTGAATATCTGGAAAGGTTTCCTGCCCCTACGCCTCAGGAATGTTTAATGCATGATGATTGGGTATCTGCAGTACAAACTAATGGAAACTGGTAAATAAAACATTATTCTTAACAGCAACAAAAATTATTGTAACTTACCATATGACATGAAAGTTTCACACACTCACTTTTCCACAATTTGTTTTGCTTCTTACAAATAGTTGATAGTGTATTATGACTAGTTATGTAAAGATCACATGGAAGTGGATGAAAACATGCATTAGACATAGTAATGATACAGAGATTTAACATTGATTATATTGTCAATAAGACTGATGGCATTGGAGATTAAAGAAAATAAATTAAGGAAAACATTTTTGGAAACTAATTTAATACTCCAATAGTTTATTCCGCTAAGTTCTTATCTGTTGCAAATATCAACAACTTAAAGTTATAGTTGTTTTTTCTAAGCTTTAAGTTTAAACTTGAAGATGTATGATGATAAAGCATATTAATTAGCTGCTATATTATGTCCTAGTACCTGATGCACAATAAACAGATATTTTTAACTTGTATTTAATTAATTTACCATGTATATAATGTAGAACTGCATTATCATTAACATCTATTGTAACTTTACATAGATTTATTCTATTTAATTGAAACAAATATGTCCTAAGAATTATCAAGAAATTACTTTATTTTTAATTATTTAAACATTGCGCTTAAGATACATACATAACTTACATTTAAAAGTTTATATACTTAAATTTTATGCATGTATGTATTCATGGATGTATGTAGAAAAACTGTAATTTCAGCATGTGCATTTTTGTTTGGTAATAAAAACTTCAGAAAAAGAACTTCATACAGCAGTAGGAAGTTCATTCTTGTGAGTATGAGACATTATATATTACACTACATTTCCAAGTTAGTTTGAATAACCACAAGAATATTCTTGCAGCCTTCGGAGCTTCAGACACAATTCAAGTCAAATAATTCAGTTCCAGTTCATCATTATTATCATTGCTTTTGAAGAAGTCATTGTTGGCAATGATATTTTGGAAATTTTAAATTGTTTATAGTGCTAATCTTTGCACTTAAGATTGAACATTAAAATATGTAGAAAAAGTGCGAAGATTCGTCGGTGTGGCAATCAGCCGTTTAGCTCAGTGGCTAGAGCGTCAGGCCGCGAATGCCGAAGACGTGGGTTCGATTCCCACAGCGCCGACAATCTTTTCGCACTTTTTCTACATATTTTAATGTTCAATCTTAAGTGCAAAGATTAGCACTATAAACAATTTAAAATTTCTAAAAAAAGCAATGGCGACATCTCTCGTTCGAATTATCGTTGTAAAACGATATTCGAAATTGTTTGTATGCTGGAAAGGAATAACAATAGATGGCGCCAAGCATTGCTTCAAATGCTAAGATAACAATGTAGAAGAATATGTTAAGATTTTCGTCGGTGTGGCAATCAGCCGTTTAGCTCAGTGGCTAGAGCGTCAGGCCGCGAATGCCGAAGACGTGGGTTCGATTCCCACAGCGGCGACAATCTTTTCGCACTTTTTCTACATATTTTAATGATATTTTGCATAAAAATTGTAAACAAGACACGGTGCTTCGTTATAATCGGACGATTTATATTCAAATTAGGTCACTTTCTGCAAATGGTTGTACTATACAATAAAAATAAAAATAAAAATTCATAATAAATAAGAAACAGCACATAACTTAGATTAAGAAGGCATAGATGGCAAATTATTTGCATTACTTATTTAGTATGACTTTTGCATTCTTAACCAATAATGTTAAAAAATTGTTAGTAGGTACATGTTATCTTTATATGTATTAACCTGCAGTTACATTCACTTTTGGGCCTAAATGTTTGGGCCTAATATGCCTAAATGTCTTAACACCTTATGCTTTATGTAAAACGAAATATTTAATCATGTCCTCAATTTACAGGATTCTGACTGGTAGTTATGACAACAGCATTCATATTTGGAACACTAAAGGGCAACATAAACTGGCAATTCCTGGTCATACATCACCTGTCAAAGGTGTTTCCTGGATTTCATTTGATGGTGATCAGGCAGTTTTTGCAAGGTATAATTGAAAAGGATTTAAAACATTTATTGCATGAACCTATTATAATAGATACAATCTTTCTCAACCCAAAATTAAAAGTAATAGAAATTTTCAAAGATGATTTTTGTCGGTACACATTAACTTGCATAATTCTTCATAGAATTTAATGATTCAAACACCACTATAAAGGATATCTACCATATCTATTGACAATTTGTTTAAATGAAGGATAAAGAAATTTACTGAAAACAATTACGCTTACTTAAATAAGATACCATTAATTCTTACACATAATTATGAAACACTTTACTGAGTGATATGGTACTGTGCGAATATTTTGTATTTATCAGATAGTTCTAATGAATGAATGATAGTAGTACTTTCATGTATTTTATGGAAAAAAGAGGGAAAATGGGCAGGAGGCTCACTTGATAGAAAGTGTTCAGTGCCGCCGCCGCGTTGCCGGCCTTGTAGGATAGATTTTTTCTTGTTCGGAAAGACCGCCGGCGGCAGCTAGTTCTACAGAGTGGTTGTGCGAGACAGGAAGCGCCAAAAAATCGCGATGTTCTGGGATTTCTGGTTTTGGCGCGATTTCCGATGGTAAAATTTAACCGCCGGTATCAATCAAAAAAATGCCTCGGAACACTCCGAATGATATATGCGGTAGAAAATGCAGTCATCTAACATCTCTACGTAAAGCCAAAGGATCAAGCTGATTGAAAAGAACTTGATCGTCGATAACCCAAGCCGCCCTACGATGAATGCCGTCAAATTGAAGAAGCTCTTGATGCCTCCCGCCCATAGATGAGGGCAAAAGTCCATGTGGGGCCGAATTTGCGCCTTATTAGAGACTTAGGCGTTGAGCCGACGAGAAGTACCGTCTTGCCTTGCTTAGCACACCAAGCTTCTTTGAGGCCAATTTGGCCTTACCTTCCAATTAACCTCGAAACTGAACGTTGCTTGAAATTTCGACGCCAAGTATTCCGATACTAGCTGTGGCTGCCGCCATTGGTTGGATTTTTCCCAACAATATAAAGAAGAAGCAAGTCCTTCTAATTTTTTTTGTTACATAAGTATGGAATTGTTTACAATACTTCTTCTAGGTGGCAGTGATCCTTGTGACATTCTACCCAAACATATTTAATGTAACACTTATATTTAGGAGAAATACATGCAATTTTTTTATTTTTAGTGGTTCTCATGATCAGTCTGCTATGCTATGGGTGTGGAATGTGACTCGCAACTCTGTTGATTGTATTGTTACTTGCCGAGGCCATGACAAGGGGGTAGAATGCCTTGCTGTAGCCGCAGACACTAGGCGCTTTGCAACTGGAAGTTGGGACAACAACATCTGTTTATGGAGCACTAGTAAGTATTTGTGAATAGACTAGAATAGATAGAATGGCTTGAAGGGTTCTACTACATATTACTAATACAAAATACTTTATTTACGAAATATATATACATAATATTTACTACATGGAATTGAATAATATTTTTTTATGTTCAGGTTTAACAGATGAGGACAATGTTCCAGCAAAGAAAAGGAGCAAACCTGAGCATGGAAATTCGAGGGTAAAATAATTGTAATTTTATTGAATGAAACAATTTTTAACCTTTTTTATAAACTGAAATTGCTTAGTTAGTGAATAGTTTGTATTTGAATTTTGTGTGGAAGGGATTGGGTAGTAAGTCCCATCAACCTAGAACATTATCCGTTTTTGTAAGGATGTTTTACATACATAATTTTCACATGGACAAACAACCAGATCCAAAACAATTAGCTATCTGTGATACCAATGGTTATCTTGTGTGGAAAATGAACCCACAACCCCCCGCGCCGAAGCCAACTGAAGCCAACTATATGGAGTCATCTGTAATTTGAATACTTTACACCATTGTTGGACATGGGATGGTTTTAATTTAAGTTTTTAAGGATAGAATTTGAGAATATGTAGACTAAGTGTAAATATAAGAAATTATTCATTATATTATGTCGTGACCCAGTATTATTTTATTATATTAAAGTAAATTATAAATTCATACAAAGTTTTAAAAATGGTTCTTCAAAACTATGTTTTGATTGAATTTCCATTGTTTTTAGGAGCCCATGACGACATTAAAAGGCCACAGAGAAGCGGTCTCTGCTGTGCAGTGGGTTGATTTTAACACATTATTATCCAGCAGCTGGGATCATTTGTTAAAGCTATGGGACTGCGAACTTGGTGGGATCAAACAAGAGATTGCTGGTGAGTATATGATTCATAAGCGTATTAAGTTTTAATTCTTGTTAATTAGTTGTAATTTTGTTAATTAGTTTTAGAAGAGGAAAGTATGGAGTATAGAACAACAATCTTTATGCTAAAAAGGTACACGGAGAGAGAATGGCGTAGTGGGTAGTGTACCTGCCTCCTGCGCCAGAGCGTGTGGGTTCGATCTCCACTACTGGAAAAATATTGTGTGATGCACATAGTGCTTTTCTAGTTTCATGGGTGTTTATATATGTATAATATGTATTTATTTACAAAAGAATAGTAGTTTAAGTCCGTTTATTCCTTTTCTAGTACCCATAGGAGAAGCTTTGCTTAATTTGGGACTAGACAATGTTGTGTAAAAAATGTGTCCTAAAAATATTTAAAAAAAAAAGAACTGGTGAGAGTCAAATGAAGGAGGTATAACGTCGTAGAAATAGTCACATTAAATATTTCTTGTGAACCTTGTTTACGAACTCATATGCCCCGCAAGTCGCGTTAAATTCAAATTCGTTGGAAAATTGATAATGCGTCAATCTAGGTGTCATCCCTAACATAATTTAATTCTCCTTCTTTTTCTTTCCTCTTTTGGCGGTTTTCAATGAATGAAAACTGTTAATCTTCAAACACTGTTAATTATTATTCAACATAGTTGAACAAGCTAAGTTCATATTATAAACTAACTAAAAAGTAACTCTACATAACATAGCTGTGTGATAGATAATACAATGACTTATTTAATAGCTATTATTTTGGCTCGCGACTCACCTAAAATAAAAGACAAACCCGGTGTGAATAGTTTAATATCTTTTGTTGCAAATATTTTTTTTTTCTAAAAAATAAAAAAAATTTCAGGTAATAAAGCGTTTTTTGATGCTGATTGGTCACTGCTAAATAACAGCATTGTGACGGCCTCCGCCGACAGACACATTAGAGTTTATGATCCAAGATCTACAGGTATTAAAATTGTTAAAAATAAGAATGAATAACACATTTGTTTTCACACATATTGCAATAGTTGTTCGCAATTATTGTTGAAGATAGTATCTACGCATTGATGGTTTTAAGGGAGCCAGTTCAATTCAGGAGCAAGTTTCATTTATATTTATAATTAAATCTTTATAATAAGATGAGAGCAATAAGAAAAAAAAATAATACGAAGCAGTTTACGACTTGCAAAATGTTAGTGTTGACATTATAATATTTTCTATATGTTTATGATTTGACTGGATGGGGTTGGGCAGTAAGTCTAAATGACCACTATGACTAGAAAACCTATTTTACTCTATTTTTGTTGTCTATTCACATACTTTGCTTCCAGAAAGTATTGTGAAGACAACATACACATCGCACACGGGCTGGGTACAGTCGGTACGTTGGTCCAAAACTCGCGACACTCTATTTCTGTCAGCTGGATATGATGGACAAGTGAAACTTTGGGAGACCAGAAGGTTTGTTACGCACCTGGCTTACAATCCAATTAGTGCTTGAGCTTATTGCAATATTAAACTTACCTAGTTGGTCGCATTTTTTTTTAAAAGATAAAAAAAATCTGTAGTGAGTCAGATATTTGAAGTTTGTTCTGTTTTTAGTTAGTATAAATGTTTTATTTGAAATTTAAATTTTTACAGTGCTAATCACTTAAGATGAAACAATATGATACAATTCATAGAAAAAATGGACGAAAAGTTTTTCGCCGCTGCGCGAAAGAAACACACGCCTTCTGGGTGCGAATTTGGAAGCGCATTTCGATTTCGGCAGAGGCGAAAAGCGGCCATTTTCTTTTATACATTTTAATGACTTATTTGTTCTCGATGCTCAGCCCAAGGACCCCGCTCTACGACCTGACTGGCCACGAGGACAAAGTCCTGTGCTGCGATTGGTCGAACCCATCGCTCCTCGTCAGCGGCTCGTGCGACAACACCGTCAGAATATTCAAGGCCAAACATGCAGTGAACCCGTGAATTAACACCGCGATTGACTTATTCAAAATGTCATTTTTTTTTATTGAAATGTGCGAGAAAATTTATGCAAACAATATATATAGTTCGGTCCATTTTTTAATTGCGTAAAATTTCATGTAAGTACATATTGGATACAGCCTTGAAAGGTATTGGAAATAGATGAAGAGTTGTATGAAATTGTCTTATGTTTTATTTTATCCTCATCCCTATCAAGTCTGTCAACAATAAGAATAAATAGTTTTTTAAAACTTTAGTTTTTGTTGAATTTTCACATATTCCTCATTAGTTTTGGAAAAATATATCGCAGTTTTATCCGATATTGATTGTATATTTGGGTTTTGGGTTCTCCTTTCTCGTGAAATGATATGCAAAAGTACAATACAGTACTTTGTCTTTATTGGACAATGTTTTTACTGGTACCTTCAGATGTACCACGAGTGGGCAGCGTCGTCCTGGGAAGTACCTCGGCGTCACAGAAGACTAAAAACTATAATAAATAGTTTCGTCACAGAAGACTAAAACTATTATACTTTCGCGTTTATTTTGGTGAGTGAGGTAACCGGGGAACACTTTAAGGTTGGCAAATATCCGCTACCCATCAAGTCATTCGCCTGCTCGCTTACCAGCATTTGTAATAAAAGAAAATAAATAATGTAGGAGGCATGGTGTTGTATTCTCCTCGGACCTCAAAATTTATTTATGCGTTTTTAAAACCAGTGAAGTGTGGCGTTCTACATAATAAAAAGCCATACATGCTGATATCGCCATTAAAAATGTAGCCACATTTCTGTGCTGATATAACGTTTGAAATTCACGATGACAGAAATTATTTTAAATAAATGAAATCATACACATTCGTTTGGTTTGCTCGTTTTATTTCAATCATTTGCTCTTACAAAATATGTTCAATGCAAAGGAACATGACTCGTCACAATAAAACATGCTTCTTAGTACCATTTTGTTTTTATTTATATATTAGTTTAGTTTCCATTTAGCATAACTATAAATAATGCGGGTCACATAAAATGCTCATAGCACTATATAGAAACTTGCAAACACTTTGTAACAAAATAGATACATAACTTTCCTCTTCGTCTTTTCTCTGCGAGAAATGCTTTTACACTATTATCATAGTTATGCCAAACCTCACACCATAACACAACGAAGCAACATGTCCCTTAAAAATATTCTTTCTTACCAACAATTTCATTTCTTTTTTTTTACATTTTATGAAGTTTTATTTTTTTGCATTTCGTATTCCTAGTCTACCTAACTAAATTTTTAACTATACTATATACTACGATCTAGACTAGTCTGCTGGGTAGAACACCACTCTAAATTAATACACATTGGACAAATACATTCGTATCGACACCTCCGACAGTTTTTTTTTCAAATTAATTTTCTTTCTTTACACTTATTCAACTACATAACAAAAGAGGTGAAAGCAAACTTCTTCAAATGAAACTTATCTCTCAAGAATGTGTTCACTAATTTCCTTAGGTTTTCTTACGTACTAGGGCGGGCGGCACATGCGAGCGGCTTGCCGACTTCAGTCCATTCAAATTAAATTATTTAATAAACTAATAAAGGAATCTACCCTAGAGCCGGCAAGAAGCGAACACGCCCCGCACCGCCACCAAATATATTATTCTAGGGTATCTATCCTATGTATCTTAGCGTCGAAACATTTTTTTTACTATTCTAACCTATCTATGGTTACGTCTAGGCCTTACTTCTAGCCGTCAATTCGTCACTATCCCGAAATCTCCGTCCTCCACTCAAAACGATCCTTGCAATCACTTAAATTACATGACTTAATTTAAAACATTTACTTAACACTTCAATCTTATTCAACGACATGATTTTCATTTTAAATTGTAATTTTGGTATTCAGGAGTTGGTTTGCTCAATGGGTATGCGTTTTGTGCTCTCGTCCTGTTCGTCCGTCGTCTCAGTGCAAAGACATGCCATAGGCCATATCACACATGTCAAGAACGTTGAAGTGAGTTTAACTAGGAACATCTACAATTTTATTCTCGTTTTGGATTTTTACATCGCGTTCGAAAAATGCAACGATTAGACAGCCACATTATCCTTGTTATAAGTTGTTAATACAAAATACTTTTATCATTACCACTACTTTTACGAACACGGGTAAGTTCTCTATTACCTGTAAAAATACTGTGTAAAGCACACGCAGCTACTATATTATATCTGCATTTGTTTATCCAAACGAAGCTGAAGGCACTACCATGAAATTATATTTATTGCTTACAATGGAAGGAAAGCATTAGAAAAATAAATTCTCGCCGTATTATCATTGCTTTTGACGGTGCTATCGCCACTGTTCACGCAACGGGATCGTGCCACACTATCTAAGCTACAAATTGCTTCAAATCATTCACGTCCGTTTGCCCTAATCATTAACAATACTTGGTACTTACGGGAAAATCTGTTGTAACAATTTGGAATGAAATTAACATGTGTACATTAATATAAAGGTAAGACAAAATAGTTTGATATATTCTATGGGTGGTTGAGTTAGGAGCACATTTGTATAATATAATATATATGTTTGTATATTCGTAAAATTAATTCGATTTTAATTATATTTTCACATCGTTTTTAAACAAAAATATTAGCGAAAATATCTATCGGAAGACAGCTTTTGACAGGAAGCCACAGTGTATGTTGAACACTAAGCGATCAAATCACTTAACTTGGTACCAACCGTTGTCGCAGGTACGTTGCACATCGTGGTCATTAAGTTTTCACAAGTAAAGGCGGCACTTCATCAGTTCATTAAATTTGGCTCGATCGAGAATTATACGAATATAAAACTGATCTAAGTTATATTTCAGTGCGCTCTCGTCCAATGTTAGTTACACTAATAAAAATCTCACTTTCTGTTAGCCTTCACAATGTAGGTTTATATACCCAATAGGATTTTTAGTATCGCGATGACATGGCGGGGATACAGTAGATCTATCCATTTACAGGGCAAATATTGCACCAGCTGTTCTAATAAATACGCTTTTACGTTTTACGATTGCTGCAATCACTTATCACGAGCTCAAAGAGTGTCAATTATTATGCAAAACTGAAACTACGTGTTACAAAAAGAAATGATTTTACAATTTTAAGAAGAAAGATAACAATCTCAGCTCAGTCCTTATGTGAGAAATGAACTCAAATCAGATATACTAGAATGTTCAAAATCTACGTTTTTCATTCAAAACCTGTAATAAGCTTACTTCAGTTCCTGTATTTATGTTAAATCGGTCCACAGGTTTTGAATAAATAGCTTTTCGCTTAATCGTCAGTTAAAATACAGTTAATATATCAAACATTTAACTATTCTTCAGTCCCTGAGTTGTATAAATATTTTCCTACATCTTACTCGATTTTAATGATTTGTATACTTTGGTTCTGATGAAACTCTTGACGTGCCAAAATAGAATTAAACAGTTGCGATATAGTAGGTTTTACTCGTACCCATCAACAATGTATATACATGTATACATATCCATGTATAATTTATATATATTCAATATAAAAATATTAAATTTCATATAAAGTCATAAAGTGTACCCAAAACCTACGTGATGGTACAAAACGTGCTCGATTACGCCAAAATGGCGCTCGCACTGCGGATTTCGAATCCCTCACAGTTTATAATGTGGAAATCAATCGTGGAATTTTTTTCCGTTTGAAGTTCTCTAGTGGAATGTGCCGACCGCCTAAAAATAACAACTACGGTTGATTCAGTACATGATTCTCAAAAAAGGATCACCTCGCTATTCGCGTAATTCAAACATGAGTTCCGACGTACAAAAGTTTGTATAGACTCGTAAAATGTATAAATAGACTTTACATAGAAGTGCTTATTGCTAAATGTTGCCGTAACGCCCGCACTGTTGAGCCGCGTGGGCAGCTGTTACTGTTGCGACACGGCCGTCCGCTCGGCAAGTCGAACTCTTGCGAGGCCACCCTGCCGGGCTCCTAAGGGCTGCTACAAAACATGAATCGAGAAATAACTTATTGGAAGTTTACGGTATACAATTCAGTCTGATGGGTTTGGCAACGAGGTTATCGATTAGGATAGAGTATTTGTGTTCGAGTACATTTACGTTTATAGTTAACGCGACGCCCGAAAACGCCGAATTTCTTACCGTCAAAGCAACTTTGCGAAGCTACGTGTAACAACATAATGGGGGAGGATTTGTGGGAATGCGTACGCGCTTCGGTTTTGCGTGCGGTTTGTGAGATAGTCAGCAAAGTTATAATAGTTATATCGTCGTGTGAAAGGGACGCCGGAGGGCTCGAGCACGTGACATTTAAGAAAGTTTAAAAAAAAAACTAAATAAAATGTTTTATAATAAGATATTCGCGATCCGTGGAAGACTGTTCCAGTAACCATGTTTTCGAATAGTTTATAATACTATATTTTTCATCGGTATAGAACCATATCCAAATAAAACGACTAAAGCACCATGCCAAACTCCATTGGACGTACATACATAGTTCCATCCACATAACCACGCTGTAGTCTGAAGTATACGCTTTTTAACTCATCAACTAATTCTCGCTAACTTATCGCTTTCCGAGCATATGTTTAAAATTTGCCGTCTAACTACAACGTGACATTACAAAGAGCAACCTTTCATTGTATTTTAAAAATACTTATACCTCAACTGAAGATTCTGAATCTTCTCAATAAATTTTTCGGACAAGATCTAAACGGTTTCTTTTTCCTCTTTAACCATAACACACAAGTCGTTTCTTTGACTTTCAACCTCTTTTCTACAAATTTTTTTCAACATGATATGACCATTTCCAAACATTTCCAAGCTATACCTTTTCAGATATTGCTCTTCTCCAGAAAATTTAACGTAACAAAACCTCTTTACTTTAAACTTTCCAACCAGTCTTTCTTACAAGTTTTGGAAATCCGGATTGCGCGTTTTGTTGATTAGAGTGATTATAAAATTTACATTCAGGCGTTCGTAGTGTAATTTTATAATTCCGGTTGTCTTAACGATATATGACACTGAATCGAAAAATAAAAATGTTAATTCCCGTACTGTAGATAAATCTAAATTTTTAAATTCAATCGGTGAAATTATACTATGCTAAAATAAATACCTAACTACCTTAAATAACCTTGTCAACGTGTTCAAAACCTGCGCCTAAATCTTAGATTTAAAATTTTCATAAAACAATAATAAAATTATAATGTCAAAACACATTTAAATTGCAGCTATATCTATACATCAAATCCTCTTCCTCGAACCGTCAAAAGACCTCATCAAAACATCACAGCGAATCAACCGTCCAGCGTAAACCAAAGGGACCTTAGACGAAGCTCATCAAGAAAATAAATATTCCAGGCGATTGGTACCGACTGAAATCAGGCTAAGAAACTAGGCGCCGCGGGGCGGAGCTTTCGATGAAGTCTACAACGGCCGCAAACTAAAACTAAAACAAATTAACATCGTAAAAAGTCACAGTTGCTTTGATTTTTGGCTCGTGTACAGCGTGGATTTTAGCGTGGCTTAACGTCTACTTGGGGGGCGGGTAGGACTGGTAGGCCTCGTCGGGCGATCCCGCGGTGGATGCGTGCTCGCTCTCCATTGGCATCTGGATGATCGGCGGCGTCGGGCCCGCGAAGAACTGGTACGGAGGCGACGGGAAATACTGAAACCCACACGTCACACAAATCAGTGTTTCGGCGAAACAGCCTCGAGTGCGATAATCAAAGCGTTAAAGAAACAATTGAATGACGATTGAACATAAGCAATGGGACAGTTTTACGTTTTTGGTTTTTTGAAGAGCGTTCAACTTGGCTAGTTAATATGAGCACTCACGTATAATTCATTTTCCGGCCTTAAGCTGTCCCAGTTTACCTGGAAAAGGAAAAGAATTCAGTCTTTTGTTAGTTTTATTTTGACTGAATATTCCTCTTTGTTCTGTATGTTGGCCGTTTTTATTACCTTCGTCTTCTCTACATGTTCAAGCAAAGAATAAAATTCCGTCCTTTGCCCATAGTGTACGTATTAAATTAATGTACAAAATATAAAATAATGATTAATAAGTTTATGAACACATTCAGTAAATTTTTCGAGTAAAAGTAATATAGGTATAAATATAAATATTGTACAAAAAAAAATATCTTCTTAAGTGTATGCATTTCAATTTTTTCATGTCAGTTATTGAAATTTATGTTAAGAAATTATGGAATAAGATAACCTTTGGCCGCACTGTCACTCTATCGCGCTTTTCTCAACGCTTGCCCGCAGAGAAAAGCGCGGGAACGCCGATTCGATTTCCGTGTACATTACTCGCGCTCAAAGCGGTGTATAGTCTGTGGCCACTCACGTATTGGCTGGGCACGGAGTCAATGGGCAGGTGCGCGGGGTGCGGCGCGTGCGCGGCGTGCGCGTGGTGCGGCGCGTGCGTGGGCGGCAGCAGCGCCGCGTACGGCGCCAGCCAGGCGGCGGGGTGCGCGTGCAGCTGCGGGTGGTACGCGGCCACGCCGTACACGCCGCCGCCGCGGTACACGCCCGCGCAGTCGCCCGCGCCCGCCGCGCCCACGCCGCCCGCGTACACGCCGCTCACGCTCATCGCCTGGAACCACACCGTCTGCTCAACGTCTCCACGGATCTCTCACAGATCGCTCGCTTCGTGTTCACAAATGGGGGGAGGGAGATTGGGGGATGTGCATGGGAGAGGTTTAGTTAAATATAACAGATTCGAACACCATTTTAAAGAATTTGTTTCATCAAAAAAACTTTCATTTAAATTTCTCTTATAAAGAATAGGCCATCCGGGAAGTACCACAACCTCACAGAAGACCGGCGTAAAGTGTAAGTGTTATATATTTCTGCATTTGGTACGGTGAGTTTTGTAGCCAGTTTATTAAAAGGTCAGGTCATCAAAACATCAGGTGAATCGCTAGCTCGCTTGCCGTCTTCTTACATAAAAAAGTATCATAATGAATCTATTGACAATTTGTTTATATGAATAATACCGAAGTAGACTGTAAACGTTATTATTCACAAGAAGATAATTTTCATTGATAAATACACATTTAATATAATTATGTATTACTAAATCACCATCTAATGACTGATCACGGTACTGTGCGAAAATTTCCGAAGGTTCAACTAGTATATGCATATTAGGGATCTACCTGTGTGATGGATTCATTGTTGTCTCGCCATACTCTGCCGTTAGTGTCGTTTTGTTTGTACAGCGCCTTCTTTTTGTTCCCGCCGTCAGCAAACTTCACCAGCAGCGGCTCCTTAGCGCCTGGTATCGAGTTACCATTAAACATCTGTAACAAAAAAAATTTACATAGAACGGAACATTTTCATATTGATATGAAAATCCATACTCAGTTTTATTTTTACGAAATTAATTTATGATGAGTGATAAGATTTTTTTACGACGCTCCATCTGACCTCATCCATTGGACGGCTTAATCACGAGTCGAGATTGTGCAAAAGCACAAAGGAGATCGTGGTATGGTTGCGGACGTTTGTAAACTTGTGCTCACTTGGATGATCTGCTCGCACTTCTCCCTGGACTCCATTCTGGCGAAGCCGACCCCTTTGCTATGGCCGTGGGTGTCGCGCAGGATCCTCGTGGACACGACCTGTCCGAACTTGGCCAGCAGCTGGTCAACGTCGTTCTCCTTGAAGTGGGGCGGCAGGTTGGCCATGTACAGATTGGTCGGATCCTGCTCCTGTTGCTGCAAATAGCCCCAATAAACACATGAAATGCGCGTACCGAAATTTGAAATGCTCAAATGAATTTGACTGTCTATCGTGAAATCTTAAAATATTCTTTTCAGTAATTTCCAAGAACCAGAATCCAATAGATTTCTGCGACAAAAGTATGAGCTGTGGGAAAGTAGAACAATTCGAAATGGCAAAGAAACTCAATTTAAAGAAGCTGGACTTGTCTTTATATTGCTATGAATTGACGCATACGTCATCGCTTTCAAAAGAAATGAAGGCTATTTTGGGAATTATGTATATTGAGATTAGCGTGAAGCCCGCATAGATAATCTAGACATTGAAGCTCTGACGTAATCAGCAGTTAGGAGTCTAATATGCTATAATATAATAATTATTATGTTTAATTATGTAAATGTTATCAACAACATGGGAATATATCAGCATAGAGATTATGAAGCTGGTTAAAGTCGCATACACTAGTTTAATATTGAAAGCATAGAAATACCCAGAGCCCAGTAGCGATAGTACATTGTTATAACGCTAAAGCAAACGATAATAGTACAGAATCGACAGGATGGAACAATGTTTCGATTAATTTTAGTAAGCGTAATGCTGGCGCCGACAGCGTACCATTGAGAGGAATTGCAAATACTTACAAAGAACTAGTTTCTCACTTTCCACGGACACACGGAAAGTGTCAGTTGTGACGGTAACCGAAAACAAACTGACAGATGGGTTATCAGACTCATTTTTTCAGGTGATAGAACAGGACCTACAAAATCTAAATCGGGATATATAGCCCTCATTTGACAAAAATAAGGAAAATACGTGTTAAGATTTCAGATCCACGAATGGAAACGATAATTAAGGTACCAGGTACAATTTTTGTATTGAACTAGCAATTAACAGTAGAGATCACATTGGTATTGTTGGTCGCCTATTATATATAACAGCATATTTTTAAGTAGGTTTAATACTAAGCTATAAATAATGGTAGAAGGAACAAAGGATGGGATTGGGATAAAAATAAAATCATTAGGTTAAGTTTAAAAATAACATAAAACAAATCTATATTAGGATAATTGATAAATCATTTTTGCTATGGTCAATATGCAGTTTTAATTAGTATTAATAACTATATATTAATTATATTGGGAAATGGTACCAGAAACATCCTCTTTCCCTTCACACTTAATTTGTCATATTCGATAGATGTTAAGAAATATATATTAAAAACAAAAATAAAGTGAATTGGGTAGTTTTCCTCTCAAAGAGATGATCACAGCGCTTATGTGTATAAACAGAAATATTAGGAATGTTGGAATAAAAACTTGTGGATGAGTGAGCGGGTTAGGATCAGGCGGTTAGTCATAATAGTATTACTTGCATGCACAACGTACACGGTTCAGTCTACGCAGGAACCAGATACCCACTTTAGCCATCTGGGCCTGAACACCTTTGGCTTGTAATCCTTTAACAGCTGCCTCCGCTGACGCGATAGATTCGAAATCTACAAAACCATAACCTGCGAAGACAAAAGTGAAATGATTTTACAGTGACGTTGTCTTTCCATTGTAAGACAACGTTAAATACTCTTTAGAAAACTTCCGAAGATACATGCTCAGTAACAAATAGAGGACATCTATAAAAATCAATTAAATATATATATTTATAAAAAAATAATAAAGTAACTATCATAAAAAAACATCGGAACTAATGACACCAAACATGAGTTAATAATACCTACTTGCCTAATTAAAAGTAGCGTGATAAGGTGACTCGGAAAAATTAACGCATCTCCATGGATGCAAGTGTAATTTCGTAAATTCGGAAACGATATGTGCTTTGGTGCATTAAACAGTGAAGATGACGCTACTAATATAGGTAACACGTGAAATAAAGACATATATATAATAAAAAAAAAGAGTTAATCGAATCTATAGATCGTGCATATATTGGAAAAATTCTTACCATAGATGGGTTATTTTAATGGAGATATATGGTATTCTAGAAAATAGTAATATTATTCAGTTACGAATAGTTCTTTAATATGTATCAAATTTGATTTGTAGCATTAAACGTTGAATTAACAACAATATACGTTATATACATACGTGAAATATCTATGCACTGATAAGGTAGGTTCAACTAGAAGTAAGATATGTTATGTAGATACAGCAAACATAGAACTATGACTGTTTAAGACGGGGGACGTTACAAATGTTGTTTACCTTTACACTTGTTTGTATTTTTATCCAATATTGCCTTCGTTGAAATTATGTTGCCGTACCTGAAAGAAAAATTAAACGTTATGTTGAAAGTATAAACCAGAGATACCTCTGGATCCGATAATGGTACATACGATGTGATGCATACTATATTCTGATTACGCTGAGATAGGGAAAGATGTAAGAAAATTTGTGTTTTCCGTGATGATTTTTCTGAAGATAATCACAGTATGGCTTAACACAGACACCGGTCTAAAGTTCTCGAATTCAGACGCGATTAGAACGAGACTATTCTTTCACGCTTGAGCGATAAGATCGAAGGATGATTCTGATAAAGTATCGGTGACACTGACGGATCACAGAACAGGGAAGTGGGATTAAAGAAAAATATTATCTTTATGTATTAATATTGATTAAAGAATGCTATGTGATTAATACATTTCTACTGCGCCAAGTAAAACATACATACCTCAATATGACATCGATTAATCGATTGTCAAAAAGTAAATAATCAAATGGCGGACTCTGAAATAGCTTAAGTTGAACAAAAAGCTGCACTGCGGGCATACAAATTACAGTCCGCTCGCTGCACCAGCGCACTCACATCTGGCACATTTGGACGAGGTCCTTGTCCGTGGTGTTCTGGCTGAGGCCGCGGATGTAGAGGTTGGTGCGGCTCAGCTGTTCCGAGCACGCGCCCGTGGTGGAGGCGGAAGAGGTAGGCGGCGGCGGCCCGTTGCTGAGGCTGGTGGAGCGGGTGCCCCCCGCAGAGCCCGTGTTCGACGAGGACGACGAGGCCGTGTTGGCGGGGGAGGCGGCAGTCGGCACGCGCGTGCCGTTTGCACCGCACCCTCCGGTCATCGTCACGCCCGCGTACTGCGAATATGAGTCCTGTATCACGATGTGCTCTTTGTCGTGAGCACCAAGCGCCGCGATGTATTTCTTTTAAGCGAACCGTTGTCATGCAACACACAATTGCGCCATCGAGTGACCAATAATTTCCACTAGTTTTCAATATGGTACTTAAAGAGTTCATCTTCTTGCCCCTTTTTTGTTAAAAGTTGGCAAACGAGCGGCCTTTTCACCTAATGTTAAGTGAATATTGCCGCTCCCAGCTTGCCCATTCGTTCCTCGACAGCAGAAGCTGTTGTGTGGCTCTACCACAGTAAATGTGTCAGTATTGGTCACAGGGCTCAAGAAAATACAAATTTCTTGGCGGACTAGTGACATTGTACATCATGTACTAAGCTCAGCTTATAGCAATAATTGTTGACAACTCGCACTGCAGGTAACGTCGCCCTTTTATTAATTTATTCAAAATAGTTCATTTCTGATCGTTTCGTACTGCTTTCGGCCGTCGAGGTAGGTTACACGCCAATCATGGGTAGCTTCGAAGGCAAATTGTCAAACAGATCCGTACTTAATATACACAATAACTTTTGCTGTCCATGACACCAATATGGCTTTATACAATGTCTAGATTTTAAAGAGAATGTGAAAAAAATAATCAGACGTAGTGCAACATAAAGGATGGCATAAACAGTCATACATTTTTTGTGCTGAACACATGTGGCCGGTGGCCAAACGCAGTGATATATTGAGCAAAAACAGTGCTGCATGTCGCCATCTTGTTTGTGCATTCATTTAATAATTGAGATCTCGTCCAAGTGAAACACTTAAGCAAATATTTCGCTGAACAAACAAAGCTTTGATTTCATCCAACGAGAGTATACGTTAAGTAGAATATTAGTGATGACATTTATTAATTGTGTGTAATTTATCATAACTACGATTTATCCATATGCTGTTTATTTTATGATATTAATTGTTAGATGTATGTTTCGTATAAAATTCATTAATCAAGAAAGTATTTAAAAATTCAATCATTAAAAATATTTATAAATATACTAAATTTATGTATGGAAATAGGAAAATATGTATAGGAAATAAAACCTTTAAATTTAAATCTGGTCAAGTTAAATTAAAAAATAATTTTTAGGGCTTCAATTCGCAAATTAATTGAAAACACGGTAAAGACATTAAAATATTATAACCACATATTTAAAATTATTGACTTAGTAATATAAAATAAATGATATTATTATTTTGTAAACAATGAAATCACAAAATATCAAATAAATATACAATGTGACATATAACGTATCTATGGTTTATTGTAGTAGATGCTTGATGCTAATAGTTCTTTCATAATTTCTAGTGATTTCCTAGACTTCTATGAAACTGATTGCAAGTTCGCGGATTAATTAATGTTTTATTTGATAAGCGATTGACGATATATACCTAAGTACTACAATTAAAATAAATAACAAAACGACTATCCGCGAAATATCAAATATTTATCGTCAGTACCAAATTAGGTAATAAGTGGTAAGTAATTTCTTAAGCAGTAATTTCTTAAAGGGTACACACTAAGAGTATGTCTTAATTTTGTTATATAGATTAATACTGGGTATAAATTAAAAAACAAGTTATAAACAAAGAAAGATCCTAACGATCTGGCTTCGCCTCGCAAAACTTTTGAATAGAATGTTATTAACTTTGCTGTCCTATAATTTGGATTTCAAGTGCCAAAATTCTAACATTAATTATATGTCATTTTGTAATAAGAAGGCAAGTTATGTCTTATATTTGGTCTTCTTAGGACAAGGACAAAGTTATTATTTTCTTTCATTTGTTTTACTTTTATTGCTTATTTTTGTGTCGAATAAGCTAGACATCATTTTTTAAACGAATGACTTATAGAAGGCGGGATAAAATGGAGATAACTGCAAGATCTTACGCAAAGAAAATTTGCACACAACCGTAACTAAGAGACGCTAATGTCCTTTAGCAAACAACGTCTGCGCCGACATTGGATGGAGTCGCCGCGACGTCGACTGATATTAATATAGCGCGGGTTGCCGGCATCATAGCGGCGGGTTCATTGAAAATAACTGCTCCGTGAGACGTGTAAGACTCCAGCCATTAGTTATTTAGCAAACGGGTAATGAATAGGGTGGAGTAATGAGCGCAAGTCGATTCAGAGCACGTTTCTCGATCGAGTCGCGTTCGCCGTATACGCCGGTAGTGCCTTCCGTGGACGTAGCCGAGGGAAGGCAACGGTATGGGCAGCACGTGGCTCCCTCCCCGTTACGGACGGACAGTTAGTTCGGCCTAACGAGTCGGAGATCGCGCAGCGAATCCGGAATCGCTACCGCCGGCAGAACTGGTACGGTGCCAATCGGAAGGAATAAGCCCGCGCGCGTTGCCGTATCGGGTAAATTGGTACTCTCTAGTATGCATTTAGTTGCGCTTTTAATTGTTTGAAATGTATTCTCCTCTTGTAAAATGAAACTATTATATAAAAATAAATTTTATGGAAAACGAATTATCGTCTCTTTTTTCCCTTGCTTTTCAAGCAGTTACTTAAACGAAATCAGAAAAAAAAAATGTCTAAGCTGCTTTAAAAAGTTTCTATTTAAACACGATTTAATATAAAATTACGACAATGTCACGCGCTACAATTATTACAATAAGTTTTATAAAGCATATGTTTATATTTTACTTTTTTATGTGAAAAGTTGCCAAACGAGCAGACGGATCACCTGACGTTAAGTGAATACCGCCACCCATGAACATCTGCTACACCCGAGGGTTTGCAGATGCGTTGCTAACCTTTTTGGAAATTGGGCTCCGGCTACCTCACTCACCAGACGAAACGCGAAAGTATACTTCCACTTAACGCCGGTCTTCTGTGAGGTCGTGGTACTTACCCGGACGAGCCTGCTCATTCGTGCAACAGCCGAGGCTGCTGCGTGGCTCTACCACCGCATCCTGACCACCGCATACATCACGTACTGATTTAATAACAGCAATACATTATGTAGGTTTAATATGGTTGTACTAAGTCTTCTATAAAGATTTAATACCATTGTAAATTAGATTCCTAAGTTTAATATATAAGGGCTAAAAAAATCATCATGACGGTCTTTTACTCTTTTAATTACCAGGAAAATGTAAATATATGCGTACATGCCATATTCGTGTGACAAGACAATTTATTCGAAACTAAAATAATTTGAACTAGTTCACATATTAGGACGCTAAAGATTGTTCCAAACGTAAACGTTGTTGTAAAAGTAGTGATGATTACATTCTCTTTGGATTGTACGTCGTTAAATTTCACTCAATATGAACGTGATAGGGTTGCTATATCCAAATAAGAAAAAAAAAACAAAAAAAATCTGATAAAAAAAAAACTTGATATAAACATACAAATAAAAATTGCAAATTGACATTCAAATGGTACGTGGAGCACAATTTTTAGATTTTTTTCAAATTTTAGCGAGAGGGAATTTTGCTAGAGCCTAGCCGTATGTCTCGATGCTTGTATCTGGTGGAGTTTTATGTAAACTTAATGTTGGTTCTGAGAAAAGATAAGTACGTAAGTCGTTACCTTCGTAATAGCTCAAGTAAATGAAAACTGGCTATATTGAGCACTTAAATGTGCTTAAGAGTAAAGAAGCAATTTATTTTTTAATTTAAATTCAAGCCGACACTAAAATGTTTTCATTTTAAAAAATGCGTTAATTGGCGTTTTCACGCTGTGGTTACAATGATGAAATGTTTTTCACAAGGCTTGTGCTATTGACGGAGAATTTAATTAGATATAGTGATTAATTGAAGCGGGCGGTGGTACAAGCGGATCGTTATTATTAATTTAAGACGCAAGGAAATACACCTATTAAAAGCCTTCTAAAAGATTTCACGTAAAGTTGTGTTTCGTTATTCCAGTTCTAGATAATAATTAACGTTTGCTTTATAACTGTATATCGAAACGAAAATTTAAAAGTTAAATAAACCGCGGTAACCGATTCGTTTACAATGTGTATTCTATAAATAATTTCGTTCAATTTATTGTTTCCAACAAAATTTTCGCTTCTGTTAAACTTTATTATTTAATTATCTAAGGCGGATAGATTATTAACAAAAGCTACCCTTGTGGGAGCTGGGTCTAGACGTTTCCTATTGCCTTTGCGGTCGGAACCTCTCGGCCCGAGATTGACTAACAATTGGGTGGTTAAAGTTTAAGCAAACAAGAGTTTGCCAGTATCAAAGTAAATTTGTATGCATCAAAGTAATTCATTGTTAATCTTTTAGTTTTGGGACATTATTTTTCTATATATTTTCTTCATTGATGGATTTCATTATGTATACGTATGTCTATACCATGATAAAAGTAATTAAATTTCTGTCTCTGATGGCAAATTAATGACAAAATGTATCCCTGCTTATTTCAATGTTTGTCTCGAATGGGATAGAAAAAGGTTTAGCAACTCTGTGATAGTACTGTAGTCATTTATTAACGACTGATTAGTTAAACGACTATTTAGTTTATCAGTTTTGTGCAGTACCAACTTAGATTAACTAACGCGATATTGGATACTTTAATCGCTTTTTTATTGGTGTAGGCGAACATAGCGATAATGTTTAATAACTAGTATAGATGACACATGTCCATATTGCGCGGCGTACAAGAAATTTATATCCAGTACCTAGCTGCTGTACCTCCCTTAATACGCGGTCAGGTATAAGTAAAAAAAAATACCAAGATCATCAGCAATATTTACTTCTATAGTTATTTGGCAACCCGGTCGAAATCATAATAGGTCGTACTTACGAATTTTGACAAAATTCACGCGTCCATTTAAAATCGTATGCGTATTGAGTTTGCTCACTAACGGGAGTTTATTGTAGAACGCGTTTATGAAAGGAATAACAGGAACTACGGCTTTAGTCCACTTACGGATCTATGTACTCGCGAATACAAAAACAAGTGAGTCTGGCGAGCCCGTTCGCTGGCGTGGAAGCTTCCAATCAAGGCGGTCGCTTCGACAGGTGTCAGCCTGACGCGTTAGACGTGGCGCGGAAATTGGAAATTGTTGGCGGAGGACCTTTCAATGAGCCGCGAAAACCGCATGTGGCGGAATGGGTGGTACTTTCGCTTGCTCAGACTTGTACACGCTATTCTGTGTGTACACCCTAACGAGTTTTCAAATCGAGCGAATATAATCGATAGTTTTTCACAGATCCACTGTTCTGTTGTTCGTGACAAATATTTCAAATGTAGACTGTAATTAGAATGGAAGATGGAAGTGCAATGTATGTGTTTATATATTAATTTTATTTTCTAGCTAGCTGTGCACCGCGACTTCATCCGCGTACAATTTAAAATAAATAATTTTTTAAAAAATAAAAGTAGCCTAAGTTACTCCTTATGGCATCAGCCAACTGCCAGTGAAAGTCCCGTCAAAATCGGTCCAGCCGTTTCAGAGATTAGTCGGAACAAACAGACAGATAGACAGACAAAAATTGTAAAAATAATATTTTCGTATAAGTACCCTGTATACACCCTTTTGTATTTAGTAAAAAGTGGTTATTTTAATACAAACAGACAATCCAATTTTATTTATCTGTACTGTATAGATGAGGGTCTTTACAAGAAAATAGAGTTTAAAATTTCATTTCGTTTAAATTCATAAGCTTTAGAATGACGAGGTAGTTAATAAATAAATGGTTGAGCCATGATGTCTCATAATGTAATCGACGACGTAAGGAACAATACAATAAGAACATTTACCGAGTTGTAACTAATAACTCTTAACCTTGCAATAATCAAAAGCAGAAGTGTTCAGGGATAAAACAAAAACGTGGTTTAATAAAGATACCTAATCTTTACACAGATGTAATGTTGTGTTAACGGTCTTTTCTTCAACGTACGCGGCAATATTAGTAGCAAAAGTTAAGTGGAAAGGGAAGGGGAGAGTGGTCTGATTGCAGCCAGTCGAGAGGCTTTCAACGATTTCAGGGGCCTTTATTATGATTTATGAACGGGAAGTGTTCGAAATGATAACTAATTTGATATTGCATTATATTAACTGTTGTCGTGTCTGTTTTATTTTAGCCTATATACGAATATAAAAATGCGGTTTATAGAACCATCAACAATGTTTACACTAAATATATACACATTACAGGACTTTACAAGCCAATTTTAATAATTTGTTTTTATTATATTTGTTTGATTCTTTAATTTGTTCTTTTGATAAGTCTTCTTATCCTGAACATCCTGAAGTCCTCCAAATTAAAAAAGCGTTCGTATATTTATGGTCAATTGAGTGACATAAAATAATTATGTGTCTCATAATATATAAGCTTTATTTTGATTTATTGACGAACTTTGGAGGAGTATATCCGTATTTCAATAATGCACTTTATTGCTCTAATATCATTGCATGCGGAGCGGTGACGGTTCTCGATGACGTCACATCGTGGGGGGAGGGGGTTCGCCTTCTGGAAGTTCGCTGCAAATGCGCGCGGGGTCTGAGGCCGGGGGGTGGGGGACAGGCACCCACTCAAACTCAACAGTTGGTCTTGGCTCGATAGAGCAGCGCGTGCGTGCCTTGTACCACGCAACGCGTCCTCGAGAAGTGCGAACGTATTCGCATCGTAAATGCACCCGTTCCGACGGGCCCCGATTGAACCGGGGAGAAATTGGTACTCGGCCTCCGCGATTTCGACAAACGTTACGCGGACGCATAGAGAAACGCGTATAAATAAAGCCGAGCTCTATTCACGACGTCGAAATGAAACATAAATCCTATTCAATCTGTTTAAATTGAGCGCTCCATTTGTTTTATCGGCGATTCGATTGGCGTATCACTCGTACCTCGAAATGATTGCAAACTGCGCAAGGGCGAAAATGGTGGGAGTAATACCTGCTCTATTACTACACGGTACACCTAGTCAATTGAGGTTGAAATATCGAATCATTTAAGGCTACTTATATGGGATACAGAATATGAAAATATTCTATCATTATAATGACTAATACGTAAGGATAAGAATGGGTACATTACTCATAATGCTCGTGATTTATAACGCGCTCCTACGAAATTGGACTTTGTTTATTGTGGTATCACTCTACAATAAATACCCAATATACATTTAGTTAGTGCTTTTTTATCGTTTTGTCAATATTTAACGATCTTTGCGTTTGTAAACTTTTCGAATAAATGCTTAACGATATTTTTTATTTACCAAACAACTGGCTTTACAGTTAATCGTTATTTAATAAACTATTCCCGAACAGCACCACTCTCGTCTACTAAATAAAAAATTCGGGTTGAATGTGACTTTTAGAATGCAAAACAAAAAGAAAACCTTTTTAAAGGGTTCAGTGTACGAGAAGTCATTAATTTGCATATACCTATTGCGTATTTGCTTTCAATCATTTGCAGAACTTTTTCTTCAATAATATACGTATGTGAACATATGTCCTGGTAGTTCTGTTCAATTATTTTAAACATAATATATTTGTCGCTATGGTAGAGCTGTAGAGCTTTCCTGCAGATCCAAATAGTTTCGAAGATAAAGAAATAGGTTTTGATAACATTAGCAAATCGTTTACGGTTACGTTATACGTTTTTAACCAAAAAAGTTTTAGAACAACTAGTCTACAACTTTACCAGTGGTTAACTGTGACTGATGGTTTTATTTTGAAAGCGCCGTTAAAAAATTCACACATTCTTGAGTGAACAGAAAATATCATTATCTGTTTAGTTTTTAGAATTGCTTTAACCTGTTTCTTCTTTGTCACAGGAACCTCATTACTATACGGTGATAGATTTAAAATAAATGATCGATAGATGAAATGTAAGTTTCTTATTTCGACGAATAAAAGATTTGATTTGTTTTGACTTCTGCATCTACATTTTTGTCTGGTATTTGCATTAGCAATATTATTGAGTAAACAAGAAGGAAAACTATTGTCATGTTCTCGTGTACGATTTCCGACTAATGTCGAATCACATTAGGACGTCAAACGCAGATGACGTGCGATATTCCGCCGCCCCTTTAAGGGACAAAGGTCAGATGTTACGGGAAAAAAAAGGTGGTCGACGCGGAGGCAAACTCAAACGTCAGCAGCTGGTCGGTCTGGTATTAACATAATTCAACAAAAAAATCCCCCACACCCGCTACAAAATAACCTTTTTTCCTATATTCGGCAATATCAAATGAGTAAGGCAACAATTCGTACAGGACGCTGAAGTAAGGTAACAGCTTATGTATCCCACTGCTGGGCAAATGTCCCTTTTATATAGAACTAGCGACCCGCCCGGGTTCGCACAGGTGCAATGTAAATACATATAAACCTTTCTCTTGAATCAGTCTATCTATTAAAAAAAACCGCAAAGATTCGGTACGTAGTTCTAAGGATCTGAGCATACATATGGACAGACAGACAGCGGGACGACTTTGTTTTATACTAGCGCATAGCCCACCGCGGATTGGCAGACTTCACATATCTTCTAAATAGTTCTAATTATTATTTCGAAAATGTTTGGATTTATTCACGATGTTATCCTGCACCATTGACCACGTGAGTCAGCACTTATATTGCGATTACCAATATCATTGGTGCCGGCACCGGGATTTGAACCCGGGTCGCTTCAGTTCATTGAAATAAAAGCGAGCGTCCGGACACGGCGCTGTCACGGCTATCAGGATGTTAACTCTAATAAAATATCAGTGCAATTGCCGCGTGAAATTCTCTTACGGAACATTCGCCCGGATACGTTTCGGGCGCCGCTAGGGGCTGGGATCCTTCAACTTCCGCCAGGGCCGAAATAAATCTAATTCCTCGGATGACAGATATCAACGAGCCTAGTTTATTTATACTTTCACCCCGACATCGGAGGGTCGCGCATGTGGGACGCGCCCTGCCTCAATGCACCAAAATAAACTATAATACACGCTAAGCCAATAAACACGTAAGAGCCTTGCGGGACCATCGCCTAATTTTAGACTTCCTATGCCGCTTCCTAATACAAATATTTATAAGTTGTGGCTGGGAGCCGTTCCGACGTTTTGGGCGTTTAATAAAACCCACCCGATAAGTTGGACGTAACGTTATCCGTTACGTTTGACACTGAAAAAATACCTCTTAAGCGGATCGCACCGGAATAAATGTGGTAATTTCATTTACAAATTCCTTACCTGGTAACGCATACATTTAAATACATCAACATAATCTTTTGAGAATGTATCGCATGAGTAAACTCGGAGCCGGCGGCTGCCGAATACATTGGGTGGGCTAGGCGAGCCCATTCGGAATACCTGGAGAGACTCAAACTAATCTTATTACACAAATTTAAAAATATTCATATAGTTGACATTGATATATACTTGAATTAATTATTTTTAATTAATATAAGGTCATAAAATATGTCACGTTCTAACTTTTAATTGGTGAAGGGGAGTTTAAAATTTTAACCGGAGTTTTATAATTTAAGATAGATCTTAAAGAAAACGAAACCTTTGTTATTTTTTTAGTAGTATCAAAAAACATCCAATCTAGAAAAACGTTTAAGGTGCAAACCAAACCCTTGGCACAGCGTCCACAGAGCACGAAACGTAACACGATGCGTTTACTAAAAAAAATAGAGATTTTGACTTCCCTACAAAAAAACGTACTCCATTTAGGGCCGCCGCGTTTCGGTGGACTCGATGAATCTGACAAGCCCCGGAGTTGTGACGGGCGAGACAGCTTTCATATGCCCGTCATTAATCAGGTGGTCACAGACACTTACCTCCTGCTATAAAACTTCCTGATCGGCGAGCGCTAGATTATTCATTGGTAATGCGGGCTGCCGAGTGATTGGATCACATAGAACGGCGTATTACGGAATTCTGTTATAAAACAGTAAGAAGACTATTCAGTTATTACCATTCAATTATACCTTAGAATAGATTTGAAAAAGCACAAGATTTATTGCAAGGCAAATTGCGGAAGATAATCTTGTTACATCATAACGCGGGGAGCGGCGTAATGTTGTTGATACTACGTTTAATATTCGAGCTTCTGAGCTCAAAATTAAGCGTTGTTTACAGTGTAAGGCAAGGAGCGGATACACTAGACGATGACGACTACCATCCAGACGACGAGTAAACTAAATAAAATAAACTCTCTTAAATTGGTAGACTTTAACAACGCATCTCATTATGACTGAAGGGTCGTTTGGCATCTATCCCGTTTTTATGGCTTCGTTGTTTAGACAGTGGATGTGAAGTGGTTATGGCGGAGAAGCTTTTTACTTCCAAATGTCACGCTGTAAAAATATTCATATCAATAATGACATAATTTTATTTTAAATAAATAGAAGCAAAGTTTTTACTAGTAGCAAGTTTATATTTTATTTACATTACTTTTTACATATTTTTTTCTAAGTTGAAAGAGTTTAATTAATTAGAAATAATCATTTAAAAATAAGCCGTGGTAGTTCATTGTCCGGGCGCTCGCTTTTACTTTAATATACTCGAACAAATTTAGTTCAATCCCCGGTGCCGGCATCAATGAAATTGTAAATTTTAAGTGCTGCCTTATTACGTTCTCAGAGGCGAAGGAAACACCGTGAGAATAATGAAAATTTCAAAGATTTGTGAAGTCCGTCAATCCACAGTGGCGTCGCGTGGTGGACTTTGCCTTTGCCATCGGGATATTTATACGCTATTACTATACTTTTTACTTTCATTTAAAAATAGAATAGCAGTGTACCGTGATATGTAAATGTTTTTTCTTGAAAACGGGCTAATGCATCTCAATTTAACTTCAAACTCAAATTTAATCTAACTTCGTGACCAATAGCTTGCAACATGTTAAAAAGAGTATAAAAAGCTGAATCGAAACTCGTGAAATTCTTTAAAATATACCGTATAGTCGTTCTAAAGAAAATACCTCGTCTACGGTCGCTCGGTACATTCTCCTGGTCCTTTGGTAAGACTTTTTCTTTGTATACAAGCATCTTAGAGCTTTAATAAGACGGGATCAAACGGTTCCGTACAAGGCAAACTTTTTAAAAGACTGAAAATACGAAGTCTTTACATATTTTTACAAGCGAAATTTTTTATCGGCACAATAATTTATATTTCAAATGAACGTGTATGATTACACAGCCTTGATATTTTTTACATTAAATTTAGAATTTAAAAGGATGTCTCCAAAATTATTTTCTTCATGCTTTTTCTATTCTACACCATGGTCTTTACTCTACGATGTCATATCGACAAATATATGTCACATCGTTGCGCCAAGCCTCCCTTAGCTATACTATGCTCTAAAACTAAAGTAAAATAATTGATTAAATAATTTAGCAACTAGTAACTATTTGTGTATAACCTAGAAGGCATTCTATAGGGAATAAGGGAATATGCACTAGATCATATTCCCTTATTCCCGTTTGATAGATATCTCAATTTTCATTCAACGCAGTCAAAGTTACTGTCGCGTTAAATATCCAATACGGTACCCTAGCGCTCCTTGACGACGCAGCGAGTTAAATCCTGAACGGAGAGTGCAGTAATAAAACACGGACGATGCGGTACATTTTATTTCAGGGAGCGATAAGGACGCGAGACCGCCTTCACGGAACCCCCGCGAAGGGGAGGCGTTCGGTTGCAGCGGCCGGGCGTTTTGCGCGACATCTGGTTTGTGTTCCCGCTGCCTCCGAACCCTGCGGGGAACCAACGACCCTTGGAGTCTATTGGCACTCGAAAACATTGTCGGTCCCGTTCCACGATTAACGCCCTTGCCGCGTTCAACGTGCCGACGCCGGCTCGCTATTTATTTTCTTCGAACGAAGGCCGTTGTAGAAATCCAGTCTGAAATTGCTTGTTTCCTATCTTGTATGCGCATGCTTTCATGTTTTCTATTTAATTTGATGCTGTAGAGTTCCTTTTGAATCTTTTACGAAACATTTTAAACGTTTTAACCTATAATTACCCGATTAGTCTGATACGAGAACATTGTGTTAGGTCACAGTTTTGATTACCTTTCGATTATTATATTATTTGTCTCGCAAATAAAGTTTTTTCTCATTGAAAACATCTGCCCACAATTGTAGGAATTCCTGAGAATTCGGCTTTACTTAACATATTACGACCACTGAAGATTTCTCTTTTGAAATTTTTCTACTTAAGTCGATGATTAAATTCCAACAGATGTTTTGAAAGCTAATCCGACATATTCTGCAAAAACTACTCGATAACTCTCTAGTAATACATAACGCTTTTTGGTATAGAACCAGGAAACGCCGCCACTTATCCGAAAATAAATAAAACGCACGTACTCAATGTCAATTAAAAGTGACGGTGATCCTATATGTACGAATAAAATGAATCTTGTCGGGAAAGTTTTCCCCCAGTAATGTTGTCCCGCCTCGTCTAAATAAAAGCGACCATGCTCGTCTCTCCGCTGTTAAGGCTGTTTATACTCTTGTCTGCTCAACCCGAAGTAACGCTTCGCGAGTGAATAAAGCGCATAGCTTCCAAGTATATTAGTAGTCGTTCCGAAACTTGTACATTAAGTAGTTTTATGCAAATCACTACTCATTGCCCTGTTTAAGCGGCCCAAGAACATTAATCACGCAACATTGTTGCGATGTATTATGGATGACGAGCGATACGCGGGGTTAGAAGAAATTGATGGAGCGGTGTCAACGCGCCCGTTCTAGCTTAATTATTGCACAACGTCTCGTTGCGGAAGTCTTTGATTTAGTTTCGCGGGTCGTAAATTACATGGAAATCTGTCTGGGGCGGGAACTTTATACATGATCTAATCGCAATTTTATATTATTTTAGTCTAAAAGGTTGTCTATTTTTTTTAACTTTCAACTTTGCACTCAACTTGCAATGTATTAAATACTAAAGTTTAAGACAAAATTTTATTAGAATAGAACCAATGTTGTGGTTCTTTGACATATTATTTATATTTGACACATTACTAAAGACAGTTTTATTCACTAACTTCATGGTGTTAATTTCATGTTTGCTTTTATTAAGTTTCTTCATATAAATATAACTTGTTATATGTGCGTACATAACTACACACACACGTGTTTTAAGTTAAAATCATGCGTCCCTATCCCATAAACAGTTATAACCATTTACTTTTCCAAGACCTTAGCTGTCAGCATACGTCAAATAATATTGTATTGTTTCCATCGGCCATAAATCCATTGCCGAACTTTCCTCATTAGGTTTAGTCGCGGTGGCGTCGGCGTTGCGATAGTACCTATAGTATAATAGTGGATGTATTACTGACATTTATTATGAGTTATGAATGTAATAATCGCTCCTTAGGTTGCATAAAAGGCGATGATTTGATATTCGATAATTTTTTCCTTTCTATTACTTTCTGGGTTAACTTTTATAAAACAACTAGATACACATTTCCTAATAGAAAAACGCAACAGCCTTAACGTTAACGTTAACGTTACTAATGTCAAAATTATTCTCGTTATATCCAAAATTATAATTGAATAATGTTATGAAAAAGTTATGGACCATAAGTGACCATAACTTTTTCATAATATTAACGATTTATGAGAGCGAATATTTTATACGGGCAGTAAAAGATTCATTTGGTTAGGCTTATAAATGCTAATAATATCATAGTGAAAGCAATATAGTTTATTTAAGATTAAAGCCAATTATAAGCATACCTGTACTACCATTGTGTAGACATTTGTATTTTATTAGACGACATGAAAACTTTTAATAACGTTTTATTGCAAGTACTCGTTTACAATGTTGCGCCATGGCTGACGTAAAACAAATTTCTACAGTATATATGAGTTTCACCATTCGTAGTATAGAATTCCGTAATCTGCTAGTAAAGTGACGTACGATGGTTATGCATCTGAAACTTTGCCAAATTCAATCGGCGTCACAGAGGCTTGCCTTTGTATCAAACTGAATAACAACATCAACTTTAGAAATTCGTTGAGATATAAGAATTTTACCATCTGATAAGGGACAATATTTCTATCTCTTATTCCTAAATACTCACTTTTGATAGTTGGAATGATGAATTTTTTGTTTTATTATCTTGGAAGGTAAAAAAAAAAAAGGATTTCTATTAAGTCATTGTATTCCCTTTTTCGAGTATATTGAATTAAAGGCGAGCGCCCGGACACTGAGCTATCACGGCTGAGTTCGATCTCCGGTGCCGGCACCAATGAAGTTTTTAACTTTAAGTGCTGACTTATCACGTGCTCCGCGGTGAAGGAAAACATCGTGAGGAAACCTGCATATTTTCGAAATAATAACAAAAAAAAAATATATTTCGAAAATATGTGAAGTCCGCCAATCCGCAGTGGGGCCGCGTGGTGGACTATGCCCTGATACCCTCTATATAGAGGAGGCCTTTGCCCTGCAGTGGGACATGTATAGGCTGTTACTTTACTTTTTTCCCTTTTTCATCTATTTATAAAACTAACAAAAAAAACCATATAGGTATAAGATCAATTCAACTGTTTCTTTTAAATGTTGAGAATACAGATAATAAATCTAACAATAACTGTAATGAACCATCTTGCATTTTCAACGAAACTATAACATCAATGATCTGTGTGGGGAATGTAGTTTAAAATTGCCTCGAGGGTCATAGTTAATTGACTTAACGTAGCCAGACGGGCTGCAAATAAAATTATCGAAGACTCTATGCTGAAATAAGTAGGAAGTTGAGAGGATATTGCGATAGTACTCTCACGTGTTTAGTTGCTATTTTGCTGTAATTACTTAGTTATATTAGTTTTACATAAACATCCTATTCTAAGCTAAATCTGGACATTACAAGCAGTAATAAAAGTACGTATAGTTTATATAAATATGATAAAAGTACGTGTTTAATACTTAATAATTATTAAATATTAGATATTAAGACTGACCCGAAATCTAAAATTGTGGCTGTAGTAATATTGTTTTTAGGTTTTTCAGATATTATACAGTATGGTATTACGCCCGGCTACAGCAGTATAAGATACTTTCAAAAATACTAAGTTAATACATAGAATATTCTAAACAAATAATCAGCAAAAGATTCTGGCGTAGTGCCAGGAATAGGATTTTTTCGAAGGTCCATAAGTCGGATCCGGAAACACCGCTGGCGACCATTGGCTAAGCAAATTACTCACGCAGAAAAACTTGAAAAATTAAAAAAAAATATGTGGACTACCAATAGAATAAGACACACTCAAAGACACAAAAACTCTTTTAAATCACAATATTGAAAACGTAGTGGACTACCGAGGTGGAGTCGACGTTATTGTCATCGTGTGGGTGTGGTGAGTCTGTGTGCGTACCGGGTGCGGCGTGAAGGGGCTCTGGGCCGTTGCGTAGGCCTGCGGCTGCGGCGGCGGGTAGCGGCAGGGCTGCGGCGCGTACGCCGCTCCCCACTGCTGCGTGCCGCCGCGGTACTGCGCGCCCGCGCTCGCCATGCGCGCCGCGCACGCGCCCGCGCCCGCGCCCGCTCCCGCGACCGTCACCGCGCTCGCGCCCGCTACGCTCGCCGTGCGACAGCCGCCGCTGCTCTGAAAGCGGAGGCGGCCGTTCAATACACACGTTCGCATCGAACCCGAACGCCAATTTGTAGACCTAAATCAATTGAGATTGGGCAACAGTTAGCATTTCAGTGCGCTACTTTTAAATCAGTCTTCAGGACTGAAAGCGAAGACATCGTCCGATGAAGATACTGTTAAAGTTGTTAGTTACTCAGTTACAATCTAACTGTATAATGTTTGGCTTGGTTTAATCTTCATCTCTCCAAAGCTTATTTACAATCGGCATAGAAAGCATAAGGAACAAAAATAACACTTTTATAAAAGTGAGGTGAATGTTTTTAGTATTATGCAAGTAAATTTTACATCTGTGATGGGCTCCTTCAAGTAATGAATTTTTGCATTTATCTAATTATTTAATAATAAAATCCGTCACATTTGTCTGATACTATTAACAGAGAGTTCTTTTTCAATCTTTGTAAACGTTACGGAATAAACAATTAGTATCAACTTATAAGTCTGTCTTTGTATTACCGGCTACTGTCTCCTAAATCATGAAATGGGTACACAATTTTCATGCTTTTCAAGGAACCGAGAATCCTGATTCTCTAACATCGTTGTATTTATAGAGGCAGCGGGTAAATTCCAATCTATTATTTATTAATATAGCGTTGGCCGAGTGGATAAAACGAACGCAATAAGTTTACGAAATAAATCCTTTTAAAACTCATATCCATACACCAAACATTGAAACGTTCACAGAACAATTGTCATTTTCGTTTTTAACGGCAGTCATAAAACTATCTATTGTACTTTGAAGAACTGGTAGTATCGCTATATGTGACTGTACTGGATTAACAATAAGACTCAGACAAACTGCATTTCCTCTTCCAATGTTGGTTGCATGATCGACGTTGACGCATTATTGCGAGACATTGGCATCTCGTGTGCACGCACGTATTACGCGGATTCACCCACGCGAAAGTGCTGCTTGTTTACGTGACCGAGTGCTTTCTAATCGACTCGAATTTTTTTTTTCGTGCGAGAAGATGGAACGCGACGTTAAGTGATAACCGCCGCCAATTGACAACACCCTTGGGATTGCACTTGCGTTTCCCCATTTTAATAAAGTTGGCCTCGGCTAACTCACTCACCAGACGATGCGCAGATTTATAACACTTCACGCTGGTCTTCCGTGAGGTCGTGGTACTTCCCCGGACGGACCGATCCTTTCGTGCAACAGCGAAGACTGTTCAATATACTGAATAAAGATATGTGAAGAAGCATGTCAGATCTCATACTGAAACGGCATTGCGTAAGCAGTAGGGCACATTTAAAGAAACAGTGTATACCTGTTTCTTTAAAGGTTTTCGTGCTCTATATTAAAGTCATTTTCTACTCAGGGGGCAATTAAGTTGGTTAAACTCAAGTCGCGCCGTAAGATCCATCTCGTAAAATATTGTACACTTATTATTCCGTACGAGTGGTCACACCGAAAATAAGATTTATAATGGTAATAACGATGTATAATTTCACCCAGCGACCCCCATTTTCGGGACTTGATTATTTGAGTCACGGAAATTCGAAAAACCCCAGAAAGCCTCGGGGATCAGAGCTTTGTTGTTGTTTTTTTTTTATTTTGGAGTAAATACGGCCCTTATCTTCCATAACTATTTTTTGCCACTGAAAAAAAAATAGGTGGGCAATGGCGTAAGGCGATAAGCCTTCAATCCGCTTAGTGCGGGGGCGTGCAGGTCGGAGAATTAATGTGAAATATAGATTCTTAATGATAGTAAGCGGTTGAGGTACCGGTTTCTGTTTGTGGACAGCGTCTGTTTTTACGTTTTTATTAAAATGTGCAATAGGACTGTTTTAATATATTCAACAAAAGGGTGGTATGAAGGCAAGGGAAAAGAATTAAAAAAAAGGTTTATGGTGGAATACCAGGTTAATGGACAATTCTGTCACTTATTTTGCATTAAAGGTTAGGTTAGGTTTGGCGGAGGAGCTTATTAGCCGTAGCTTGGTCGTCACAGAGAAGCTAAAGGGAACCCACACTGGGCTGGCCTATGGTGTAAGGCGGGTATACGCATTTTCCCCACGTTAAGCATAAGGAAGCATAAGCGTTAACAAAAAAAGAATGTTTTGTACAATGGAAACAAAGTACTTCGGCTCTCCATGACCCATAAAACTTAATTTTTTTAAGGGGTACATAAGTACCTAAAAATCGTATTAAAATCACTTTTTTTGTTCAAAATAAAGTCATGTTCGTTTTTATGATTCTATTTCAAATGTGGGCTCTGTTTTTTTTTGGATGGAGGGTACGGGTAGGCGGCTGACTTTTCTTTTGTGCGTGTCATTATCAGCGTTTTAAGTCCACACGCGACGATACTTACGACGGTCTATTAGAATAATGAGATTGCTCGTATATCTATCGTGATTCATGATCATATTCCAAAACCAGAAGGCGCTTATCCATTTACCTTATTTTGTTCGTCACGCGGGTTTAAAGTCCTAATCGATACAAATAATAATGGTAAACATATCAGGAAATATTTTTACACAAAGTCATTTAGTCCCAAACTAAGCAAAGCTTGTGCTATGTCAAATGGCACCCAGATACTAGACAAACACTGTTCATCACACAATATTTTTTATTTATCGAGTAGTGGAAGTGACAGGTTCAATCTCCACTGTGAGATGTTTATTCTAAAAACATTATTAAAATTTAGCAACGTTGCGTCGTTTGTAATAATAGCATCGTTCCAAAAAGTCGTTGACGAGTCTGTGTCAATGATTAAAGCCAATTACCACTAATTGTGCTGATAAGTTTAATGAGCGAATACTTTCCTAGATGGTGGGGTTCAACGTGTTTCATGTAGGTTAGCGCATTTGGTTATAATCACAAGGTTGCAGTGTATTATAGAACTCTTTACACTTACGATTAATTTGTATATAGCATGTCTGTATTAACCAGTTGTAATTTTGGTTTTGGATAGTATCTATATCAATAACAAAGTTGTAGTGTCTGTCTGTGAAATCAAAATGGAAGACAAAATTTAAGTAAAGTGAAGTAAAGCAATTGCCTATGTATAGAGGGTATTAAGATATTCCTCATTATCACGCAATCCCACTGCGGATTGGCGATCTTCATCTTATTTTCGATTTTTTTAATTTATTATTTCGAAAATTTGCAGGTTTCCTCACGACGTTTTCATTCACCGGTGAACACTTGATATGTTAGCACCTTAATTGAACAATTTAATTTTTTTTAATTTGTATGAACTCTGCTATTATTTGGTACCCAGCTATAAAAGATCATTTTTAGAATTTTCGTCTTAAAAATCTTCAATTTTGGTGCATATGCTAAAAAACGTACCCGTTATTTTTTTAGAATATGCACCAAACCATCTTGATAGATCAATAAAATAAAAGATTTAGAACAAGAGTTTTAATTTAAATTTAGTAGTTTCTTTCGATATCTTGCAGGGTTGAGAATATATTTCTACAAATATCTGTAATGAATGAATGTCAATTGGACTTTTTTCATTTTAATTCCATTATTTGATTCACGGGGACGTACTAGGGGGTATAATTAGGATTAAAATTATGTAATTGCTGCGTTTTAGTTACGTTCTGCGAACAATAAAAGTACTTTCACGTACGTTCAATCTGTCAATAGAACGACTTTAGAAGAAATTTCCGAGAGAGTTAATTTTCATATATTTTTTAATTTACATCAAAATCACGTTTCAAACGCGTATTTCTATTCAATTGCTTTATCAGATTCTCCATAAATATATCTAGATCTTAGTACCTTTCTGACAACCTTTAATCCAGCAATTACTGTAGTATAGTAATTTAACGCAAAGATAACCACTGACCATGACCATTAATATGCAAATTATTAAATAAAACACAATCATTATATCTTCTTTTATAATCAAGTATTGAAGAGAATAGTGATACGCAAAGATGATGATGATATTTGGTAATGACTACTGAATTAATCGACCATTTTTATTGTTTACTCAGTATAAGTGCAGATAGGTTTTCAAGTTTCAGTCCACGGTCATTTCAAATATAATAGACATTGAGCGTATGATAATCATTAATGTCGTTTTACCAATGATTTTACATGAACAAATACGAGGGAGAGATGACACTAGCACACCGAAACTGAGGCACTCAAATAACGACGTTTGGTTTAATTAGATTGCAAATCTACAAAGTGCTATCTCTCCGCAGCATACGTTATATATCTTCTGTCGTATTCACATAATATATGTTCTATAATGTAAAACGAAACAGTTTTTAAATTCCGCGCAGTATGGACATGCGTCATCTTTATTAAGACATGATTGCGTTCTTCGCGGATTCATGTAGGTCGATGGGAGAAATGGCGTCGCGTAGTCGCGTCGCCGCCGTCCCGTCGGCTGTGTGTAGCCTCGAGGGGGCAGTGAAGTCTTTTTAATCGTGGCGCGCATTGTTCGATTTTTTGTCCGTGTAATTGACACGATGTAAAGCTATACGACCGCTGATATTAATAAGATGAGAGTGGAAAAGTATTGCATCTTAATTATTTTCTGTTTATTCAATAGCTTCATCAGCTTTCGTAGGGATCGATAATCGTTAAGCTCTGGATAATATTAACGTCTTCATATTAAAAATAGAAGTTTTTATAAAGTCACTTCTGTTTAATTTGTAACGTTATAAATTTAATGTTCATTTTAATTATTTAAGTTATAGTTACTAGTGCATCGATTTGCTAGATTGAGTTTTAATCGGCGGTAAGTTCGTTCTTAGTCGGGTTGTGGAGATCGGTCGGCGTTTTCACTTTAGTGGTAAACCTTTAAGTGGCGATAAAGCCCGAGTTGGCGCAATTCGCTAAGTCGTAAGAGCGGCTAGGATAAAACAGAGAAGATTCACTGAACGGCGACGTACCAACACTAACAATTTAAGACTCGTGAGATTTTCTCTTATTCCAGGTTATACGGTGATGCCGTTGTGACTAGATGACACCCGTCGTAGATGTTTCGCGTTCCAAGTATTATCATTTTATTAATAATGCATCACAGATTTTAATTGCTTTTGCTGGTTAAATTCCTGACGATCAATTCGACTAATCACCTATTTATTGAATGAATTTAACTCTTCGCTAAAAATTCAAAAATTTAGTCAAACCGCACTACATTTATAACGATGGATCACGTTCCAATGGAGTTTTCTATGCCAATTTCTGGTTCGTAGGGCTCTTCTCTTCTTTTGATTTGAATCAGCATAAGTACCTTTCAATATTCCGCGATCCACGAATACCCGCTGGCTAGAGCCACTCGATTTGCTAGACATCCAAATTGGAAGCCGCCTTAGACATCCCGATACCCCCCCCCCCCCCCCCCGCTCCCCCCCCCGTTCCTCGCCCCCGCAACCCGCCTGATTGCTAGCAGCTGACAGTCAGCCGCAAACAAAGCCGCGATGACAAGCGCAGTTATCTTCCCGGAATTCCGAATGCCACCCCCGAATTGTTGGTCCGTCAGAGATGTGAGTAATTTGCCCCGACGCGAAGCTTCCAAACGCCAATTATCAATATTAAACGATACAATTGTTTGGGACAGATATTGATATCATAGGTCTTTTTATTTTGACAGCTCAAATTGCATAACGCCAGGTCAATAATTTAAAAAATATACGTTTCTATCTTGGCCATCTGTCAATGTAAAAATTGTCATTCCCACTTCTTTTCTCGCCGCTCTCTGTTGTAAAAGGAAAAATAAATATCCAGTTCACAAAATTCAAGAAATTTTATTCCAAGAAAATCCGAAGCCATCTTAAGTCTATAACATCAAAATATCACTTAATTTCTTAGATCTTCATTTCTAAGATACTTCATCAAAATATCACTTCACTTCACATAGTTGTAAAATATTTTTTTCTTTACAATATGACGAAAAAGAAAAGAGACTATCTGCAAAAGTGGTTTTTCATTCTTTCTTGTAGTCTAAACCAAGTAAGTGATGTGAATCGGAGATTAAGCCGTTCGATTCTCAAGGATCTTCCTATAGAAATCTGTTGGAGCATGATTAGAAAGTTCGACGCAAATGTCAGGCATATTGTTACCTCGCTAACATTTTAGTTCACAAAGGCGATTATAACATACGCAACGCTAAAAACTCCGCGTCAAGACCTTCGCTCGTCTGATGTTCGTATTTCAACCTACACGAGGACGGGTCAGATAAGATCTGAATAGGTTTTCCTGCGCGGCTATTGGCCGACGTGGTCACGTCGCTGGCGCAGTTGGCACACGTCTGGTGCGTCGTACACGATGTCAGAGCACTTAAAGTTCCCGATGCGATAATTGCGGAACGCGCACAGCGTGGCCACCACGTGATCAGAAGTCGGATTGGTCTGTCGAGTTTCTGCTTCGGCAGGCAGCATACATGCGATTCGCTCCAGCGCCTGGCCGGGATTAGCGGACGAACTCACTCCGTGATCAAACAGTTTCCGCGTCGACTAGCTGTACCGTACGCGAAAGAACGCGCAGAATTCGAATCGCCTCCGCTCAACATACCAATAGGGTATAGCGTTGAACGCATCGGAATAACGAAACTCATTTCGCAGCGCGTCGCAATGACAATTCTCATTTAGGCGGCGGTGCGAGTGCACTGGCTGCTTGAGTCGGTAGAGTGCAAAAGTGCCTTATGTATGTGCTTCGACGTTAATGCGCTGGCTCGCGCACACACGCGTGCCGGCGTCGGTATGTGTGCCATCCCCGCTGTGTTGGTGGGCGCGGAATGCGGCCGCGTCCTTCGGCATACGGCGCGCCGCTTCATTTGCACACAGGCGCACCGCGGCTCCAATGCAGACGGGGAGAGGGGTTTTATAGTTTGCCAATTTATCACCTAGATAGTGACGTTCGGTTTTATAGTTTTCAGCGGTGTGATTTGTCACCGCGTGCTCGCTTGTCTGCGCGCATGCAGCACGATTATCTCCGCCGTGTTCACTGCTTTTCCAATTTTCGAATTAAGGCCGGTGCATTCGCAATCGTATCGAAACGTTAATTGCCGGCGCGTGAAACATAAATGGGAAATCGCTTGTTATTCGATTAATTTAAAAGTCAATTCAATGCCAGGACCGTGCGGCTGTTTGAATAAGTGTTAATGCGAGAGTTAAATAAACACCGTAAATGGAGCGTGGTTTTATCATCGCGGCTGCGGAGGTCGATAAACTGTGCAATCTCGCGCGAACTATGTGTGGTCAGCGTAGCGATCTTTCCGGAGCACGAAAGGCGTTTCCACCGCTTTCAAAGTGTTCATAGTACATACACGAGTACGAGGGTGTACTCGCGAGATTTATTGCGCGGCCGTGCACTCTGCACGAGGCAGGAAAGTGTCAGATGATGGCTTCGATGTTAATTTTACTTCGCGCTATAAAATTCCTCATTTAAAGTTCAGATAAAGGATGTGCGAGCTACTACGTGATCGGTTTACAATGTACTGTTGCTTACTTTTTTTATCTCTTTAAATGTTTACATTTGAGTCCGAAGCGAATTATTTTCGCATATCGATCGATCACCAAAGGTTAAAACATGTGGAAAAGTTGTCAATGAAAGTTATTTTATTTTTACGAGAGGTGAAAATTATATATTGAAACCGTATACTGTCGTAATCATTGCATCTTGGCAAGGATATTTAAAAAGTAGTGTTTAAAAATGTTAAAAATATAATATTCCCTCTGTTAGACACATCACGGCGACACGGTTACATTTGAAACTTTTCTTTAGTCGTTCGATTGTCTACTGCGTCTAATTTCTTGCATTTTCTTTAATAAAAAAATTGGTATTAAACTATTTTTTACTAAAATGTAATTAAGTCTAGTACATTTGAAGTATATGCGAACATTTAAAACACAATGCGCTTATCGAGATGTACAAGGTAGCTGCTATATAATAAAATAATAAATATTTAACTTATATATTCATTGTCCCTAAGATTAAATTAAACTCTACAATTGCTAAAGTTCGAATTCACATAAGTCTTGTTGCCTTTTCTTTTAACGCATATCCTTTGAAACTCACGCTCAGTCTTTTGTAAATAAATCATGGCGACTCGAAGAGATCTGCCGTGAAATTTATACATGTATTCGCATTTTTATTCAAAAGGCGATTGTCCTTAAATTGCAACAAGCTACCTTCCGCATATTTTGTCGAAACGTGCTTCAGAGTAGTCATGACTCTATCAAAATTCATTTATGTAGCTCGATACATCGATATGGTGTTATATATTATACGGGTAAAGAAACGGAATTTTTCGTGCTAATTTCTCTTTATGAATTTTAAAATTATTAAGATTTCACTCTTCTTTTAGTGTATTTATTTGTTTGTTATGCACAAAAAGCTATAAACCTCCGTACTAATCAGAGCCGCCCCTAAGTCTTCGTAGGTTTGATTGGCCAAGTGTTTATATATCAATATACCCATGCGAGCTATGACACTACATATGAATTATTAGTTTTCTTAAAAGATATAAAACATCTAGAATATCGTCGACAAACAAACTTCAGTAATCACTGCTACCTCGTCTGGGTACTTTTCCGATAAGGCTGCATCGTATTCCGTCGAGTTGCACTGCGCCGTGTGCACGCGGCCTAGCCGTACACGTGTGTCCACTTAGTTATAGATTTCGCAATCCATTAAGATATCGCGACCAATTAGTCATGCGCGAGACATTGCCCCCATGATCTTAATAGAGATATGTGCTCCCTGTCGCTGGCTTGCTTCGCATATGCAAGGCGCCTGAATCATCGGTCATTAGCCGATCGTGTGTTTACGAAATACTTTTATGATCGATAAAACGTGTGCGTTTGCACGGGCGTTAAACACTTGAGATATGCACCAAGATAAATTACAACTAATTGATGTTTCAGACACACGCTGTTTCTCTGTGTCGCTTTTAATGTTCTTAAAGTGACACGTTTTGAAACCCACCCCAATAAGAGGCACACACTGTATGATTTAAATAACAAAAAATATTATTGTAATGTCATGTCTACTCTATAAATAATTGCTCCTCGAACGGTAGGTTTAAAATAAAGGTCTTATTTTTATGTAGTCCACCATCAATCCACTTAGTAGTGCTACGTGTAATATTCAGTTAAATGAAGCTTATACTACTGAACAGTTTACGTATGTACTTTGTTATTTAAAAGTAATTTATAGATTCAATATTTTTGTCATCGACATTTGAAATTGCTGGCGAGAGAGTCTTTTCATATCCATACATTTTTTGAACAGTGATTTTTTACGGCCGCGCCGGATTGAATATTCAATCTACAAAGAGATTTGGTTAATGGAGATCGAATTTTGACGTAAGTATTATGGAGCTAATGTCAAAAACCTATCACTAGTAACCAAATCTATCTGTTGATAGAATATTGAAACCGGCCGCTTTTTGAGGTATGAATAATTACTGTCCCAAAATGGTTTATATTTTTCAAGTTATAAATCCATTTTAATGTAGAGTCGCACATGCAAAAAGTTGCTATTTTTATGGTTTTTCGCCGCATTCCTTAAAGATGCAATCTAAAGGGCAAATTACGTCAAAAGTGTAGGTGCGGTAAGAATTTAACTTATCAACGGGCATTTGTCGACTGCATATAAACACAATCCCCAATCGATATTTAGTGGGCGTCCAACCAGGACTGTGTCGCCGATAGATAACTCTCTCAACGTGTTTGTTGTTTTACACCCGCTTTAAAGATAGAATCGAGTGCTGCGTAAATAGCTGCAAATAGCATTTATCGAGCAACGAGTGTGAAGTGATTAACAGGACGTTTTTAAAACAGATAAGCCCGATGACAGATGGACTTTGTCAACCGGCTGCTCGCATCGATTGTCGCCCGCGGCCGAAACGAAAGCGATAGTGGCCCGTTGCGGGTAGGAAACGCTCAAATCCCCGGCGATTGGGATTACGGACGAACTACGGACGATACAATAGATAACATTCGAAGGGTCGCGTCACAATGGGCGGAATAACAATACGTCGGTGTAAGCCGGCGTGTGACGCATATAGTTATCGATTTCTAATCAAACGCCCCCGCATCGGACGACTGTGCTGTCATATTTCGAAGCCATATGCAGGATGATTTTCGTCATGTTTATGTATGAGGGACCGTTGAGTCGTAAGCTCAGATTGGCTGGGAATAAACAATGTTGCCAGCGCCGTGAGAACAGCCGAATACGATTTTCACGGGATGCAAATAAACGAATGTTTCGAACTGTATTGCGTCCACGGGTTCTCTTGCTCATTTCGCGCACAATTCAATCGAGTCTCTGCGTGGCGTCGTACAATATCTCCGTGCAGTTCATTTCCTACATACTTGTTCGTTCTGACGTCGATTACGTCTATTTATAGGGACAGAACAAAGAGACGCGACGCTATCTGTGGCGTTGCGATCGGTATTATTACCATGTTACAACTATTGATTGTTTCTAATCGTATGTAAATATAGACTTTGTTCCAATTTCCGAGCGGCTATGTTGAGAACGAATAGGTTAAATGGAAATCCGTTTTGTCCGACGACCTTCAGACGGTTTTTAGTTAAAGCTAAAGCTATGAAACAGTGCTGTATAAATTTTTTCCATTTCCTATTTATTGTTTGGCCTTTGTAATACGCTTTCCTTTTGCCATGAAATAAATGAATTTAAAGAGCATTGTTGTAGCTTTTAAGGCTGTGCATCGGTCATACGAACAATAACGTCAGTGAAACGGCATCTCTTTTTAATATTTATCTGCCGCCGCTGCCAAATAGCATTCGCGAATTTATTGCAACTTTTGTGCTTTATTGCATTTTCATTTCTGCGTAGAGATAGTTTTATTGTAAGTTTATTTTTATGACTCAAAAGGCGCATAGCACGCAAGCACATCATATGATGTCGTTTCATTGTGTAAATAATTTTCATCGCAATAATTGTAGGAAGCGAAGAGTATGTGAACGCATTTGTTAAATTATAAATAAAACTATGACCTTGTATTATGGTTTCAAACATAGCAATTTTTTATTTCCCAGCGTTCAAAATCTAAAGGCGCAAACCACGTATTTTTCCTATTTATGGGCGCGACGACAAACACCACATTTTGTTTGAAGCTTAGGAAGCTTGCTTAGTTGCCTGTTTAAAAGCTCGCTGAATAGTTAATATCTTTAACTATTTCTGCCTACCCTATATAATTCAAAGTTGTTAAAACTTACCTAGTGATGTTAAATGTATAGTGAACCACATAGTCAAGCAGTAGCATAACATTATAATTATGATAGAATTATTATTCCAGATTTTGCTATCTGGATTTTTTCCAATGTCGGATTATCGTTCACCGCCCACTTTTATGATTTATTAGTAAATAATATTAGGTCGATATAAAGATATGCAACATAAAATATTTACTAATTTCGTTCGTGTAATATTCCGTAGAACGGGTAAGTTTGTTGAAATTTCAGTGTAAAATGACATTATTAAATAATAAATATAATAATGCGCAATTCGTAACATTCAAATGGATGCGAACATCAAAAACTGCATAGCAAGGAGATCTTTTCTGTTAAAAGTATTTTAATTATTTACTTAGGCTTACCAAATAAACACATACAGAACGTTATTAATAAACATTTACAGTTACCAACAGAATTATACTATATATGTATTTAACTTAAAGGTATGCTCAACATTTCTATATAAAAATTAAAATTAACAAATAATAATATAATCTAATATAAACAAAAAAACACTATTCTATGCAATATAATTAATGTTAGTAGAGAGCTTAACATGTTATAATTTATAGTTTTTTTATCTCCAGTTTGAATGTAGTAAATATTTGTTTAATATAATTAAAAACGTTTATATTTAATTTATTATCAGTTATTGTTAATGCATGATTATAGCAGAGCGAAATATGAATGACGCCAACACTAACATTATATACAAAAAACAAACTGCGCGATACGAAGCGGATTGGAAGGTGGGATAGAATTATATTTACGCGAAATGAAAGGCATATGTTTGGGCAAGGCGTCACGCGACGTAGCCTTCTGTTTGCAATGCGACCGTAAGTGGGTGAGTTTGTTTTAAACAAATGTGCTTCTAACCAACACACACGCCATTTTCTCTTCTGTCTTAATGCAATTAAGATAAAATTTCGTATACCGTGCAAGTGGAAAGATCCTATTCAATACACGCATACATACATGCGTACATGCGGTTTGCCAGTACAGTTTATGCATAGGGATCTATGATGAACGTCGAACTATGTCCTTTACAAAGGCACAAATCATAGATAATATGTTCACAAATAACAAGAACGTAGAGTTCAATTACTCATATGAAATACTTATTCGTTTGTAAATTCGTCCTTATAACACTGGATAATGTTATCGTACAGTATCCTACGGAATCGAACCCCCATAACATTAAAAGACACATTCTTGCTTGTTTAAGCCACTTATGAAAGTGACTGGTTCGTAATTAAGACCTTTTCAATAAAAGCTAAATAACACGGCACTGTCATATTATTCTTTTAAGATTAAATAGGAAAAAAATTGTATGAAAAATATATTCGTATCTGGTCTGCTCTTAAACCGTTATACGACCGATCCAGGGATACACCAGGTAGGCTAACTGATGATGGACCAATCACGCGAGCGTTGCTTTAAAACATCATCATTGACAAACTAAATTTGCTGACCAACCGAGATCTGCAATTTGCTGGCATAAGCACGTTAAATTAAAATATAACGTAGCGTTGCGTGCTTTGATATAGCTTTCGATAGTCCGCGCGTTACCTGTAGGGGTCAGTCCGTCTGTCGGGGGTGGCTTGGGGTGGCTGCAACCTTTGATTGATGACGCGGGGACCCATTATGCGTCCGCCATTGTCCGACTGGGCCACTGGACGCGCGGTGCGATCCAGTCTCTTATTACGTCGCCAGGCCCGCTAGGCATGTGCGCACGTAGCGATCTTTATTGATTAATCATTGTCTTATTTAGCCATCACACCTCCGACTGGCCCCCGATACTGCATTATTCAGTTAAAATCGTTTTTCTCCTCGTGCGCCAACGGCACGTAGTTTAATTTAAAACCGGACTCGCCACCATATCGCCCGCTAATTGCATTCCTGTTTAATTGTCAATGCGAAATTAAACATTGTTCAACTTATCGGTTTAAGAATTTCACATCTGAAGAAACTGCTAGGAAAAACCTACTAAGATAGGAGCAGAGTAATAATATTAATAGTTGAGCATGTCTTTTGTTTACGACATATTTGACAGTATTCGGTATTGTACGATATATTTTGACCGTCATCAACCTAAAAGTTCGCACAAAAATAGCACGTTCGAAATACAATGTTCGCAATCAATCCGCCATAACGTAAACACAATCGTGAAAAAAGCGAACGTTCTACAAACAAAAGGGATGCAATTATTGGTACTTGAAAGCAAGTCGGCGCTCAAACAAAATAAATGAACTGGAAGAGATTTCTCCAGGGGGCGAGAGCATGGCGAGAGATGGAGGCTGTGGCTTGTCGCGTACAGGCGCCACGGGCTAAAGTAACTTCATTCCCGAGGGCGTGGCGGGATTGAATCAGATCCAATTCATAATTTTGGTGTTCGTTTACAGGGAGTCGCTCAATAGCTTGGAGATGATAAATAAGCCAAATAGGGCCAAGTTGTGATCTATTTACCATCCGTTAACCTCAAGTGTGTATAAAATGTATAGTGCTGCATTTTTCATTTGTTACCGATGTAGTTTTTACGTAATACTTTATAATTAGGACCGTTTTTAATAATTTGTGCTATTATTTATGTGTCGCATTCTAAAAATACGTACTAATAAATAAAATGTAATTAATAAAATAAATATAAACCACTTTCTGATAAGGTCGAATGATATATAAAGAAAGAGTTTTTGTACTTTCAATAGGGCATGTGCCTTAAATTAAGGCGAATTCAAACACAGAACAATGGATTAGAATTGCAAATCGTGAAACCGACATTTCAATCATACGGGTATTTAGAGCGCAACGCTCTGGCGTATCTTCCCGAATCAGATGTCACCGGTCTAATTGGAATCGATATTAAAAAATATCCTGCCTACACCGATAATAAAAGTGATTATCAATGTAATATAATTCCTAAAATTCATATGATCGAATTGAAAACTCAGCAGATTGATTGTTTAAAGTCTTTTTATAACATATTACTTAGTTCCTGATTGAGTGAGGCTACAAATACCTGTTAATATGTACGAGTACTTATATATAAATGTTTATTCATCTATTATAGAAAATGTAATCAAACTCAGATCGAGAGTTATTCATGTTATTTTATATAGATAGAACGGATGCAAAGATTATTGAATATTATTCATTACTGACCGGCAGTCATATAGTTTTGATATGGTCTTAACATAATTGTACAATATTAAACAATATGATGTTATCTACAGATATATGCTTTTATGATTTTCTACCTAAAAGTAATGTGAGTTGTAAAACAGTTTTCAGTCTCTGAAAAGTGGAAAAATACCCTGCAATCTCTACTGTTTCATTAGCGAATGTAGATAGATTGTTTTCACTCCCGTGGGTTGGTTACAAACATTGCTTTTCGTATACAAAGTAACAGATCTGCTGAGAAGAAACCGTAAATAATATATAAGTTACATGAGTCACGGTATTGGTAATGCATTAATTTAACCAGACGGTTTTGAGGTGTCTGTAGTTGTTTCAATCTGGCCAGATGTTATCTGAGACATCTGAGATCGATCAGACGCTTGGAATTATTTGCTAACGTTCTAGACGCCGGACTAGAATTGACAAAGTGAATTTGTAGAAATTAGTGTGGTTGGAATATTAGGGTACAATATATAACATGCAGCTTGTCGTGAAATATGTAAATACAATAACCCTAAATTCCACAATTACAATATCAAATATTAAATTAAAATAAAATGTCATGATAGCCAGCAAATTTATTATCAGATACAGCAAAGAAGCTTTATTCGATGTTCTGCAATCAATAATGGTAGATTACGGCTTTTATTAAATTTCAAACACTTTACAGAAGAGCAATGAATAAGTTTCACCTAAAATTTCACCTACGCGTTTTGTGAAACGAAGGCAATTTACGTCCCTGAAGCGCTTAGTGCCACTTAAGCACAACGGCTGAAGTGAACAACAAAATGCTAAGCATGAATATATTTTAATGCTCCTCGCATATGTCAATACATCGGCTAAAAGGTGTGTTAGAAAGGAAACATTAGACACGCGGTACGGCCATTTGGGCGGTAAATATTTATGCAGTTTTCCATCGACGTGCGCTGATGATGGGTCGTTTCAAAGCGGGACATGTGCGGTGAATGTGCTCGGAGTGTATTTTCAACGTCTTGCCATAGAGTAAGTAAGATTGCGGTAAAGTTTGAAGGCACCGATAACTTTAATGTATCTTCCACTATCAAAAGAATTCCTCGAGGGAGTAGATCGGGTCAATACGCCGTCTTTGTGTATTTTGATGAGTTTATCATTTTATTTTTACTTTATAAAGTGGTGGCCACTTGATACTTTATTGTATTTAATATACTATATTATTTTTACGACTTTTTGATGATATTATAGTAATTGTTGTTATATTGATTGTGACAACCTCTTCGAGTGTCGAAATCTGAATAATTCTGTTAATCATCAAAATCAATTGACACACTTTAGCTCCCATATTGACTATAATCAATGATAAAAATATTAAATACTTCAAAGCATTTCGTTAAAAGCGAGTTGTAATTACGTAATATATTTCAAAAAGATTTACCAATGAAGGATATGCAAGTCAATCAAGCCATTAGATCTACTACGATGGGCGGATATAACTAAATTAAATGAAATTTCAACAGTGTCTTGCGAAGCAAAAAATCCATAATTCTTCAAGTCGCAATATCAGGTTACAGGATGTATCAATCATTAAAGGAACGAATTAGGCCATCGTTTCAATACTTTACAAACTCAGACTAATTTAATAGCTGACATGTTATTGTTGACGCGATGTGTATTTGTTATAACCAAGTTTCCTTTCGTGAATTTCGTTCGAAAAACGATCAAGAATAAGTCTTGTAAAACTTTGGCATTAGCGAGTGTCAACGCCCATTCAGGTACGCCAGCCGGCTAGACGAAAAGGGGGCGCCAGGACCGCCTGAAGCCGCCGCTATAAAACATTTTCGAAGATCGATTAAAAACCGTCTCGCCTTCCGTCGGTCAACTTGATAGTCACGGACCGCCCGAGCGCTCGCGCCACGCCGCAGACCGAAATCTGAACTGTTGCAGACGAAATGCATAAATAATTGGATCAGGTATTGCCGCAGCTGGGCCAAGTTTGGCCGGGTGCGGCCTTGCAGCGCGGTCGACGCCCGAACCCGGCCGCCGCCCTCACGATTCCCCTATAAATACATCGACACAAGACAAATGCACTCCCGTTTAATATATTTTCGAAGCTTCAACATTTGCGGATATATTTAACTTTTGTTTAGTCTTAGGTACCGTCCCTTTATGCCTCGCCCCAGGCGTCTGTCTGAGTATCTAGTTGTGGCCGTGTGTATTTAGTACTTTCAATTTACTGCGCTTAGCACGAAAACAAAACTGTTATTATGCCGTGACCTTTTGAATTACAATCTTAATGCATTACGTATATGTATATGATTAGTTCAAAGATGCCAATATCTTTTGTTTTTTCTGTAGCTGCCAATTGCAATACAATGTATACTGGTGTATGTATGTAATCACTAATGGAATTTGCTCGAATATAAACACATTCCTTGTTTTCGATATGACACTTGCGAGATAAGATCGAAGAATAATTCGAGGGCAATGTCTGCCACACGAGGCAAATACAACAATAAAATGTACATACACATTTTGCATTTATATTTGTTTTCATATTTACTATATTTTATTATATTATGACCAAATGTATGTATGTTCACAAAATTACCATCCTGGTAAATTACTTTTTGCTGGCAGCATATGATCGAAAAAGTTTCTAAGAATTTTAGTTAGGAACATCCCTTGAATAAACGTCAACAGTGGGATTAAAATCTTTTTTCAGCATCAACAGCATCTGTTGTCCTTTGTTCCCTGTTGGATTTAAAGTGTTTTGTCAATGTAGGAAAGATGAGAAAAATATACACGACGTAATCAGTCGCAGATATATAACAAGACCATTTTTTTATTAACGAAAAACAAAGCGACTTAAAATTTATCGCTCTGTATTACATTTTATTTGTCGATAGTTCTGAGGTAACAAACATAAAAAAATGCAGTCGAAATGAGAACCTCCTCCTTTTTTGGAGTGTGTTGAAAAGTGGAAACCAGATTAATGTAATTCAATGAAAACATAACTGGCATAATATGTTCGATACATAATTCGTAAGCACTTGCTTACTGAAAATCTTTTATGACAATGCTCTAGGCAACATTATGTACACAGGAATGATTTCCGGTACTGCCGCCTTCTATTTAATTGTCCGTTTTCCGTAACGCCTCGTCTCTCGCTTACTAATCAGTTACAATAGAATGAAACAGTAATAATCCACGTACGCTCGCCGATTCCGAGCACGCCTCCATCTAAATCAATCCAATTAATTAAGCCGGCGAGTTTAAACGGAAAAATAAGCCGAAGGAGGAGAAAGAATTAATGCGTCCGTTTGCCGCAATTAGCAAGGAACGGACAGGAATTACTTAAGCATCTGCGGATAATCAGTTCGGGATTCATTGCTTCGGAGCTCAGTTGCCCAATAAATGGCTGAGGTGGTGCAAAGCCGCACCATGTTCCTGGCGTTGGAGATGGGGTTAATTTTACAATTTTATCACGTTTATTTTCATATACCAAACCCCGCCAGCTCAGTGTTACTGCTCTCGCTTTTAAATTCAGTACAATCACGCGTTCTGAGTTTATTCCCGGTACAGAAAACAATGTAGTAGTAATGCTGATGCATTATGTCCTCGATCAGCTACTTTACTGCGGTTTCGTTCAAGGGAAACATCGTCGGTAAGTTTACAAATATGACGTATAAAGTAGTAAATCTCCAATAGAGCAGTGAGGCGGACTATGTGCTGATACCCTCTGCAGCGACTTTTAGCTTACAGGCACATATTACTTTCCATATATAACTTATACGCAGCTTAATTTCTAACTTTACATGTAATCTCTAATCTATGTTATGTTACCGACATTAGAATACATCAGTCAATTAGCTCATACCGTTTAAAACAGTGTTCATATTTGTAAAATTATACGGGATGTGGATGGCGATAGATATATGAGTAGTTTCCTACCGCGCTGTTTTCGTGCATGTGAAAAAGGCTGTACCGTATTCGATGGACCGCCTTTGAGAGTTTAAAAACGTTGGGCACGACTGTACGTACAAAGGAGTCGATTTCAAAGAACTGGCCTCGGCGCGTACAGTCGCCGGCCCGCTGTCTTTATGCGGCCGCGATAAGGCTCAAAGTTTTGTGTGTACGCGTACCTAGTACCTCTGTCCCTAGTCGAGGAAAAGCGCGTTCCGTGAAACCGTTCGCGCGGAGTGTCACCAGGCGTGTGCACAAACAATTGCTTAATTGACACAAGAATTCCAAACAGCGGCGGCGGCGAAGGAAACAGTTTTATAGCCCGTGCAATACACTATTCTGTTCACTTTTGTCGTCGTTTACTTTTGTTATAAACCTAAGATTCTGATTAATAAAGTTACTGAACTATTTTTTGTTCATTCATATTCGAAACTACTCCATTAAGTTTTAACGATATTAATACATATTCTTTCTTCTTTTAAAATGCAAATACAATTTCTCTTCGAAAATACATTATTTAATATGGATACGTTACCTATATAGTTCGTGCTAACCGAACGAATATGCTAACATCATAACAGAAACATTGCTACGAGGAACGTTCGAACAAACCAAATAGTGGTTTACGCCGGATATCAATTTGTTTAATTTTCAGCGCACTCGATGTGTACTTTTCGCACATAATTCGAAATCAGGTTACAGCTATGAATGCGTTGGATTATCTGTGCATTGTTAGTGGAAATATTTAAGCCTATTGTACCCGGATAAACAGTGTAATATTGGAAACGATGAAGTCAGTAATGAAACAAATGAATTACCAACCATGCCTGCAAACAACAAAGTGAATCCATTAAACACATTTACTCAGCCCGAAATAAAGGAAGGCTAAATTAAAGAATTATCCAAGCAACGTCTTTTCATAGCGATATTACTTATTACTTGTGTTATATTTGCTTTAATTTACTTTAACTTTGAACGATAGACTCATGTTAATCAAGCAAATGATCCGCTATGATTTTCAAAACCCTGAAATATATCCCCAAGGAGATTAACGAAAACGCCGTTCTACTCGACACGGAGTACATTATTTATGTTACTAAAAGCGGCTACGTGAATTTTGTATTTATTTGAATGAGGAGTCTCATTGAGAGATTTATGATCGCCGGGTGTCGGTGGATTATTTCTTGCGAATTCGAGGCAAGCGGTGTCGTTTCGTATGAATATTCATTAAAGGCCAAGTTAACGCCGCATCCGTTTAACGCAGGCAACTCGCATTTTCGCGTATACAAATGTATAGAGCGTATATTAGTATACGTGTATTATGTAAAGTATACAATGAGGAATTATGTATACAATGGATAATGAAAAAAGGCAGCGACCCAACGCTTTTTCATCCTTCTAGCGTAGTACTTAGTGTTCTACGTAGTGAAAACACCGATTCTTTCTACGGAGCTTTGTCCGAACCGTATAATAAGTACATAAAACTAACATAAGGGTTTACTCTTTATTTTACTTAAGCGCAGTGTGATTTTATCGTGATTTCAAATAATCGAGATATACTCGACAATAAATTCAATGATTTGCAGTTTAAATGTCGAGGGGTTAGTGAATAATGATCTCCAAAGACTAGATTTCGAATATCTCAATTTGAGTAACTCTCTTATCCAATTGAAGTGATCTCATGAAGATAAATAGAGATATTTGAATTTATTGTGTTTTAACGCGTGAGAGAGGTTCATGACGTTCCTTGGTGGTCTTTAATAAACAATTGACAGAAAGTTTGCATATTTTACATCTATTTAAATGTGAAAGTGATACTTACTTTGCCGTGATAGCTCAGTATCCGGGCGCTCGCCTTTAATTCAATATACTCGAGCAACCTGAGTTCGATCCCCGTGCCGGCACCAAAGACATTGTTAATTTTAAGTGCCGAATTATCACGTGCTCAGCGGTGAAGGAAAACATCGTGAGGAAACCTGCATATTTTCGAATTAATAACAAAAATATTTCGAAGATAAGTGAAGTCCGCCAATCGGCAGTGGGGCCGCGTGGGGACTATGCCCTGATACCCTCTGTACAGAGGCCTTTGTCCAGCAGTGAGACATGTATAGGCTAATACTTTACTGTTTCTTTACTTTAAATGTGAAATATTTTTTTTATTAAAGAAAAAAAAATTGCCGTAATGGTATATATATGATTTAGAAAAAAAAATATTTCAAGAGATTTCAAGTAACCCGGTCCCTCAAATGTTGAACAACAAACTATTCCCGAGCGTATATTAACGCGGTGAGCGGTTCCCACAAAAACTGGCACATTAACTATTGAGCATCGGGATTAGCTCGTAGTGGCGCCTTCCTTCTGAAACGAAACTCGAGTCGAGCAAGAAAGCCCCGACCGGGACCGCAGACCGTAAGTGAAATATTAAGCGCGCCGTAGGATTTGTTCGTGCGCTGATGAGGCGCTTTTAATATTTCACGAGGCCCGAGTGCGATGGACGTCTGGTCCTAAACTGAATGTCGTAACACAGTACGGGTCTCTTAGGGCACCAGAGGAAGTTATTAAGGCGTCTCGCAACACCTAACTGTTAGATAATGCTGACGTTTTGGCGGGCGTTACTGGACTGAGGCTAAACTTCCGGGTTTAGGGGTAGGAGCGCGACACTATCCGATAATAAAGCAGATTATAATTTTCAATCTATTAAAAAGGGTTCTTCTTCTTCTTCTTTGATTAATGGCCTATTAAAAAGGGTTAGAAGTATCTTAAAGGCTTTGCAATCTATGTGTGTTTAGATTTTATTTCATAAATGACGGGAGGTAAAAACAGTGTGAAAACAGTGTATCCTACGCCTGCTCGTCAAAGTGTAAACTTATGTTGCGGAAATGTTATCTTTTATCGGAATTTAGTGGGAATTTCATAATTATCCACACTCAAGCGTCGTCTAACGACATGGAGCTACAACTTCGGATCCCAGCGGCGTGAACCAATGATTGTTTTATTCGGATTTCTTTTGCGAAAAAATATCTGTATCACGTATGTTATAAATGTACTACAACCGAATCTTCACCTGTCACATTTCGTATTAATCTCGTCAAAATGGGGTTAGAATAAGTTATCTCTGTCAGCTGACGCTATTCATATCTTTTTGTATTTGTTCTCTTTTCAAGGTGGATCGCCTGGGAACGTAGCACGCATTTTATATTTGTTTAATGAAAATAGTATTGGGTTAAAATTAATGATGATTTTAGGTAAAGGCATTCCATTTTGAAGTGAGAATAAAATTTTGCGATTATACACATGAGAGAAAAGAAAGATATCCCTCTCTGTCACTATTAATTTTATAAGAAGTTTCAAATATATAACAAAAAACAAATTTAGTATGATTTTAGGATAAACGATATTCCTTGTGTATTCGCCACGTGGGTATACGGTGCGTCGGTGCGGGAGAGTGCCACAGTCGAATGGTTCTAATTTCCGCGCGGATGCCGGCACAATCATCTGACGCAATTAATATGTCTGGATCCGCTTCGAACCCCTTTTCGGACGCGCACCATTAAAATAAAAGCGCTTCAGGACTGGAAGGGTTTCAATTTACAAATGCGCCGTTTTGTTTATCTCCCCCCTGTCGTTCACAGCAAATTTTGCGTCTGCACTGGATAAACACTCTCCACTAAAACATGACTATCATACAAAGGTATCGATACAGATTATGGATAATTCCCTTCGCCGTATGAAAACAAGATTTACTTTAGAGGATTAGTGAATATTAGAGGTTATGAATAAGATTCTATTTTTGATTCTATCTGCTGACTAAGTTTTTATTACTGTGACCATCAACGCTTAGAAATTTCTTGCAATTTCTTTTTATTATCTGTACATATATTACAGCACCAGCATTTAATAGGTTCTTTTAATGATGATATGATTGGTTAAATATTAAACGCTTTTTATAGTGCAAGATCCAACTGCTTTGCTTTTGACAAATAAGTGAATTAAGAAGATTCGTTTTATAATGTATATTATATAACGAATCTTCTTAATCCACTTATTTTATACTTTACCATCAATACATTGCTGAATTTGTTGATACAAATTTATTTCGCGCTTAGTTTTAACTTTTTAGCCGTGACCGCATATAAAATCAAAATTTAAACCACCCATAAAATTTGCGAATCACAATAATTCAGCAATGTTTTGTAAACGTCACTACAGGAAATCACCATGTTGTCAATATCATGATGACATACAATCGTATTAATTGAAGTATTAAGAGGTCCTTTAATATTACTTAAACACGTAACAAAATGCTTTACGAGTATAATGTTAAAGTACATATAAATTGCGGAGCAGAATTGACGCGGCGTCGGGTAAGTAGATTGGAGAAGATTGAAGCTAACAGCGTTACAGTTAGTTTGATGAAAAGATGGCGCACGCACTGACGCCTTCATTACATCAAGTATATAAAGCGTCGTAAATCACCCCCACAAAGGAACGTGAGCGTCGAAACGCCGAGATCGTAGAAACGTATAAAACAATCGTTGATACCGCACCGCGCTGCAGTTATTAAAACTCGCCTCTCACAATTATCTGTGGTCATTAGCGGGAATAATTAAAATTTATATATTTTGTAAGATAAAAGCGTTTTTTCTTTTGAATTAACGGTTGTATTATCGTTGTTTATTTCTAATGTTCGCCATTTAATTAAACACGATGAAGGGGTTTGATATCCGACAACGGGACTGCGAAATGTTACTAATATGACGTCGTTTTCTTTCTTTTTTTATTTTGCAAACATGTGTCTATTGGCTGTAGTTAACTCAAGTACTGAAGTCTACGATTTACAAATCCTAATGACGCATCGATAAGTTTTTTGTTTGTATGTTCTTCGAATTCTTCACAGTAAAAGAAGCGCCTCAGATTTTTTTACCATGCTATTATGATTAGGCTTAAAGTCTTGGTGAATATAACATAGAATTAGGCATCAGCCTAGCCTAAAGCAGAGCCTACACCAACAGTCAATAAAAACGACAGATTTATATTTGTGTTAATAGTTATGAATTTGGAGACGGAGAGAGATCGTGTTACAAAATAACGTACGAATTTGCTGTCTTAAACTGTACTGTAGTTACCTTCTGTTTCACTGCGCCTTGAATATTTCTTTTCTTATAACGTACCTGTAAAAAGAAAGACAAAATTAGTATTACTGTTTAGTTTTAATAACATAAAATCTGTTTGTTGGATGTTAACAGAAATTTGAGCGAATTAATTGAGCTTAATTTTAAAGATTACTTGTTTACATTTTAAAGTAATAAAAAGATTACTTCTTATGTTTTCGAAAAATAACTGTATTATATAATGTAATTATGAATCACGCCTTAAGCTTGTATATGGTAATTTGTGATTACATTTATTATGATCACAATTGCTACAAAAGGCAAACTTCGGCGCATGTAAATTATGCGCAGAAACAAACCGCGAGCTTAATTTAATCTCGAAGTGCATAAATCATCTTAATTGAAATGATTCCGCATTATTATGCGGAATTTAATTACAAGCTATTATCACAGACTCGTAATAAAAAGCTGTACAACTCTGCGATGTCATTGATGCTGTTCATTGTTAAAACGTAATAATATATTTGGCCGTTCCAACTTACGTTTGTAGTGACGGTTAATAAGACCCTGTGTTTCAAGTTTAAAATCAACTACGTGAGATATTTATGTGAGAAAGTGGCTACCGAGCTGGTTGTTCACCTGATAGTAAGACAACCGCCGCTCATGGACATTTGCAACATCCGTTGGGTTGCAGATGCGTTGCCAACTTATAATAAAGTGAGTCCCGGCTTCCATTTCGTGAAGGTCTTCTGTGAGGTCTTACAGTACTTACCCGGACGGACCTGGCTATTCGTGCAACAGCGAAGATTGTTCCGTAGGCCTACCACCGTAATTGTTCCGTGGCCCTAAAAGTATCAAATTGATTGTGTCTTGGTACTTAAATTTCTGCTGTATTGACTTTTTCAAAATGGCGTCGTCTGTCACGCTATATATAGGTGTAAGAGAAAACAGCGCAATTATTACATAAGTCTTCTTATGCAGAATTATGAGGTATGGATTAATTTCAATTGGTAAAACTATACACCAAAGTTTTACTCTGAAAACAACATTGGCATCCCAAAGACTGAGTCTCAATAAAGAAATATAAAAGCTGAAAACTGGCTGAGCTATAAGGTAGTTGTTTTATGATTTGAACATTTATCGTCGGTTTAAGTATAACTTGCAACATTTCTATTTAAATTTATAATCCAACTAAAACCTCATGTATATTACGTCGGTATCTGCAGACATTACTTTTAAATTAGTGAACCTAATTAAATATGCATTATTTTGTCAATGATATGAATTGGTTTTTGGTCGTAACATTATTTATGGGTTGCCTTTTAAGGCTTAAAGAAGACATCGTTTTAATATTAAACGAAACATTGTTAGCGATTCAGTACGCTGTTCGAAGCGTTACATTTTATTGCTGGTCATTGCCCATTTCGAAACATGATTTATGGTCTTCGATAAACTTTATGTAATATTAACTGCTTTAATCTTTTATTCGTAATGCATGGTATCAGTTTTTGTTATAAGTTTTTTATGTAGATTTACATTTCAATGTATGACATGAATAATGAAGAAAGTTTAGCTATAAAGTAAAATTAAACTTGTGGCGTACCTACGGGTACAAGAAATACATTATAAATATAACGTATGCATAAAACATGATTAGATTTTAGGCATAATATTTGTTAAAAAAATGGACCAAATAATTCTTTTACATTGCCTAAATAATAAATATATACATCTATCATTTTTTTTTATTTTACACCAGTCTACTCAGAATTAGTAATTAACTTGCATATATTTCAAATTTAATATTCCTTAAAACACTCATGAAGATGTAACTTTCATCAATTCAGTGTTACACTGGCAAAAATGTCATTTCCTAGATTTCACTCCATTCATTCGTTCATTCACAGCGAATGGGTGAAATTACAACCCGATCTTCCGTCACGAGTGCGTCGGTGGAAATCGAACTAAAAATAGCACCGGTTCGAAAGTGAACCAACAGTCGCCGGTGTTCGCCTTTTGAAGACCCGCCGAGCGCCCAAATGCATAGTAATAACACCCAATTATGAATATCGTACAGTTAGCCGCGCCCGAGCCCGCTATTATAATTCACCGCAACGTCAGTTAATTAGTAGCGAATCTGTGAAAATATCAAAATGAGAGACGCCTCCAGTACCACATTAGAAGCTGTACAAATATTAAATCACGTTATAATAACTATGTGATGTGAAAGGAAGCAACATTTGGTGTGCAATCTTGAACTTGTTGCAAGAGTAATTACGGTATTTTTTTTAAATCTTGACGAAACATATTAAAAAGCATTTTAACTCAATTAAAGTAATCATTATAATTAAATGACCAAAGCCACCAGATTGTTCTCCTGATGTAAATAATTACTGCTATCAAACGACATTTAGAACACCCGTGAATTTGTAATCAATTTCCATTCCTTAAAAGAGATTTTCGAAATAATTGCAAAAAAAATCATTCGAAAATATGTGAAGTCCGCCAATCTGCAGTGAGATTGCGTGGTCGACTATGGCCCCAAAACCCTCTGAACATAGGCGGCCTTTGCCCAGCAGTGGGATATATACAGCGTGTCGTAAAACACATATAAAGGATAACTTTTTAAAATTGTATTAAGCATTTATATTCTTTCAACATTAATATTTACCAAGTGATTAAATTTTACGTATCTTACGTATAAAACTGTAACGCAAAGTTCATTTGTAAAGGTCACAAAGCATATGAATGGGTTGAATGGAAATGGTTGTATATTGGGTGATTTTGTAGACGACAGACATATTAACAGATCATATGTAGAATTTGATTCTAAATCTGAATCTGGTACGTTCTTTTGACCTCATATTTTTTCAAAGATTATTTTTAATTTTTTCAAACATTATGGACACCTTAAGAAATTCCGGCCTTATCGTTTCAATACAATAACCTATTCAAGAGCAACTTTTCGCTGAACGCATGACCACTCTTAACGGGATAAACAAACAATGTTTGAATTGATATTATTCTGGTTATTTCTTGTCAAAATAAAATATTAATATATTTTTTTTAATTATGGAATGCTCAATTAACAATATGTCAAAGTATGTCCTACACATAAAAAATCACCCTGTATATGCTGTCACTTAACTTTACAACTTTTATTCGTGTACGCGAAATAAGACCCAATAAACCAAGTCTAATAAGACCTTAAGGCACCGGATAATGAGGACGATACCTACACTTATAATGATTATCTCATCGCATAACTTACTAGTTGTGTTACCTCAGGCAATATTTGCATGTGCTCGCATACTGGACTGTACCTTGTAATGAACGTTTTAATCAAGACTGTGGCAAATACACACATTGTATTACATCGCGCAGACTAGTACTGCGGTTCGCGCCTTTCGAGAACCCACATAGCGTGTATGCTAATAGCTGTTTTGCAATTGAAATCGATACCCGCCCGGGGACGCCATTGTCCCACGTACTTAAATGAGTGCCGAGAAATATTTTAATTTGAGTCACTTGCGATTTCTTAATTAAGCCGCCACGTTATGTACGTGACAGCACTCCAGCGGGCCGGTATGCGTTCTACATTCGTAATATACAACATTATAAATAAAAATGTATTAATTAAATTTTTATGTAAAAATAAAATTTATTAAATAAATAAATAAATTATAACGAAAACTTTTATTATACTTCCTGTGCTGGCGCATTAAAATTGTGATAAAAAAATTAAGCTTCATACGTAATAAAAAATCAATTGAGCTCGTCCGAAAAATGACGAAATTTGAGAACTACAATTGTATATCAACCGGTCTCCTAAACAACAGTATGTTTATTAAGACTTTATTTCAGCCGAAGCGAAATTAACTTAAGAAGTGTCGGTCAATTAGACGATGCCGTTCGGAATTCGTAAATCTCTATCCAATCAGCGTTAAGTTATCGCTACATCACTCGTTTTGTTGGTGAAAGCCAGATTGAATTGATTTTTCCGGAACGAAACCAAACCCGTTCGGCGATTTCCGAACAAAATCTGACTGATTACGAAAACGTACACTTCTCAGCGGCGACTTATACTAATCGGCAATTCTGAAGTAAAAGTTTGACGGGCGGTAATCTTTCGGACGCAAGTTGGGTAGATTCGGGGCAGCCCCGAGTGGCGGGCATCGGGAAGAATGTAATAAGACGCAGGTGCCGCGGCTTCTTTATTGGATTTCGCGCGTTCCAAATCGACGTGCTTGATGGCCGACGAATTCTTACCACCTAACTCTGCGCTGGAAAAGTTCGACATCAATTCACGAGCAGCGCCCGAATGAAGCAAATTGAAATACTTCGAAATAATTCGAATTGATCGTAACAATTAAAATGTCATCCTTTTTAATAAATGTTAAAGATTTTACCGTCGACTGCATTAACGCTTACGATCGAGTCGAATGGAATGTAGAACAAAAAAAAAACCGGCCAAGTGCGAGTCCAACTCGCGCACGAAGGGTTCCGTACCATTATCTATAAAAACGGCAAAAATGTCATGTCTGTTATATGGGAGCCCCACTTATTTAATTTTTTATTAATTGTTGTTATAGCGGCAACAGAAATACATCATCTGTGAAAATTTCAACTGTCGACTCTCACGGTTCATGAGATACAGCCTGGTGACAGACGGACGGATAGACAGACAGACATACAGACAGACAGCGGAGTCTTAGTAATAGGTACCCGTTTTACCCTTCGGGTACGGAACCCTAAAACACGAAAATGCGATAATTGCATAAATCAAACCGGCGTTGATTAAGGACGAGCGATTTCACTCGCGCCGTCACCTCAAAAACAAAACCGCATCGAGTCAGTGTCACGAGGTCATTCGGACCGTTTCTCGGCGAAACGGCGAGACGGCTGAAAGGAAAAGTGCGGGCCGCGCGGGCGTCGGGCCTGTGTCATTGACACATGCAAATCCGAGCGTTTTCGGCGCGCGGTCATCGAACCATTCAGCGGCCGACGAAAGTTATCCTACATCCAATGAGCCGGCTCACCTTGCTCAGAGCTTGGAGCTATGAGTTATGTTTGTGTGGAATTCGCTGCTCCTATAAGGAATCGTCTGTTGACATCCGAAAGTGACACTTAGCGCGTGCGCCTAGAGACGATTGTCCCGCGCCGCCCGCCAACGAGCCAACACGAGGTGCGTCTGGCCATTGTATTATTAGCATTGCGGACTCCGTCAACCGCTTTGTGCTAGACGCCATTCGCAAATACAATACGGACGATATGCAAATGCTAAATCGCCCGCCTAAGGATGGACTATGCACGTCAGATTGTGCAGTTCATTTAAATAAAGCTAATTCTAATCTCGATGGTCGACTGTCAGAATGAACACAATGCGACACAACGTAAGTACACTTAATCCGCACAGGTGCGTATATTTGAGCTTGCTAACGTTAAATTGGTATATATGTCTAGTGGAGTGGTAAATAAGTCTCTAAAGCCGAACTTAACAAATGTTTTAAAATGTATTGAAATTTAAATTGAGATTGTTTGTATTTCATGAACTGCTTAATAAAACAAAACATGTTTACTGCATGTAACATACCTACACAATTCACGATTATACCGTTCCAAGGTCGACCAAAATGTAAACAACCCAACAATGCGAAGAAAATGAAAATGCTTTAGTAAATATTCGGTGTTAACTTATGACATATGACTTATAAATAAGAATACACTGGAGATGTTAATGAATTTAATTAAACTTAAAGCTTATCGAAGTATCAGAGGAAGACCTTTGGTACTAACACGAATATCTCAAAAGCGTCCTTGTCCAATCTAGAGTCCGAAGGAACAACGTCAGCAATCGTTAAGCCGCACTGGGATGTCGAACAAGATATTCATTATAAATTTTCGTAACCCAAACCCAACAATCGCATTTCAAAGTGGAAATTTATTTATTCAATACAGGCAGGAAGGTTGCAAGAAAGAAGGTTAAGCTCTTATTGAAACTCTTAATGAATCTAACATCTCATCATACATTTAAAATTTATAACGCATTCAGGAAGTTTCGTGGCGATTTCTAACGGTTTTTTTTATCCAAAGTTACGTAAGCGGGGGAACTGACGCGAAGATAAGATGTTTTAATATAATATATAATATAAATATATATATCTTGTGTCACAGTTTTTGTATTAATACTCTTCTGAAACGGCTTCACCGATTTTGTTAAAATTTTATATGTATATTTAATAGGTATGAGAATAAGTTTATGAAAATTTTTTTTTCTACCCTACAAATAATTTATGTGGCAAAACAACATCTGCCGGATCAGCTAGTATCGTATATAATATTGCTAGCGACTCGCCTCGGCTTCGCACAGGAGCAATATATTATACACTAGCTGCTGCCCGCGACTACGTCTGCGTAGAATAGGCTGAAGTCGTAACATTCAGACAGAAAGACAGATATACATAAAATATGTATATGAATTATAGCCTATGTCTTTTTCTGATGTATAAACTATATTATTGTAAAGTTTCATTAAAATCTATTCAGTATATTTGCATGAAACAGTTACAAATATCCATCCATACAAACAAACTTTCGCGTTTATAATATTAGGAAGGATTATATTATACATATAAACCTTCCTCATGAACCACTCTATGTATTGAAAAAATCCACATCAAGATCCGTTGCATAGATTTAAAGATCATACATAAGGACACACACAGTGGGTCGACTTTGTTTTATACTATGTAGTGATTGCGAGGAGGCATAGAGTTCATACGTTCGCGTATCAACGCGACTCGTACCGCGGCGAGACTCGCAGCAGACGGGCGAGGTGGGAGAGGCTGGCCGGTGGCCGCATTCCGAGCAGTTGAAAGTAACGCAGCGTCCGGTTGCGAAAAATCACCATCTCGCCCGAACGGACGGGGAGTTATGCCTTAACACGTAATTGAGGATGTTACGTGTTAAGGCATAGGAGGTTACGCGATACAAGATCCCAATAACAACGCATCGAATCAGTCAGGCTTTGAGGCGCTTGGAGCTCCTTCGACCTCAGACGCTACGTCACAATTGTAAAAAAGAATCGTCCTCCGGTGTCTATTGTTTCGTTTCGATGTAATGAAATGTTTTGTGTTAGCTTTTTTTGCTTTGAAGTCATTGTTAAGTATCTTGTATTTCGATTTCACACATTAACGAACATTCTTGGTATCAACCAAGCATTAGCATTAGCAACGTTGTTGATGTTAAATTTTGAAAAGGTTTTTAATGATAATTTTCCAAATCTATAATTCATAGCACTTGAATATTATGTTTACTTTCTACAGTATCAGCCAACCAAAAGTAATAAATAACGTCAGAACGATGTAATATCGAACTCAATTGTGAACCACACGCGACTAAGCTTCGGTACTTATTTCTTTTAAAACATCCATTATTATTTTTTTCACGAGTATGTTAATGTAAGTCGTATAAATCAAATGTAGATCCCCTGTGTGTGGCTGGTTTATGATTCCAAGCGAAAGGCTCGGCATGAGGCTTATAGAAGAGGACAAAATTACAATCACATTATTCTATTTTCCTGGCGTTCATATAACACGTTGTTGAATGTTAAGTAAATCTTATTTGCAGCTGGGTGTGTTTCTTTTGTCACGGTTTAAGAGAAATATGAATAAAACACGTACATAGTCATTTTGCATACAAAATTTTAGTGAATTGCTATATCTGATTTGATATATGACATAATACTCAATTATTTTTTAATTGTGATCATGCAAATTAATGATCCAATCCAATGTAATTTAAAAGTTGTTTTTGTTTTCTAATTTTGAAGTTTTAAAATTACATTACAGTACAGTTATGTATGGTAACATTGTCCAGTGCTTTAGAAGTATTAAAGAAGCGAAAACAACCAGACATGGAACAAACATCTGTATGATATAAAAATATTTTCCTGGAAGGGCGATTCCTATCCGCGCAGGTCAGATAAGATTAATTATGAAAATTTGTAGAAAAAGTTTTCTACAAATTTTAAAAACAATGTAGATGAACGAACTTAAGATTTTCGTCGGTGTGGCAATTAGCCGTTTAGCTTAGTGGCTAAAGCGTCAGGCCGCGAATGCCCAAGACGTTGGTTCGATTCCCATAGCGGCGACAATTTTTTCGTACTTTTTGTACATATTTTAAAATTTAATACTTATCTTAATGCAAAAACATAAGTACACGACAAATTGTACGATTTCATTATTTATTTGAATTGGTTGTTCTGTTAGGACGCCAGAAAAAAGAAAATTATGGGTTTTTTTTCTACACAAAAGGGGCAAGCTAACGGCCAGTATTTATTATGCAGTTGTTGATTGAAACCGTAATGAAAGTTAGCGATTGTTTCCTGTTCCAATCGGAGCGGAGCGGGCACGAACGTTGCGAGATGTTCACGCGAATTTTTTGCCAGTCTGGTCTGGCGCGCAGGTGTCTCGCCGTATGAGAAGCGACCCGGCGCTTTATATATTCCTTTTTTGTAAACAGACTTCGACCTCACTTCTGACGAATGCGATTTTCGTCGTTTTTTTTTGCCCGTTCAGATTTCCTCGAAGCGGGTCATCAATTCATTTTTGAAAAAAAAAAAAAGTGAATTTAGTTAAAATCAATTGGTTTTTATGCTCAATTCTGTAGAATGTGGTTACACCATGGCGTATGTACGTATATTACATTGATGTTAAGCATAACTAAGATATACGCAGCTAAACGAACAACTTACAAAGCAGGAAGTCACGGTAAAATTTAAGCAGGGTTCTTAGTCAGATTAAAAATATTATTTACAAAAAAGATCGGGTCGGGCAAAGCGCGGGTATGGGCCTCCAGCTTTATTTTATGCCAGATGTTTCCCTTGATTTTTTTTTATTAGCATTGTTCTGACAAAGGCTCGGAGGCTCGGTCGTTTCGGCTCGGAGGCTTCGTCATTTCACTATGGGCATTGTATTTAGATTTGTAGGAAAATTTAAGGCCTTACATTTCGAAGTTATCCCCTTACCTTTAGTTGACTTTGGCATCATAACCGTAGGAGACTCGTTGTCCCAAAGAAGCATATTTGATACAGTAAGATACTACAATGGCGGATAAAAATTACGCTTCAGTGTATAACCACGAGTCACGTAGCGGCGCTTATTTTTTATATTCGCCTTTTCCCCCGACTGGCTTCTTTCGTGTCAGCGGAACAATATCACATATGCACTGAGGAAATGACTTCGCATTCCTTCGCCTTCCTCATTGTGACATCATTCCGTCCGAAAACTGGTTCGTGGTGATAGTTCGCGCGCACTTTCAACGGGCACATTGAAAGTGCGCGCGTAATAGTGCGTTAATAGTGCCCGCAACGTTATGAATGGCGCGTACGCAGGGCCTAGTGGTACTGGGTTCCGTTATTCCGCGGCCACCAGTCCTGCGGAACGGGTCGAGGGCCCCGCGGCCGGCACGCCGGAACTACCGCGGCTGTATACGGCACACGGGCCGTGACACGTCAAGACGTCACGTCGCCTATCGTGCATGGCGCACGTGTCGCGAGCGCGTCGTACGGGGATGGAAACACCCGGATGTAATAGCGCATATTGTAGCCTGTGACTGGCCGGTTATGAATCGGGCAGCGCGGTACGTCATTCCAGATTTGTAATAATGGCGTTTCGATGACAGAGGAGGAAAACTTTTTGTTATTATTATAGTTGACCGGCTTGAGATTACTCCATACAGCCTAATCATCATTAGTTTTTGCATTTTTTCTTTAATCAACATTAACCACCATTCCCTCAACTCGGACTAGATGAAGAAAAACTGCTTTTCAATAAGCGAATGGCAGTAACGCGCGATGTTACCATAAGGTATGACAGCCCTGAACGGCACAGCACACACACGCGGAAAATCGATACGACCGCCGACAGACGCGCAGTGTCCACGCCATCATTAATTTTATGGCCACTAATCTCCCCTGTAAGCTTATTAACACACTTATATGCGACACGTGTGCTGGATTCTCGGATGAATTCTCGGCGTGACATTTCAGAAGTCATTGATCCGTCGGCTTCGGCAGCGGCCGTGTCACCAATTGGCAACTTTCGAAGCGATGCGCCCCGCGTGAAGGTGGACGGAGCGTGGTAAACATGGCGCTCACACGCGCATGAGGCGTGATACGGGTTCGTATTAATAGTTTTATCTACGCGAATACTACATAAAGAGAGAGAGTACGTGTTTGTTTTACGCGGACACACCGATGCACGGCTGCAGCCATTTTCAAACTTCTTTTCACCTTCACGATTCTTGTTGCTTTTGATGATTGGTTGATTACAAAGTTGCGACTGATAGCTAAATTGAACACTCAAATCTATTCAAGTAAATACTAATTAAATACAATTTCAAAATTCTTAAGAAATCCCATCGGGTGCTGGCATAGTTAACAATAATTGCAACTTTTTGGTACTTCGTAAATCCTTGTATGATAAATATATGGTTTTGCGAATATAAATATGATTTGGCGCATATAAAACAACCTTATTAAACTTATCAGTCTAATTTGTTTTACATTTTGGACCTCTCTTTCTTTTGATATTCTCGGTATGGGTATTTATCGTGTTAGCATGAATGGTGCGAATTGTTCGAAACCATAGAAAAGCGATAAGACTGTGTTTCCTAAAAATGTCCTTGTGTTCTTCGAACGATGTGCTTAATTTTCCTCATTAGTCTTCCATGTATATTCCTGTTCCATTAGGTATGCTTTTCTAGAGCGTACGATGACTAGTTTCTTCGAAAATCGCCACCTATGCAAGTTTAATACGCGCAAACATTTATCAAACTATACTAGTCAGTTGTGCCACAGTTTCTCTATTTTCTTTGTCATAAGGAATTAAATTATTTGTTAAATATTTATTGAATACTTTATTAGCTATTATTCAAAAGAAATAATTTTAAAATAATTAAATTTTGAGAAAGAAACTAACATAGTTGAATATTCACAAAAGATTGTCGACTTTTAAGTTTAATTAATTCAGAAGTCAATCTAAGCAACAATACGGAATTTTGGCTAGATGACAATAATACTATTACGGTGAAATAAAAAGAACCAATAATCGATGTACTGGCATTCTCACGTTAATCTATGGAGTCAATTATTCATCGTCGCTCTGACAAAGATCATTGGGGCGATAGGAGCAATTGTTATGTAATTGTAACAGTTAATCCATAAAAAACTGTTTAATTGAGGGAACAATGACTTAACAATGGACTTTTCGATCGGAGTCTAGCTGTCACTCTTCCTGCGCCCGTATGCAACGGCGTGTTCCATTACAAGTAATGCTTGGAATATTAAATTACTAAATAAGTCGGAATGTGTAGGAAGATAACCGTTTTATTTCACCCGAGCCGTGCATCCTTAGGGGGACAGATAAAAAATCGCTGTACACGAATGAACATTCAACGAATAACATAATTAGTCATAACTGACTGTAATTAGTTATAATGACTATAGATACGCCGATACGAGCTGTCGTTTAGATTTATTTATTCACCATACATTAGTTATGATTATAAAGTTAACTGTTTGTTTATGTGGATTTTGGTAAACGGACTTTGTTTGACAGTTTTTAAGTAACTTGAAGCAACTTGGTCACGAGTTCATTTTATCAAATAAAATATTAATTCTTCGGTTTTTTATTAACCAGCGACCCACCACGGCTTCGCACAGGTGCAATGTATACATATTCAAAAAAACGCATCAATATCCGTTGCGTAGTTTTAAAGATCTAAGTATACATAGGGACAAACAGACAGCGGGACTTTTTTTTATCCTATATAGTGATTTTAATACTCGTCCATCCGAACCCTTTACAGCGTTTAAGGTAGTAGTAACATATTACAAAATTGTACATTGGTGATAAAAATATGTTTTCGCGTCTATATATATATATATCATATCCCGTTTTTTGTGTTTAAATAATGTTCATTTTCGAAAAATAGGTTAACGTATCTTAATGGACAATTAGAAAATGGTGCATTTATATGTGCAAAAATAATATCGAATAGGGGAAATTCAAAATTGTACCTAGTATTCCTTTTAAAAATAAACTTTTGAGTGACTGCTTCGGAATTACCCAAACTTGATGCACTTTAAATTTAAAAAAAAATATAAGTAAAATCACATTTAAAGAGTTAATTCAAAAACCCAGGAGAAGTGCTTTTAAATCAGCTTAAGAGATTTTAATGAGGTGTGTTGCGCTTTAAATATTCAGCGCTACGGTGCGACACGTAAGCATGCTGGGGGCACTCTATTTGTGTTGGGAATAAACTGACTACTATCAAGTCTTAATAACTTTTAATTAAATTGTTAACAATTATTTCATTATACTTTGTAAGTTATAGTAACTGGTGTTATCTTAATCTAGTTTAATTGTTAATAACATTCGCCCTTATATTTCATTATCGTAACAACACTATTCTAATTACTATATAACAATACCATTTATAAATCATAATCACAAAAAAATTATATATACAATATCATTTTTCATGATTCATATGTCTGGAAATGATAAAAAAGCAAAGTAAAAGGATAAAGCCTATACATATCCTACAGAGCAGGGTAAAGGCCTCCTCTGTACAGAGTGTACCTATTAGCATACTCCACAGCGGATTGACGGACTTCACATATCTTCGAAATATTTATGTTTTTTTACTATTTCGAAAATATTCAGGTGGCCTCACGATGTTTCCCCTCGGTGCTGTGCACGTGAAAAGTCAGCGCTTAAAATTAACAATTTCATTAATGCTGGTACCGTTTGAACTCAGTTTCTAGAGAAAAATGAATTAAAAGCGAGCGACCGGGCAATGAGCTATCACGGCTCAAGTAAAAATTAAAAAAAAAAGTAATTACTATTACTTGAGATTCGCCAAATTACTCGCTGATAAATCTATAAATATATGCCACAAAACGCCATGATTAACGTTGGCCTTCCGCTACTATTGATTTCCGTTAAATTTGTTTGATCATAGTGTATTAGAAGCTCGTATAACTAACATTAAATATGGTGTCGTTACGAGAAAAAATTCAGTAGTTACAAATAGTCTTTTTCATAGTGAAAAACATTTTTATTTAAAGCACAATTCTTTGTGTACTATTTGCGTACTCAGAAGGGATGTTAATTAACTTTAACGAGCACCGATAAGACGTGAAAGACTTTGAACCGTGTAATCATGTGATTTATTATTCCAAATAAGGTTGTTAGTCATAAAGTAAATTTAAAAATATTCGACGGTCCGAGTTATAACTTGATATTCCGAATTCGTGAGTTGGGACAGTCTTCTTTTACATATATGTTAGGTTAAGTTTTTTTGTTTGTAGACTTAAAGGAGTGTTTTTTCATCAGTGGAAGGTACACTGTAAATTCAAGAGACGCGCCAATGATTTTTCAGATTTGTGAGTGGTTGGGATGCTCGTGTGGAGAAACAGTTGTGAAGACTACTTGCTATTGATATCTATCCCGTTAAAACAACTGATTGGTTGTTTATGTATGAATTTGTTTATATATTACAAATATAACAATGTCGTTTGAATGCTCAACAACAACCAATTTATATCCAAATATATTTGATATATTGTTTCGCATTAATTCATATTAACCGACTGTTATAATGTGATGTAGGTTACCTTAAAAAACCTGATCAAAAGAAATAAGAAAATTAGCTATATATAAGCTTATAGACTCATGTAAAACATTTTCACAGTACCGGGATCAGTCGCCGCATGGTAATATAATAATGTATAAATAAAACTGTAAATTTCTTTTTCCTCTGTATTTCATTTAAACCAATTAACTATGGCATTATCATATTTTCTTTATAATAAGTTTTTTAACGAAAGTTTTTTTTATGAAAACTTTAACTTTCTATTTTTCTTCCGTCAATAGCGGCAAACATATTATACTTCAAAATAGTGTTCAAAACATCAAAGATAAAGAATTAAGTAAGTCGTGGCGTACCGACGAAAACACTTTTTAATTGAGAAGTAATAGATAAAGATTAGAGGGATGCAAACAGGATAAACTATTACTGATGCCATGTTTTGACTTCGACACTATAGGCGCCATTTATTGCAGAGCGCAGCCGTTATTGGAGACCGAAATCGTAACTAATTACGTCGGGACGTATTTTGAATTGCATCTTGCATCTCTGCGGAATTCCGCGGCGGCTTTCTAAGCGATCGGATCGGCGCAATTGCAACGAGACTCCGCTCCGGCGGCGACGCCATCTCGAATAACGCAATATTCACAAGACCCGTAATTGCTCCGTCTCGAGGTGGTCCGATCTTCTGGGAAGTCCATTCTACTCTTACGCGAATATAGTCGTCGATAGAGCTTTTCGCGTTACGTAATAGATGGACGATTTTTGAGCATTGTTTGACACGCCATTGGTTGCCTGGAAGAGATCGCTATGAAGCAATAAGGCCGCAAAATTGTACATTGCATAAATTTGTTGTTCTATTGTCACTTTTATGTATATTTTCATTTATGGTGGACAATAAAAGTGTATACATTCATTCATTGTTACGTCAAACTTTGAATTTAGGAAATTTTAAATATTGGAATACCACTGAAAGTCGGGTGTGTAGTACCTATAAGATTCTTTTTATTAAATTTTTATTAATTATAATTTTGAAGTATATAATAGATTTCTTATCATAAATAAAAAAGTGAGTATGATGATTTTTGTACTTGCGCGGATACTATTCAATGTTAAATAAAATGATTTGATAGATTTTATCTCGTTTTATTCGGTTTTTAAAATCTTTAAAACCCTGAATAATTCAGTCTGCCCCGTGACCACGAACGCATTCTGTAGTGTTCGAAACGTCAAAAATTAACATGCGACGCATTCCGAAAAACAGTTTTATATAGGTATCTAAAAAATAATTTTCGCAGCACTATTTAAGGTTACATTTTTATCAAAAATAAATTTGAATTTGTTCCCCTTGATCTGACATATGAATTATAAAAAATGTTTATTGTACATTTATTATTTTGATCTTTGAAACCGATTAACATCGAACACTGTTTTGGCGATAGTTCGGGAAACTAAATGTAATCCAAGAGTTGCCCGCCATTACAAGTCGCGCACTCCCCACCTTCGAAAAACATAATTTATGCTGTCTAGACACGATAGGTGATATATTAGGTCTCGCTGGCGGAGTGAAGTTGTAGCGTCTTGTAAAACTTCGCGTTTGTTACTTAAAGTTATTTGAGATTGCCACGAAATGTGCCGCATACGACTTGTTTACTACTACTACATGATCTCGCCTGTCTTATGTCGCATATTACTCTTTTACATGTCAATATTGCTGTCTTAAAGAAGAGTACCTGGTAGTTTTTTTTTTGGTAAATCATGTATTTTGGAAATAAAAAAAATAAAAAATAAAGAAAGCAATGATCTGGTATAGAAAAAAAAGTAAAAAAATAATGATCTTGATACGAAACGCGGCCGTCTGTTTTGGGGCCGCCCGATTACCGACCGAGCTATTATAACATTTTTTTTTTTGCGGCGAAGTTTACCGTCATATTCGAATGATAATTTTCATTCCCTGAAAACAGAGATGAAAAGGATATTTACTAAAAATAAAACCTAGCTAGATCGATTTTTCGCCCCCGAATCTACGCACATACTAAATTTCATGAAAATCGCTGGAGCCGTTTCCGAAATTCCGTTTATACATATTATTTATACAAGAATTGCTAGTTTAAAGGATAAGATAAATTAAAGAGTTTCAAATATTATTCTTTAAAATGGATGGATGGAATCGAATTGAAAAAAAGGTAGTTAAATTGAATTGAAGTTGGAATTTCAAATATCAAGTCTTTCTTAAAGACTGTATATTAGGAACTCTTTATTGCGTCTTTTGGAATGGAAGACAAAAGTTTATTAATAAATGTTGTACTAAATTACATATTAAGTGACTGAAAAGATCATATTGAGAGTGTTAATACCCTAGTAAGATGAAGAAAAATCAATATATGGCCTTCAATCTTATTTAACTTCACGATTTGTTAATATATTATTTATTTCTTATTTTTATTTACGTTTTGTTGTGAGTTGTTTTTTCAAGTTTGATTCATAAATAAATTGTGTGTGCAGGGCATTGATTTAATTCGACAGTGATGTATGAACGAACTCTTGAGACATAAGAACTGTCGTTAGCTTTAAACAGTAACGCAATCGCCTGATGCACATTATAAGATCTCTTACAACACGTGGCAGGTGATGAGAAAGCGTCTACGAATAAATAAAGCGTGCGCAATACAGTTTTTAACCAAATATTTGTACTAATTAACCCACTTTTCGCTACGTTTCCATTAACCCGAGATCCCATCGTCCGGACGGTTGTATAGCGGTAGTTTAGGCAAGTTTCGTGCGCGTATGTGTAAACGGCAAGCAATTTCCCTAATTAAGTACTCGCAGTGTGTAGCGTTCGACTGTTTGTGATGTGACTGCGCCACTCTAATGAGTGGGCTTTCGCCAGCTTCGGCGCGCGCCGACGTCACGCGTGCAACGGTGAAATGTGTAGCCGATTTTCATTAATAAAGTGCGGCAGTAAATTGAATTATTCCATGTACAATTATTCACATAAACACAGATGAATCGTGTATTCCAAATGGCGCTGTTATTACTTTTTGTCGTACTATATAAACAACGAACTGACCCACTTTCCTTGACTTAACACGGGGGCAAAAAAGAACACGTTCCTATTTTAAATCGCTGGATTAATACTTAGTATTGCAATGCAATAAAAAAGCTAGGCGGGCGGTGCAGCGGCGCTGCGTCGCGGGCGCAGGCGGCGGCGCGGCGCGTGCGCGGCCCTGGCGCAAGGTCAATGGCACGCGTCTCTCCCGCTCGCACACCGGAATTCCATATTTAAATCTCGTCCGCAGAAAAATGGCGGTCGGCTCCATTCCGCGTCGTGTGTACGGAGAATTAATAAAACATACCTCTACATTTTTTTTCTTATCTTTTTTTCTGAGTATCGTTAACAAGTTTGCAACAGTGTGGTCGCGGCTTTCCAGTAATGCTCCGAGAGCAATCCTTTAGAAGGATTTTTAGGCACTTTTGAAATCAAGATGTTCAAAGGGGACATTCTTCTTGGAATAATTTAATTTCTTAACCACGTTAAAAACTAAAAAGTCATGAATAATTGATTATTAAATTTACTTTTATTCGTTTGACTTTTAAATTTCTGTTATTATTAAGCACTTCTTGGTATAAAACTACTGTAGATACTCGAGTTTCATTACTCAATTTAAATTCTGTGACGCTCCGTTGGTAGGGTGAGTGCGGTTACAATGGCAGACACAATTAACTCCGTATGGTGAATTGCAAGTCACGGGTAATCGAACGATTCGGATTTCAGCACAAAGACACGGGGAAGGGGGACTTAATGGGACATTCGTATAAAAAACTATGACAATGATAGTGCCGCATCATCGGTGTATGTATCTAGTTTCGCCATTCTACAGTTACGCTAATTTCAGCTGTACAGTACACTCTAAAAGAACTAATATAATTCTATAGTTACTAGTCATTAAAATAAATGTTTAATTATAAAAGTTAGGTAATAAAATAATTTACTTTAAACACTTAATCGTCGTATGTTATGGTGAGTTTATATTAAAGCCTATTTTCAGATGCAGTTACTTGCATAAAACAATGTAAAGTCATTGTTATGACTTCTAAGAACATAAATAAGCATCCCATAGATAATGCACGCATGAGCACATGCGCAGCCCTAGCCGACGCGGAGGGCCGTCATAGAGAGCTAGTCGGATCTAGCCAGGCTACGATTTCTGCGCTTGACGAAGCTCTAACAGTCTACGGACTGAAAGTGAAAGCACCAGTTGAAATAAAAGTAAAAGAAACAAGCCCTTCTGTTTGTGATGCGTCTAAAGGCGTAAAAGGCAAAAAGGTCCGGAGCACTCGAAATGGACCCGAGAGGACTGCCGTGGCGAAATTAATTAACGTCACCGCCCGCCCCCCTCCGTAGCCGGGAATGTTTCGAGGCGCCCGTCGAAGGGAGCGCGTGCAAGTCATCGGCCCGGATTTACTGGCCAATAAATCCTGGTGGAACGCGGGAACGTTATCCGCTAACAGCTCAAATGAACTGTCGCGCCGCGGAGCGAGAAATAACGCGGTGGGTCGTGAGCGCGCCAATCGCTACGGCCGGGTCGAGTTAGACGCGGAGTATTTCTTTCGTACGGGGGTGCAGCAGTCTCCGGTGAGGATTTAGTGACACGATAAACTTACGTGGGAGAGGAGATTGATATTACTCTTGAGAGTTATACCACGGAGGTTAAACTAGTTGTTTTTATAAGGTCCCCTTATATTTAAATATCGTTATTTCATTAATTATGTAACTGCATATTACATGTTACAAACCTAAGTTTTCTGAGTAACTGAGAACTTCTCTTTTAATTTTTTCCCGCATCTCAGATTCCACCGAACTCCATATATGCATATTTATACATAATAGGCAGTATCGTTGACACATAATTTTGGATTAAACTTAAAATGAGAAATATCCTATTTCCAAAAGATTTTGTGCTCAAAGCTTTAAATGCGTCTGTGACAAAAAGACAGATTCAGAACAATTATTAGTAACAATACAACCATTTATCCTGGGATAAAAAGACCCCGGGGTCAAAAAGAACCTGGGGTCTTTTAATGTCGAAAAGAAACCGGTATACGAATTAATTGAATGATAATGATTGAAGGAAGCTCTGCGAGCTTACTTTCAGTCAAGAGAAATTTATTCAAGGCGATAGAAGGTGCACTGTACCGAGTATACGGAGCATATACTAATTATTGACGTGTTACGTCGCAGTTAGCTTTTAAAAGGACAAACTTTAGCGCCCAGGAGACACGAGGATTTCCGGTCGTGTACCAAACAAAATTAAACATGCAAATTTTTCAACTATTATGCGATAACTTAACGGTGTTCTCCTATACGTTTATTTAAATTCATTAACGGTATCGAATACGATCGATTGAAATCAACGTGCCCCCGCGCGGACGGTTGACGGAAGCGTAAGAAATAAACAACAATCCATCGATACTGTGGCGCGTTAAATTGCGCTCACGTACTTATTTAGGAAGTGTCCCCCCGCGGTTATGCGTAAATGCTAATGGCATGTCCAGTTAGGTGCCGCGTCCGTGTCGCGTCCGCCGCGGAATGGGCGCTTGGCCGTTTAGTGAAAAGACTGAGACTAGTTTCCGCGCAGTTCGCGATAACCTCATCGGATGCGGCGCTCCGGTTTGTACGAGCTGGACGGCCGCGGCTAACTGGTTTACGCCCGTTGTGCTTTTTTTTATTTGAGAAGGTGACAAGCGCGTTTGCGCTCAACCCGATGTTAAATGATAACCGTCGCCAAATGAGATTTGAAACACCCGTAGGGTTGCAGATGCGTTCCCACTTTTCAATAAAGTGGGCCCCGGCTACCTCACTCCCCAGACGAAACGCAGAAGTATAAAACTTCCATTTCACGCCGGTCTCCTGTGAGGTCGAGGTACTTACCCGGACAGACATGCCAATTCGTGCAACAGCGAACACTGTTGCGTGGCCGAACTGTGAGAGAACGTGACAAGAAGCGTGTGGTAGGTTGGTAGTAAGGTTCTATACCACTGTCGGCATGAGGGCATGTCGGACCTGCGACTTTAACCACTACGATGTTCCACTTGGGACACATATTGCGACCCAGCTAGCGCTAGCCGCCTCAGCAGCCCCTACTTGAGGAGCAACACCATCCTCCAGGTAAGGCACGCTGGAGCAATCAGCGCGCCTTACTCCTTGGCCCCTTTTGCACAGCCAACAAGCTAACTACAACTACCCTTGGGTTCCGTTTGCATCAGCAACCATTATTTTCGCCTTACTTGCTGGAAAATAGCAATACAACTATTTCTACTTTACACAAGGCCTAACTAAATCACGTTGTCACCTCCTATATGCCATTATATGTATACATACCATATGATCACCTACTTTATATGTATACATACCATATTCATTTATTTAACATTGTGTATTTTACACAAAAAATTAACATTGTGTATAGGCGGACTTAATGCCTAAGGCATTCTCTACCAGTCAACCTATGGGCGACGCAGACACAAAAGAGGCAGGTGTAAAAAGTTTCTAATCAAATTTTAAGTTAAAACACATGTTATATACATATTCATATATAATTAAATTTAAAACATTTACATGAAAATATATAACGTATATAAACATGTTAAACCCAATATAAAAAAAATATATTACATTATTTAAGCATTCAAAATAGAATACATATACTATATGCCATACATATACCATATTCTTGTGCTAATATACATAAGCGCCACTCTTGTTATTTTTGAACCACAAGAATCCAGTCAATCTCGAGCCTCTATAGTCTCTCAATATTGAGCCAGTAGAAGAAAGCAAAATTATCTATTTACTATTTAACATTTGCATCAGACACTTACTTGAATGATTTTAAAATCATACACCGCGTGTCTCAAACTAATAATGAAAACCGTTTCCTATTTCGATTCGTTGAAATTTTCAATTGTATTTATATAAAAACCGGCGCGCAGTCTTTAAGGACTCTGGTGGAATTATTGCATTGGAAAATGAAAGAGACTGGGGCGGCGGTCTCTAGGGCGGTAAGCAATCAGAACTCGTCGCGGCGGGCCAGCTTTAAATACCAGCCTTAATTGAACCGCGCCCGACCTTCGTAAATACATATTACGGAAGCGCCCGCCGTGGAATCATCACTGTCGTCTAACAGACGAAGTGTTGTTTCCATTAAGCCCGGGAACGAGTTTGTTGATATTGCTCTAATATTTGCGGTCATAGAAGCCGAGGGGGCAAATTAATTAGGTTATAGTGTCGAATTGCAAAAGTAAAGTTGTGTTTTTGATTTGGTTGGTTAAAACTTAAATAGTATCCCGCGCGCGTGCAGATGTCAGCGCTTAAAGTAATATGAATTCGTCTCGTACGAAGTCTTTCAGACATGTTAATGATCCCACATGTAACAAAAAAATAGAAGAATTTAATTTAGCTAAGCTAATTGACATCTCAAAGTTCAAACCGTACTAAATTGGTACAGCCGTATGTTTTGGTAGCGTTGTCAATGCCTATTCAATTTTTTTAATCAGTGGTAGTAAGTTTTGTCATGTGACAGTTGGTTACATTTTCCATCTCTTACAATGTAGGTACGTATTAATATATCTTTTAGTGTTCATTTTGCGAGTAGGCAGATAATGTTTTGTAATGGCAAACCATGAATTTAAGGAGCGTGAGCATAAAAGAAAGGTAGGTAGGTATTTCGGTGAGATTTAACTTTAATGCTTTTGGGTCGTGGCGAGTCCGAAGCACGCATACGGAAGCCGAAACAAAGCAATAATTCTTCGGGCCATTTTAAAATATCAACTCGCTTTGGGTTAAGCAACGCATAAATAAGGAACAAAGCGGCTGTACTGTACAATGTAGCGTAGTTGCTTAATGCTGAAGTGTACGTCGTAGGAGAAAATTCTTAGTCGTAATGGAGCCATTAGGTAACTCTCAACGTATAACTACTCGTAATAAACAGTCGATTTACAGCGCCAGCTTTATGCTTATTTTTTATATCGATGACAATTTCTCAATGAATACCTACCTAATTAAGATATTCTTTATTTATTGAATTTATTTGAATATTAATGAAACTCATTCATAAACTTAACCTGTTAATTACTTGGTTATTTCGTTTAAAAAATACTTATTATTTTGTTCACTTACGGCCGTTTTCAATATTGGATTTCAATTTTCAATTTTCATCTACAGATGGATTTGGTTACTAGGCAAATCTATATGTAGATTGAATATTGAAACCGGCCGTTATCAAACTCTTCTTTAACATCAAACTGACAGGAGAGTCCCATCTCTAGACAGATATAGACACGGAAAAAGTTAAAACGTACACCACTGTGTTCTACCAACAGTCAAGATGATTCAAATTTAAATAGAAGTAGTAGAAGCGCCAGTCGAAAGATGTTCACGGAGGCTTAGTTTAGATGATATTTCGCAGGGTAGTTCCGTGCCAGGCCGGTTCGCCGGGAAATGAGGCCGTGTCCCGCCGGGAAATTGTTCCTCCCAATCACGGCGCCCCGTAAATCTCCCCGCTTTCGAAGGACTTTAAAAATGACGGAACAGATTTATCTTTATAACTGTATTACGTGTAAATTGCACGGACGCAAACACGCTAACCGGGATTGTCTATATAATGAACGGCCTATTTTATAGCTGGCGCGGTCGTAACGCTGGGCCCTTTACAATTTACAAAGTGGATTTCCGCAGTTAAAGTTAAATGTTGATCGCGAAAATTGGATGGAGGTGCAGAGTTTAACGAATTGTTTTATAGTTCTCACATAATAAATATGTATATTTCATCCCTTACTGATTATTTAAATTAGTGGGATTCCAGTCTGTTCAAGCCTTCCGCTCAAATGAATGCAATGACGCATATGCATATTCAAATACTGAAGCAAATTGATGACAAAGATGAAAAGTTAAAGTACTTATGAATAAAGCTATTATTAACTTTATAATTTTAATAACGTTTATTTATTATTAACAATTTTAACCTTTTTGTCTTTAAGCTAACAGGAATTCAATTAAGGACCCAATCATGTTGACGGAATTTACACTCATAAAATGATCAATTTATTTCTGTTCATAATTACCACAGCTAAGGTGCAAATATAATTAATATTTAATTATAATTAATTATCTTGTGTTTGACCTGAGAAAGGTCGCTGGTAGTGGCGGGATGAGGAAAGGGGAAGATCGTACTCTGTGGCGTGCCCTTGGGGAGGCCTATGTCCAGCAGTGGACTGCAAAAGGCTGATTATATTGGAACTTGTGTTTACTATAACTAAACTAACCTGGGTTTACTGTAACTATATCTAACTGTGTAGACTACATACAGGGAGGCTTTTCTAAGTGTATCCATTTTTTTAATGAATTTCTAGACATAAATAATGTTATATAAAAAATGATAAATATTTAAAATCACTTGTAATTACAAGAGATGAGTTCAAATTAATTTGTATTTAATTAATTAAATACATTCATTTGAACTCATCTCAATACGTGCGTTGTTTTTGGGCAACTCATTTATTTTACGCGCGATCATTCATAACTAACACGCACACAAGTTCGTTTTAAAAGTATACGACGCATTTATGAATGACTGCCGCATTGTCAACAAGTTCTGTTTTCTAAGGAATGGAATGGCAATTTAAAAAAAAGTTTGTTTTATTTCAATAAACGATTATTCTACCGAGTCTGAACCTTTAAAAAAGCCACTCTGTATAAATAAAAGTAAATAAATTAATGATTACATTCTACACAAATCTCCACACAAAATCAAAATATTACTACTTGCATAAATATACACATTGTCCACGGAGAAAAGTCTCATAAAAAGTATATGAGTACTTATGTACCGCACGTAAAAAGTTATACTTCTTAAGCTTAAAAAAGATAACTAAAAATTTTATTCCAGTTCATTTGTTTGTAAAAAACAATTAAAATGCAATTGATAAAAGTTTAATTAAATGACTTGATATTTGTAGGTAAATTTCAAAAAGTTATTATTGGTCAAATTCAATGGTCATATTTAATATAAATAAAAAACCAAAACCTAAAAGTTGACCGGGATCAGACGAAGAGGATCGAACAAATAAATTGAACTAACCTTGCCGACGGACGGAAAACATAAAACGGGAGCCTAAATGCAATGATTGTACTTCCCCAAAAGGTCCGGCGCGGGGTCGATATATCCGTCGAGCATTTCCGATTGAATTAATCTCGGGAAGCGGTTGGCGAGTGCCGGCGAGTGATGAACATTTACATGTCATGTGTCTGCGCGTATCGATTCGCTCCAGCCCACGCATGTGAGCCGAGTGAAGGCGGATTGCTGTATTTAAAATTAACAATGAATTAATTGGTACAACTTTAATTTTATCATAACAGGATTTTTTTTGTGTGACAAGCGCCAATGGACATCTACAACACCTGGCGGAGTTGCAAAATTGCTTTGCTAACCTTTAAAAATGGGGCTCCGATTACCTCACTCACCAGACGAAACGCGAAAGTATAATACTTCACTTCACGCCGGTATTCTGGGTGTTCTGAGGGTTTCTTCTCCGAAGTCTGCCCATTAATGCAACAGTAGATGATGCTGCGTGGACCTACCTCAGTATAAGTTCTTGTTGAATTACTGATTGCGATCTAAATAATATTTGAATTATTGTATTTATGAAATTTAATAACTTTTAACCTTAACCACACAGAAGACCGGCGGTTATCTTACTGAAAAGACGGTGATTGAGGTAGCCGGGCCCACTTTTTAAAAGGTTGTCAACACATCTACGAACTCTCGAGTCTTGCAGATGTCCCTAGGCGGCGATAATCACTTAATATCAGGTGAACGGTCAGCTCGCTTGAAACTTATGTCATAAAAAATAATCATTCGGTACGATACAGCCTCGAAGTAAAATATTATTTGGTTTTTTTTTTATAGAAAGATGGCAAACGGTTAAAGGCTCATTTTCACTACGTGTACCGTGGATCCTGGCTGCTTTAGTTTTTTATTTATTTCAGAAGGTGGCAAACGAGCTGGCGATTCACCTGATGATACCCGCCGCCTTTTAACATTTGCAACACCCGTTGCGATCTTTTAATAAAGTGGGCCCTGGCAACCTCACTCACCAGATGGAACGCAGAAGTATAACACGCCAGTCTTCTGTGCGGTCGTGGTCTCGTGTGTGACTCACACGGACGAATCTGCCCATTCGTGCAGTAGAGAAAGAACCGTAAATACTATTTGAGACATAATAGTAATATTAATGAACTAAATCATACAAGTGCGACCTCATAATACTTATAAAGATATGTTATAAACATAAGTATGGTAACAGTTAAAATATGTAGAAAAAGTGCGAAAAGTTTGTCGCCGCTGTGAGAATCGAACCCACGTCTTCGGCTTTCGCGGCCTGACGCTCTAGCCACTGAGCTAAACGGCTGATTACCACACCGACGAAACACAAACTTTTCGCACTTTTTCTACATATTTTAATGTTCAATCTTAAGTGCAAAGATTAGCACTATAAACAATTTAAATTTCTATGGTAACAGTTGTTTCCTTTTATCTACATTTAAAACGGATAAAAAGCACCACGAGACTAGAACCTGCGTCTTCCGGGTATTGCGCCCAGATGCTTTACCAACTAAGCTAAGAGGCTGACGACGTCAGGTCGATAAAATTTCACATAACATCTAGTGTGCTCACTTTACGGTATGAAAAACATTACACATCTCCATACGACGATATTTAAACGGCTTTAAAACGTGCTATCCATTCTTTCAACTTCAAAGCGTGATCCTTCAAACTGCGCGACCAAGAAGAGGGGCTCTGCGACGCTCCCGGACGGTGACGTGTCGAAATTGAACGAGCATTCATTATGAATAGGTCGATCAATCGCTCGGTTGATATTTATAGCGCGTCCTACGAACGAAGTGACGAGTCGACCGGCGACGGCTTCACACAAAGAGGTAATTGACGCCAATCGGCCAATGACAGACGCCTCACGACGTCCACGGACACGATTAATGTAAATACGACCCGGCTGATTCAAAGCGACGCGTGTAACGCCGTACGTCAGCATCGAGTCGGGCATTATTTGGGTAGCTTTTGCGTTGTAGTGGTTCAGCGTAATGTTTGCCGAGTCACGGTTTTATTGGTGAAGTTCCTAGTTTATTTGTGGCGAAAAACTGGTCTTTGTTTTTATTATATGCGTTAATTGTGTATACATTTAAAACTTAAAGGTTTTTCGTACCCAATTATGTAAGGTTTTATGTAGCTATGAGTACATAGGTACTGTAATAAATGCTGGACGTCTAGAATATAATTTCGTATAATCTCGTATATTACGATGTTCAAAAATACTATATGGGTCACTGTTAAAGAATTCAAGTATATCCTAACTATGATTCAATTCATAATGTGCCTGGTGAAGTTTCATTATCAGCTTATCAAGATTGTGATGTTCTTAATAATTGTGGAAGGGCAGGTCCGTCCGGGTAAGTACTAGGACCTCACAGAAGACCGGCACGATGGGACTGTGTTATACGTGTGCGTTTTGTCTGTTGAGTGAGGTAGCCGGGGTCCACTTTATTATAAAGTGGCAACGCGTCTGCGAGTGTTGCAAATGTCAATGGGCAGCGGTTATCACTTAACATCAGGTGAACCGCCAGCTCGCTTGCTACCTTCTCACATAAAAAGTAAAACTTTGTAAAGAAACGGATTTCATGCCAGCCATGCTCTTAGGCGTCTGTGGGTATATTCAAATGCGAATTAGATCGTTGCATTAAAAAAAAAGAACATCATTTTTTTTTCGAAACAAAGAATAAGAGATGACCTGCGATAACCGTTTGCGCAGACGGCTTCTGTTTTCTAGATACGCGGGGGCGCTCGGGGATGAGGCAGGCGTTCACAAGGCCAGATGGCCACAGATGAATGAGTCGTTAACGAGACCGCTCGGTTAGGCGCGGTCACCGTGCGATTAATGGCTTGGGGATATAATGTGGTCCAGCCGTCATTGATTGAGTCCCGTGGAAACATCCTATTAGGATTTTTTTACGACATACCTGTATCTAAAAATCTTTTTCAAGTTTATGAGTATTTGATGGCTTTGATTTTGTCTTAGAAAATTTCCAAGATATAATTCTCCATACGCATTAATGAATTATTCCTCACTTCATACATGAATACTTTTATTCATTTTACCAAATAGCGATTGACGGAGATGGCAAGCGTTACAAATCTTTCGCTGGCCTTATTTAGTCGAATTTTAATTTGGATTTTAAGTTACATACATCTATAGATAAATTCTAATGACACCATCATTCATCATCGCTTTCACAATATGTTTTTTTTTTTTCACGATTTTGAGCTCTAGGAATTATATTCTTCTATATTTTGGCAATACGTAAATTATTTAAAACGTGTCCCCATACAAAATTGCAAATTTGGCTGCAGCGTTATAGTTGTAACTGTTACTGGCACTTTTAGAGGCATTATAACTTAACTTGGTTAAATTGCTCTCTCTACGCAATTTTAACTGCAGTGTTTTGCGTAACATAATAGTTTAATACACACCAAATAGTTTTAAGGGCTACAATTGACAATGCAATCCTAATAACTTAACTATGGAATAAATACGCAATGAATCTTGACCATTATGAAAACTGTATGTAAGTTAGTTGATTTCGCGATATTTTTACCTTTGGAGAGTATAATTTGTATTGCATTCTAGAAAGTTGGCGTAAAATCAGAGTATAAATATACAAACTTGAAGTGTCCCTATATAATGCAAACCCCATATAATGTTTTTATATGAATAATTCACGGCAGCTATGGCAAAAGACATAACATATTGTTCCAGATAACGATTTTGAAACGAAACGGATTTTAACGTAGCTTTCTAGCAGGTAGCTCATTTTATAAAGAGTAACTTACATTAATCTATCTTAGGAAAATAATTAGGGTTCATAATTTATCTGTTATTTGATAAAACCAACTGAATCATATCAAATCTCTTATTGAAAGTTAAGGTCACGGTCACAATGAGTACGGTACGAAAATATGTGTATACGTAAATAAACTTTTCTTAAAGGTAGCGAAAGGAATAAGCATGTGTGCATTGGATATTATACTTACGAAGTTTTATCTAAATTAGGAAAATTAAATATGTTGCACAATTACATTGAATAATATCGATTTCGTTTGAAGGCGATGATTCCTACTTCTCATACGAGCAGAATGATGGGCGCGTAGGTCGGATAGCGATTTCGTCGAACAACCGGGATGCGCCCAATTCCCGCCAATAAACGACCCCGTGATGTATAAGCATAAACGCGAGATCCATTCATGCAATTGACACCTCTACATCGTAAGGATAAAGTGCAGAATCGTCCACATCGTTTTGATACTTAGCGCCCTTCATAAATTATACGCTATTGAATTGCCTAGCTCTGTTCCGTAGTGCATACCATTCATTCCACGTTTTAATGCAGCATCATTAAGCGAAAGTATTTTCCGTATTGCACTGTTTGGACTTTATTGCCGGGCAAAAGCAAAACGAATTTGCACGAAGTGTTAATAAAATATCATTTATGAAATGTTTAAATTTTAATTTAGGTTTCCATCTTTTTGCAATTTAACAATGAAAGTGTTCTTGAATTTATGATTATTATTATATATTGTTCGGATGATTTGAACTCAACAAGCTGTCAATTGCCGATGCTCATTTTTGTATCCGATTATACAACGCCTTTTCTTACCATGAGTAAACTTCTGTTTCTCTCATTTAAATTAACATTAAAGTTGCATTTTATTTGAAATGGTAAGAATTACTCCAAAATGTGTGAACATATTATATTCTACCATTGAAAAATAGGATAGTTATGGAGAAAATGCTAATACTGCTATGAGTTTATTACAGAAAAACTGTTATACGTTCAAAAGCATATTTTCAATTACTGAGATTTGTGATATACAAATTTTATTAGTGCAGTTTATTTATCCGTTAATAACAGCTAGGCTATACAGTAAGAGAAGGCGTTATGTTTTAACCGACGTTCCTTAAACGCAAATGTGTTGACGTGGATGAAGATGTGTAAGGATTTTCAAAAGTGAACATGCATTATAACTCGAACGATTCTAGTAATTACGTGAACTAAAACTTTTAACAAATGAACACTGAACGACAGTTTGAAAAAGTGAAACGTTCCATTTTCAAATGATCAGCAGAGGCTGAGGAAACGGGGCATATGGAGCCGCCGTTTCCCGCGCTGCGCTGGCGGCGTAGTGCAACAATGACGGCATCGCGCAGCTACGTGACCTCAGCCCCGGCCGCCGCAGCCGCCATGATTCACCGGCGCGCCGTCCGCCTCGCATTCCTTCCCCGGCCGCATAGGTAATAGGAAATGCCGGCTCGCAATAAATTCGTGAGGGCCACGCTTATAACTCCCCGCCGCGACTCTGCTTTCACCTCGCGAAAGTAATTAAAGTTCACAACTCATTCGGGCGGGAATGAACGCCTCGACAACTCTCTCTGTCTCCGTGTTCGCGAGATATTTCAAGATGTATAATATTTTCGCTAATTTCATTTACACGTAGGCAACTAAAGTACCGCTTGATTTTGTGTAACTAATCGTTTTAAACCACTCTCATGGAATGCTATTTAATGACAACGGTTTCCGCGGAGAAATTCCGTGGTTTCACAAATCATTATGCGCGGCCGCGCCGACCTCCTTACCCCCTCTATTCACCTTATGCATACTATTGCTGGAATCTATCACGGACCGTTTCTTTCAAACTGTACCCCGCGTTGAATCATTAAACCGCAACAAACATTAGCCTTAACCTTGTTCAATTTAGCGTTATTTTGTTTTTATTTTACTCGATAGCTGGTTTTTCTCCCTGTGATAACTTTTCTTGGGTTGCTTGGAAATATACAGTAGATCATGCCACTCTTTTTCTAAATAATGCTAAATATAATCAAAATATTCATTAATAATTATAAATACGTCTGAAATACATTTGTATAACCTTTAGTGGAAAACTCGATAATAATATTTAAAATTGACCTTTTGGACTTTTCGTCTTAAGTATTTGTGTGACCCACAAATAATTGTTCCATTGAAAAATAGGATCCAGTATATTACGAATTAACAACATGATTCACATATTGTGCTGACCCCACCTAGGTGGGATAAGGGCAGGATAAAGAAGATGAATTTTAAGCATGCTTGCTTAAAGAGCACACGTAAACGACAATTGTGTGATTGTCTTATGGCAAGAAATTACTCGCAATTTACTACTACAAAAAATGAGAATCATCCTAATAGAAGTCCGCAAATTCCTACACCGACCGAATAGTTTTATATCTTAACATTTGTTATTTCCTATTTGAAATTCATAATTATAAAGCCTCGGAACTAGGATGGCAGTACATGTCAATTAATTCACATAGTTCTTGTGCGAACGAAGCATTTCTACTGGTAGAGCATCAAACTGGATGACTGGTCGTAGGGAGTACTCGTGCTTTGTCAAGACAAAACGCGGCCGGTAAAATGGCGCCACATGTTCCCGAGGAAATAAGTCGGCGGGGACATTTGCATTCCGGCCAAGAGAACCAGTGTTATGCTATTGTTTAATATCTACGATATGCACATGCGAATTGCTGCTTAAACGCTTAAACGCGTATGCGATATCACAATTTAAGCGGCGTTTAATGTTTATACGAGTATGATGCGCATTACGAAAACTAAAGTGAGCCATACGCAATTAATATTCAATAGTTACACTTAGGACAAGGCGTTCGTTTGAAACACCAAAAGTATATGAGTTTAATAACTATAATCATTGTAGATATTAACATTTTTATGTTTATGACATGATTAAAAAACAAACCCCTTGAGTTTTTCTCGCCGGTTCTTCTAAAGTCAGTGGGTTTTGTTTTCTTAATCGGTATTAGTATTTTGACAAATAACAAGTGAATGTAATGCTCCAATGTTGAAAGAAAGTTTTCGACTTTGAATTATCAGGAGAGTTGCATGTAATTTTATCAGTTAAACTGAATAAGTTCTCAGTCGTCTTAAGCCCGACTTCCTTACATACGAAACTATAAGAGCAGTGACCTGAGCTATGGCAATTTAATAATGCTTATTGCCACTTGAGGTAAGGCGTTGAAGCATTCAGCTACGTGTCTCGTAAAGGCTATCATATAGCAGTCAATAAGCCCGGCGATAGGTTACTGTACAAATGTTTACGCCTTGAGACAGCGCCGAGGTTTAAATCGACACGTCCGTTCCGCGTCGACGCTTGTACGCTTATAAATACGTGGCGATAATAAAACGCCATGGACGCATTGCGATGTTTTCTATGATGAACACAGAAAATGGGAATACCGTGTCGTGAGTCATCCATCGGGAATAAACGGATGTTTTCTTCGTCTAAGTTTCGACATTGACCACGTCACTACTAATTATTAGTTCCGAATTCAAAACGGCGTTTAACTGGCGTTTTGGATTCGAAAAGTCACTTTTTTCAGAGATAACCGGAGGTTGGTACCGTTCCACTTAATCTGATGTTTTGGACTCTAACGAAATGACAAAATTTTTTTCGAATACACAAACACGAAATATTTTTTTTGTCTCATGTCACTCTTACAACTGAGACGAATCTACTGATATCTCATATGATGAAATCCACAAGGGCCATTGTCTATACAGTGTCAAAAAATTAGACATGCATACACTCGAAAACCATTGCCCTTCTCTGGCAGTCGTGTAATATTTCGCTGTACGCTCTCCATGTAATAAGCGGAAAGTTGAACACATCGTAAGAGCAAAGTGCAGTACCCGATCAATTTCGTCAACTCGCCTCAGTGTGGGTGAGAATGCACTAAAACGTTTGCGTGTGGTCGCCGGCCCTAAGCCGACCGTGATTACTCCTTGTGTCAGGATAATGCGGGCCGTACCCGACAAACGTTATGAACCCACCGATTTAATTGGAGATTCCTAGTGCGACGTTCTCGCATGCAGCACACCGGCGCCGTCTGTGTTTACCCACGGGCCATCTTGTAACACGTACGCACACTCGTAAATCTCTCCGTAAGAATCCAATTATGTATCGTCTTTTGCTGTACAGCTTTTGCCATGTAGGTGTTTGTGGGAAATTGTTGCCAGTACATCCGGACAGGTACAGACTTAGAGACATTAAAAAAGAAAGCTTTTTCCCACTTGAAAGGAGATTACGCTCATTCGACTTCTATGGTGTCTCAAACTTCCATGGATAACGATGATCATCAAGTGTGCCAATGTTTCTCTTCTATGTCCTTACTTGTTTACTTAGAAAACGTAATTACTTTTTAATTCCTTCATGGTAGTTAGGGGATCATCGTTACAATAAAACCTAGGCCTTACCAGGGTTTGCTTTATTTATGTAAGCATATATTTTTTATTTTGACTGTCTGGCGTAGCTGTTAATCTATGGGCTTTGGTGCCAGGAATCGTGGGTTCGATTCCCATACGGGACAAGTAGTTTTGCGACCGTCAGATAATTGTTCTGAATTTAGCTGTTTGTTCTCAAGGAGATCTAACGTCGGGGCGGCCGGTCGTATCCTAGCCAGTATCCATTAATAACATGATTCGCATGTTTTGCCGACCCCACAAACGAGGGATAAGAGCAGTATAAAACAGGAGCAGGAGGGGATATTTTTTATTACTACTGAGACCCTTATCATATAAATGTAAAGTTAGGCCCGGTGATCGGCTTTACTCAGCACTGATGATGTGGCATTATTTTCAATGTAAAACAAAGAATTTATCTGAACTGACTGTATACTTTACCGCTTCCGAATACTCAGACTCGTCTGTACGTACCTGCAAAATACAATAATTCCAGTTCAATGAACACATTCGTCAAAAAAAAAAATAAAGCAAATGTACAACTCTCCGATTGGCAGAACCTTAGATGATTAGAGCATAAAAATTTTCAGCGAAAGTGTCAAACGCAGATTTCCGGGCTACGCATTAAAAGAAGTTGGGTGCAAATTCGGCTTAAAACTTAACGAGTCCCAGATAGTACGCGTATATTAATTTCTGCCTGATTTCTATTATTTTTCCAGTACTTGCATGAATATGTTGAAATTTCATACTGAGTAGTGTTTTCTTAATATTCACAAATACTGACTATTATATTATTTATTTATATCCTAGAAACAATATTCACAAAAAAATCAAAATGGCGGATAAGTATTAGCCAACCACAACAAAGTAAGAGTGAGATAGATAATGTAATTTACATGGATGTCTCATTTTCTGGGTTTAAAGGTTCAGGTAGCTTGGGTCCAGTACTTATAATAACCTAGAGTTTTTAATAACTTTTGTTATGTAAAACTTGAATAGGGCGAAAAATCGAATATGACGGTAAATTTTGCCGCAAAAAAAATTTTTATAATAGCTCGGTAGGTATTCGGGCGGCACCAAAACAGACGGCCGCGGTTATTACACACTAATTTTTTTACTTTTTTTGTGGATTCCAGATCATTGCTTTCTTTATTTTTTATTTTTTGTCGATTTGTTATTTTGTTTTTTTTTTGCCCTTTCTTTAAAATTCTTTCTTTTTTGAAAACATCAGTTCATATTTTTTTATTATTACGTCGGTAAGATCGATAAATATTATGCATATTTCATTACTCAGTAATTTGTATCTAAATGTAATTTCCAAAAAACACGATTTACAAAAAAAAAAAACAAACCTCCCCCTCCAGGTCCTCCAGGTACTTTAACATGCTGTAAAATCATATTATACAGCATGTCTTTACAATGGCGACAATAAATGAACACAACATATAGAGGATTTTTTTTATATTGTATTAATCATTTACACTTTTTTAACATCAATATTTATAGAGTTATGAAATTTTCCATAACAAAGAATTTAAGAACATCCTTACGTATAAAACTGTAACGTAAAGTTCATTTGTAAAGATCACAAAGCATATGAATGGGTTGAATGAATTTATAAGAGACAAAACATACTGTTAGAAGTAGAGGCTTGTAATGGGACGCTGTGGCAACGAATGAAAAAGTCTCTGAATGTATGAATCAGTTAGTTGTAGTTGTATAGGTGTTACAAATTTTGTTTCTTTTTTACTTAATTAGTTTGTTTGAAAAATATTTTTTTTAAGTAAGGATTTTTTTAACGTTAAATTTTTTATGATTATAAGCAAGTAGCGTTAGACGTGTGTTCATTTATTGTCGCGATGATAACTACACGCTGTATACTTAAGTTCATTAAGAAACGGTAAACATACAGTGGGGTATATCGATAGGTAGTGACGTCCTTGACCACACCAAAACCGTTGATCCACCCCTCCTGTTTCACATTGTATATATCAGTTTCATGGACTCGGCAAGTACTTTAAAATTAGGAATAACAAAAAATATATATATATAAATAGTTATTTTTATTACCAAGATTGAGCAATGTAAAATGACAAAGTTGTCTTTGGTTTGTTTATTGAACTGTTTGAAATACTAGAGACGATTTTCATCGGTGCCTTGTCTCTAGCGCTTGGCCTAAATTTACGTAGTCGATAATCTGTAGCAGTCTGCGCTAATCTAATTTTCAAAAGTCAATCTAACAATAGCAACTGTTTGCTATTTTGAGCGACTAAATCTAATTGCGAGGGTAATTCGTGTTTCATAGCAATTTTGACAACTTCATCCTCGTTGCCGTTTACAATAAAGTTAATCCTATTTACGCGTCTTCCCATCAAATAAAGACGTAATAATAATAATAATTCTAAACAACTTTTAGATTAATATCGTTCATTTGCTGAGACAGCATTAACGTTATTTTGCACAGTTATAAAAAACACTTTGTGAAATTAATTTATGGACTTTTTCATGTAAAAATTTTATTTTAATTCCCAACGGTTCAAAATATTGATAGAGTAGCACTCGTAGTAGTCGCAAAAACTCTATAAATCATTATATCTCTACATATACATTTTGCTAAAGCTTATGCCTATTAATATTTCGTCTTTAAGTAAATCCTTATATTGTTTTTAAGGAAATACTTGGGTGGTACGTTACCCTCAGTACAGAGGTGGGCTTTGCCCAACAGTTGGGTTCTCATATATATGGAGATAATTGATAAATATTATTTAACTTTTGCCGATTTAAAGTCATGATCGTGTCTTTAAGCGATTCACTACACTTGGACAGGGAATAGTATAAAATATAAGTTTTAGCAAAACGTGAGAAACACATTGTAATATAATACTTTTTATACGACCTTTTTTACGTTATTTGGTTTATTACATTTTTAAAGTTATCAATGCTCCGTGAACAACATTATCTGGCCGCGGCCGTTAGCCGATTCCCGTATTAACTTAATGATCACTTTATGAGCAGGCAGACAGAAAGTAGCTAGTTAAACTCTGTCAGCAGGAGGCGCAAATTGGAGATACGGTTCGGTATCTTCAGAAGCGATGGGGCGAGTAAATCGGCGACGTTGAGTGAGGCACCTGTAGCGAGGTCTAATGGGCCTAATTAGCGATGGCTCCGTCGCACGGGGCTCCGGCCATTACCCCACCCTTCCCGGCTGATACTGAAAATTACTCTCAAAAATCATGAACCTATCACAGCGAAAGCTTGTTGCGCGAATGTACTTGATTATGGTTTGTTTTAGCATTGTACAGTTTAGCGGGTGCAGAAGAGCAAGCATTGAATGAAAACATTCTTTTGAAAAACAGTGAAAACAAATTCATTGCATTTTTTTATGTAATAGGTTGGCAACAAACACTTCACCTAAAAAGTCTATCAAATTTAAAAAGTGGGCCCCGGTTACCTCACTCACCAGACGAAACGCGAAAGAATAACACTTCCACTTCACGTTGGTCTTCTGTGAGAGCTTTTTACCTCCCCGGAAGCTGCTGCGCGGCCCTACCACAGTGAATCCTTTTACTTCGATAAGTTGTAATTAAACTTTATTGTTGGCTGAAACTCACTGTAGCCCTAAGTAACGTATTTACATTAATTTATTCTAGAGGACACTTTGCAATTGTTTAAACTATGTTAGAATTGAAATATTTCTTTATAACTTGTCTTGGATCGATTTGAAAACACAATTAGAGAAATTAGACATTCGGAAGTGTCTTAAACGCCTTATTGGAAAGTTACATGTAATTGATCTACGTACTTTCGATTCAGTCCGGCGAACGATTCTCGAACTTGTATAACACGAACGCACAATTATTTTTATATAACATCTTGATAGCAACTGCAACGAAGTGCCGTTAAAACGTACGGAAATAGTAGCTCTTTGATTAGTTTATATCACTGACGTATCAGTGGAGCCATAGTAGGGGAAAAAAATAGTATTTTTATTTCGTAATACGAAAGTATCACGCCATGTAAAGGTATTTCTACTTTACTTTCTCTACCCTATTTGGTTTATTACATTTTTTAAGATATCAACTAGATAATTTATATTGGTAATATCATGTTATCCTCTATGCTAAGCAGTATTTCGGAAGTACTTCGACCTTTTCTATTCATCGCAGTAATAAAAGATATGCCCAAATGTCCTGAAACGTTTCGCAGAGAGAAAAATTACCAATTTCAGCCTGACCTCACAATATATCTCGAACCATACCGGCAGACTTCTTAGTTTGCATAAATAAGGAAATTTGCAAGAAGATCAACAGGTATTGTAATAGATTTAGCTGGTTAAATCTGCTTTGATTAAACAATTTCATATTTTTTTGTATTTATTTTTATGGAAAGACTTCATGTAGCAGCGGGGAGCGATGAACTGGTTATAGTGAACATAATTTTTGTCTATATTATTTAAGTTTGTGTTTATATCGATGGCATTTAAAAGCGTTCAAATATAATAAAATTGTTTAATATTTTCTGTAGTATTTTTCTGTCGAAAAGCTTAACAATATCCTCTTATAAGAATACAAGTTCCTTGCAACATTTTAATTTGAAATAATGTTTATGATACAAGTGAATGTGTATAATGATAATAAAAATGATAATAATCTTGACACACATGGACACCAAAATTTCCCGTGAACAAGCACACAGATCCGAAATAATTATCTGTGGGCCACATAAATAGTTGTACCGTGTGGGAATCAAACCCACAACCCCCAGCGCCCTATACCTCATGTTATTGCCGAAAACCGCTAGCCGAGTGTAACGGCTGTAAGGCCGTTGAAAAAGATACGGGAGGATGTAATCCATTCAGCGGGCACTGATTGTACAACGTGGCAGGACAATGTGGCGGTGGACATTGATTTAAGGGACTGCGTTATCGCCGCGCGGCATCCGCGGGCCGCGTGACTCTACGTACTTACTGTATTTTGATATCCCTATCACATACCGCATTGTGATGACCGCCTCAAGAAAGCCAGCGTGGAAAATTCCAAGTCATCTCCGCTCCTACGACAGTAGGCTATTGGCGCTGGGTATAAGTGGGTGGCTTGTTATTAACGACTGCCTTCGCAACGGGTTTCTGTATATCGCGAACAATAAATACATTCAAGTTTATCTGTTCGCGAATTGCTAACTACAAGCAATTGTAGCTCGTTGGCGCTCTACATAGCTAATTTCCCCATTATTTGCTGTCTCCGATGACGAGGATATTTTCGAAATTAACTAAAAATAATTTATTTGAGTTGTCGGAGCGATTAGGTATTATTAATAATTTTATTCATTTGTTAATGTGCCACGGTGAAAGAGGATAATGTTTCAACCAGGAATGTCTCATTGTAATAAATGGACATTATTTAATAAATAATTTAGACGAAATTAGTTAAAGGAATTAGAAATTGAAATTTAAGCCGTGTTAGTATTTGGGATTTTTCTTTATAAACTGGTCACGATTAAGCAAGGGCACAGGATTGCTTCCCAGTGGCGGGTATTGATGAGTTCCCGCTATTCTGATTCTATTGAAGCATATCCTTGCTACAGAGCAGGATATAGAGACTTAATATGGTCAATGTACGTTTAATACTTTAAAACTGTACAGATTTTTATTTCTTAAAAAAATACAAAAAAAAATTTATGGATTTTTTTTTAGATAAATTGGTGAAAAATTGACATCGCTGCGGGATCTGATTCTACCTCCATTGCTATAAAAAATGGAATTATTCTTAAACATGTTTAATGTTTACACCATTATGATTTTATGATTTTACAACAATTTTTGACTTGTAAATTAGTACTATTAACTATTTAATTCTGCTTACTTTTTCGGTGCATCAAGTTTATTTTTCTGTATAATTTATACTTCATGATTTTTTTGATTTACGCGGATACGTAAATAATAAGTAACACTAATTTATGGATTTTACTACGCTTAATTTATTTTTAAGTTCCTGACGTTTCGAACACTTTACAGTCTTCATCACCACGAGACAGAATGTAACCATGATTACTGTAAAGTGTACTAACGTCGGTTTAAGTAAAAATTAACCACCATAAAACTTTTACAACATATAAACTTGAAAACATTTATCTTATAAAAATGTGAATGAACAAAAATTAATGCTTATATTAATAAAGACCTTTTTTATATTAATATAATCTTACTTCAGAATACTGTATTCTATATTCGTATTAAATATTATCAGGTAACGAATGGTCCGGTTTCCCATGAACATTAAATGCATTTTATCGGTCGTAAAGCACCGTCTAGCGGTCTAACGTTACTTATGAGGTTTGCAAAACAACCGACGTAATTTCACATCGAAAATATCATGCAACGAGATTTGCAATTCAAATTAACGCCTCAGGATACACGAGGTTATAAATAGCGCCAGGCGAGAACAAACTCTGATCAGAGACTGAATATGTCTTCGGTCTGTTTGCTTGCAAAACTTATATTTTATATATGTAATAGGACTTGTAAATGCAAAACAGCATAAAATTGCTTCAGAAGGAAAAAAATCGTAACAAATATACTAAATGCTGCCGTTACGAAATTGACATCCCTGATTGTTGTCTCCATTTTATGTGTTGCGATTGTAAAAGGAAGTCAAAATACACCAGATCTGAGCTGAAATCCATATTAACACGCATTAGTTTATGACACAAATAAATATTGGTATGCTACAACAAACTGACATCATTTGTGATTCGCGTCGAAAGCTGCTGCTTCACTTATCTTTTTTGTATAATGAATATATTAATTAGTCCTCTTATTCTTTCTATCCACATTTAATTCCTTAATATATATTAACAGATGACATCTGGATATCTTGTAAGGCTTATGAGGATTGACAGAATCAAATCAATATTTAAAACGGCAGTTACTCTGCGTTCGATACAAAATGCACGAGACACTCGTAGATATAGGAACTAATAATAAACATGTGCTGTTGGAAGCGATCACGGAGCGAGGCCTTGATGCAGATATGCTGCAATTTGCGTAGATAAGAGCGACACAACTCATGCAGAAATTAAAGGAAGGAAGTCCAAACACGTCAAAGATACCAACAGAGCGTCGATATTTATTATACATAAATTGGGGACTATATCAAATGTTAGATTACACTCAAGAGAGATTTAATACGACCTAGGAGGGCTTCATAGGTACTTAACGTCATCAAAAAAAAACCTTATCAATATTATTCCAGGCAAACTAAGCATACATTTAAATGTGTTTTAAAATAAGGTATGTCTGAAGGTCCTATTCTAAATTCACTATAATTGAATGCCTTTCCATGATATTTAAAAGACAATAACGTGGGAAATACTACAAAAAACTCAACCGTGCTGTTCGGTACACCAATTTCCTTATCTACGCTCCTCGCGCCGTTTGTTTTATCGCAAATTCTAACAAATGTCTTCGATAATGGCTAACAAAGTGTTACGTGGCAGGTCTGTGACGTCAATTACTCCATTACCTGAACTGTCACATAACGTAACTTTGCAATACGCGCGTTATCAGTACAATTAATAAATAAACTGTAATGTGCCACGTGACAGTTTTTGTGTACGTGACATAAACTGAAGTAGTGCAAGGGAACATAACGCACATTAAAAGTATTATGTTACATCCTTATTGAGAGATATACACTAAAGAGACTCAAACTTTCATCTCAAAACCAAACTCATCGGAATGATTAAGAAAAGAATGTTAGTAATATGTATGTAAAGCCTAAAGTGCTCACAGTCTGATGATTTATACATGTAGACTAAGTTAAGGGGAACATACATAAATATCATGAATAAAAAGATTGAAGTTGAGATCATGCCAAAAATCCTTGTGAATATATATAAGGCTGAAAGCCTAGTCTTTTAAATAGATATATATTATGACTTTCCATTATAAATAATATAAGACAAGATAACTTATAACACAATCTACAAATGTATATAACACCGTGTAAGAACTACTATACTTGTCAAGGGTTTTACTTTTATTATACATAATTGAATAGTTAAGCGCACAAAAACGAATGCACAGACGTTTACTGCGCCACGATACATGGACCATACGTGGCTAGCTGTAGTTCGCGAGGCATTTTAATAACAAAACGTCGCTCGGACGAGGCGGAGGCGGCGCAAAAGATTTTAATTATGTCGGCTGGCTGAGGAAGCCTTATATAAAGACCTAAGCCGTACGTAAAAAGCGCCCGGGTTACGTCACGCTAGACACACAGTTAGCGGCAGTAAATAAAGACGTCTATAGGATGCGGGGAGGGCGACCGAGTACCGATCAATCTGGGATCTAATAGCACTGTCTGACCTAGCCGGCGCCACATCGGCCGACGCTCCCCGAGAGCGGCGCAGACAGACTATCAGCATTTACTTAGGGCTGTGCTCTCCCGCAAATCCCTTTTAGACCTACACGCTCTACATTGGCGTTCCATGTAGCGCTACACGAAAGCGCCATTTCAAATTGAAGCCGCTTTTTCCCCAATTCGGTTTTATTTTTGTTAATGGTTGGTAACCTCAGAATGCCGTTATTTAAGTACCGATTTCGTAAATTCTTCTGGTTTTGGGTTCGATTGAGCTCCAGTGTGGACATATTAATTTCAAGTATATTAGATTAATTTTTATATAGATTTAATTTTGTAAATATTAGATCAATAAAAATTGTATATACTTCAAGATAAAAAAATATCAATATTATCAAGAAACTCCTCGAAATCAGATAAAAAGTGTTTATTGAGTTAGATATTTGAAGTCTCTTTTGTTCATTAAAATTTACTAAGTTCAATGTTATATGTGAATACGATGTAACTAACAGATCGTTCATATTCAGCAGAACTAGTTAATTAATGTTGAACACAAAACATTCTCTACTGTATGCTCATACCGGTGTCTTCAGTTTTCATAAAATTAGAGAAGTAAAACGCCGGTTCCCATCTATAATCTACAATGTTGAGAGCGTTGAAGCACGGTTTCACACGGTCAAGTATAATTTGGATCAAGACTTTATGCGCAAAGTTTTTCATTTAAAGTTAAATAAAAAGAAGAACTATCCATAAATGGGTTAGCCTATGAAAAGCAAGTTCGTAAAGGTGCTCACAATATTAAATTATTGCTTATTTAAAATATAAAGAATCTTTAAGAATATATAAGTACGCTGTTATTTTTAAGTTACAAGATCGATTACGTGCATTGTCAACCCTCGGATTAAATTATATTTCTGATGCTGACTACCATAACCTTTAAATAATTATGTACAACCCACAAACACATTATTAACAGAGTTACCTGGTTTTTCTCTTGTTGTAGTGTTCAAATGCAACAAGACTGCAACAACCAAGATCATATTCGGATACGCGTCTTACAATTATTTCCTTACCAGTGTCTTTAAATAATCACGAGTCACGTGAAGTTAAAGAATGAAAGAGAAAAATGAATGAGAAAGAGAAAAATCCCTATAATAATATATTTATATTACTACTCCTATAATATATTTATATTACTTAGATCAAGATCTTGGGAAATGTGAATTATTTTTATCGTCCTAATGTCGTAGTTAAACCAAGCATCTGTCCATTTTTTTCCAAACACATCACATTTTCATAATGGACGGTTTACTGAAAACATTCACATACTTTTTTCTAAGCCCTATGCCATTGCACGGTCATATTGATTAGTAAACTTTAGGTCTGCATTACATATATTATCTATTTTCGAATACTTCTTGTCTCTTTTCCGGCACGGTCCCAATCGACTGTTCGACAAAGTAAACGTTTTTAAAGTGTTTTATTGATAGGTAACATTCTTTTTTATCGGCCTTCTACAGTTCACGTTCAAAAAGAGTAACCACTTCAATAAGCTGCCATTTATCAACTTTTAGAGTTCATATGTTCCATTGAACCGAATCCCCATAGAAAGTTTTACAAGGCGAATATTCCTGGCGATTTGTATCAACTACCCGCGAAGACAGAACGTGTGTGATTGTCGATACACTGCCGTCAGCCATACAATCATTACTCACTTGACGTTAGTTTAAATCGTTACCGTTTCAGAAATCAATAATAGGATATATAATCAAAAATGGATTAATTACGAAGAAATCCTGCTATCAAATGTAAAAAAATCATCAATCGGAATCTATAATCCATCAAAATTAGACCAGCTAAAATGGCTCACCAAGAATAAATTCATATTCGATCTCTCTTCTAATGTGATTACATTTATACGAACTTCGATGCGTCCGATTTGAATTTCGAATCCCATAAGTCAGGCGAACAAAGCCACGGGAGTGACTTGTGCAATAACGTTGAATTGAATATAGCCTAACAACTATGGAGGGTATGGGGCGAAAGCGACCATTACGCGTAGGCGGTCCATTCCAACTCGTTACTCTTTATTAGTATTTTATTGACTATTTTCACAGATCGCGGCACAATGTTTGTTTCATTTTATGTAATACGTGGAGCCGATTAAGGAAACTTTGTCCGACATCCGGCTGCGTTAGAAGAAAATTTTATGTTTGGCCGAGTAAGAAATAAGGGCAATAATGAGACTATTTTCGAATTACACAATTGTTGAAAATTTCAAAATTTAAATGCAAATGCAAAACACTATGCATAATCTCCATTGACAGATCAATCTTGTTTCTGCTTTTATTAAAATGTTGGACACATTCATTCACAATTTTTTATGTGTTTTTAATGAACCGAATTAGGGTGTGCGAATTAAGAAACGCCTATTTTTAAATGTGGAAAAACACCAATAAATCTTAGTTAAAACAATAATTAGAATTTTTTATTGCAATTACTTGGGACCGGGTTATGCGTCAAAATGATAGTCATAAAGAATACGTTACCTCTTACTATTCTAGGTTAGTGATTAAATTTATAGACATTTTTGAGCAATAAAAGTAAAGCTTAGGTGAGAAGTTCATAAATCATATAAAAATGTCAGAAAAAAAATTGCAACATGTTGTGGAGTGACATGAAGTGGTTGATTTATTAAAGCAAAAAGGTTCGATTCAATATGAATTCTTTTCATATTAGATCTATGACGAAATATTCGTTAAAATATAAATAGCTTTTCTGTCAAACGGGTAAGCGCGTAGCTCTTTTTAATTAACATGTAAACAAACATGTTAAATATCGTTTTTGTAACATTGATCGAATAACATCACTCCAAGTAATATAAATTTAAATGTAATAAATTTATAAACGGATTGCTTATTGTAATGAAATATAAAAGGGAGATTCAACTTAGTTTTACGAAAGTACAAATGTTGATACCATAAATAATTTTTAAAGATTTTCATTTAACATTGTGTTCTAATTTAGAGTGCTACTTCTGCCGTTATGCTAATAGCTTTTTCCACATGAATCAAACGAAATCTTGGATTGTAAAGTTTATGTTCTGATTAGAATATATGTAAAATATTGTTATTAAGAAAAAACAAAACTGCATTCAAATATGTCGCTCACTATACATTGTCCATTTGATGAGAAAAATTGATATGGGAATTCGTGAATATAATAGACACCTTTTCTTTCAAACAAACAAATAAAAAATATTGAAAATAGATCCACTCCTCTACAACCTCCTTCTATATTGAAATCGGTTAAAAAGAATTTTAGGAGAAGATGATCGATATGTGTCAATTTCGAGCTGTGGCTGTAGGCGATTATGTATGTGTGTGTGCACAATACGTATACAGTATTAGTAGTATAAAGACTTATTGAGCATTTGAACGTCCACCGTTGTTGAACGATTCGGGAATTGCGCGCAATTTGCGTGGAAGCACCCTCGCGGGGGCAGGCTGTGCGTGCGCCGAAACTGTGACAGTGGTGTTGTGGTAGGTCAGCGCCGGGCGGACTGCATTCCGCGCACCGCCACTAAATATAGCCTCGGAGTGAACGAACGACGCACCGCGACGCCGCGCCAGGGCTGCTCCCTTGGCGTGCCTTTATGCCGACGACGCTTTGCTTTGAGCGGACGCGAATTTCGCTAGAAATTTACATCGATTCTCTGTAACTAGGGATGTCACCCGTTCTTACGCGGCATTCTTACGCGACCATCCACTCGAAGCTTTTACTGCTTCTCTGTCATTAGAGTTGCAATCTTACGCAAATGTTACCTGATTTGTTTTTCTGTGACTACTGCTGCAGCTCTGTGCTCTTGACGCAAACGCCGTTCTTTGCGTCAAATTTTCGATCGATCGATACTATCATCCGGTGAAGATAACGTTGAATTGGTGGTGCTAGTGGATCTAGATTTTCAAGTTTCTATAATTGAAACACAATAACGTTTTCGTTAACAATATGTGTTTGAAGCAATTAAAAAAAACTGTTAATTACAGTTTGTCCACTGACATTATGATTTAAATCCTATCAATGAAAAATGTCAAAATCTTACGAACTACTTATAAAATTTGAGATATAATTAATCCATCATCCCCCTAGAGACGGCTAACTACAAACCGTAGTAGCAATAAAATGAAGACTTATAATTAATCCCCAGAGAAATTTTCCGTAGATATCTAAAGTAATAAGCATCGAATAACAAGTTATACATAACCTAGTATAATTGTTGAGCGTTCATCTCTGGAAGTGAACCTAGAATTTACGTCCTGTTTATATTAATAAGGCGCAAAAAAACTGTTAGATTTAAACCTTAAAATTTTTTTTTTTTTTTTTTTAGGTATAACAATCTTTATTGATCTAATATTTACAAGATTAAATCTATCTAAAATTACATATTATCTAATAAACCTAATCCACGCGGCATGGTGCCAAGAACGCTAGCTGCATTTCCTCGCTGAATAGTTATGCTCAACCTTTGCGCGAGAAAAGAACCAGCTCTCTTGTCACCAGCCGCGGCGTTAAGCCTAGGACATAAACTTTTAAAAAAAATTTGATGTGCGGGGACCCCACGGACCTAATGTTTCAACAGCAAATGGCACAAATACATAATCTGAACATAAAGACTCATATTTGCGCCATTTAACCTTAAAATTGATTAGTACTGGTACTTAGAGTTTAACTCAAGTTGCTCGAATACTAATAAACTAAAGCATCTTAATATTCCACCTCACTGCAGATAACTTACTGTAAAATTTTAAAAATGTTTCAAGCGCAATAAATAATAAATAATAAAGAATGCGACGGTAATTTAAAGTAGTAAGAGTAATTGAAAAAGTAGTTAAAATAACGAATTATCCGTTATAAATATAATATCCAAAAAAACTATTCAAATTTATTGTTTGGACAGAGACCTCTAGCGGAAAATTACAATTGCTACGCTAACCTGTTAGGATGCAGCGAAAATTGCAAATTGTGGACATCCGCTCTCGAGACCAATTAACCATTAATTTTCTGCTACGGACACACCTTTGTAGCAGGTGTATGGTTAGGATATTCCACAGAATAATGTCACGCTGTAATCTCTGCCTTGAAATGTATTAATTACATTACTCAACTTCCAAAACTTATGGTTCTATTACAATTTTATTTCTTCTTTATTCGTTTGCATCCTATTGTATTAAAAAAAAATATATACAGAACATTTTTTCAATGCCTTATATATTATTATTCAATAATGTTCTTGTTCTATAAAACTTAGCTTTTTTAAGAGAAATAACTAATTAAATGAATATATAACAAAAGCGTAAACTGATCTCATTGCTTTTTTATTATAAATCGCTACATCCACAAATCAAAGTTTGAGATAGAACCAAAATAAAAAAAATATGTGACATAAAATTATATACAGATATCTAAACACAAGGTCGGAGCAGTCATTACGGTATTTCATTTTAATTATTGAATATTTTTGCAAGCGAGCAGACTAGTTAAGTCGTAACCACCATCCACGGACATTTCATCTACCTCACTTATCAGACAAAACGCGAAAGTACAGGACTACCGCTTCATGTCAGGTACTTCCGGATGATTCTGCCCATTCGTGCAAGATTAGAAACTGCTGCGTGGCCCTACCACAGTTAAAGCTGCGTTATACCAATATATCACCACTTATTTCTTGTGCATACAGTTTATGCATGCACGATTTAATACGACCGCTCAGTCAATAAATTCGGTAAAACCGTATCATAAAACGCATTAAGCGAAATTAAGTAACGCCTCAGAAAGTCCAAGGCGTGCCAAAGTTGTCTAATTTGGGCAATTTATCGTTTTCAAAATCTCACAGAAGACGTCATTCCCTCAGATGACCGCGCGCACGGACCGCCAGAGCGCACAGTTTGCTTATCGGCCATACATAATGCGCTAACCGTATATGATAACGGAACAATGAGTGTAAGCCTGTCGCAGATACCTACAACATTAGTGTACACTCAGATACGCTTATCTCGCAGTGTCAATACTCTTTTGTACCAGAGATACGGGAGACTATTTGTCCTTAATGCGCCGAACACATTCCTCCATGTTGAATAGCCTGACAATGGTCGGGCCCATTACTCACCCGATTCGGTTGTGTTTTTTTTTAATTGTGTAGAATGGAGGCAAACGTTTCGTTATCTGTCCGTATCTTTTAATTTTTATTTCTGACAGGTATTTGAATGATCTAAAACCGTCGTGTTAAATTATTTAAAGGTCACAATCACTTACCAAATGTTTTGCGGATCAAGAACAGACCTTTTCAGGGAAGGAACGGGTAAACGTGTAAGCATTACCTGGTGGTAAGAGATCTCTATCCAAACATCAGCGTTCTTCGTTTAAAACAATTTCAAGCTGAATTAATTAAGATTAAAGGATAACGTTATATTTATATATTATTTGTTTTGAGAAAAAAAACTGCACTATCGATCTGTAAATAAAAGTGTTAAAAATAAGTAACAAAGTAATTCTTACAAGAATTTCGAATTCGAATTTTGTTTTGATTAACCTAATTACCTTGTGATGCTTCTCAGCCGATGTTATTTCATCAATATGTCAAGATTATGTTCTCATTATTATTACGTTAATGATGCTTAAACAAACTGTTAACCCTTAATAACTTTGAATTAGTTTATAATTATGATTGTTAAAAATATAATAATTATATCATAATGTGTGTATACAATTTGTTGTGGTTACATAGCGCAATTGTTAGCAAAATAACTAAAATACTTATTTACGTTGTTTTAGTGAAAATTATAATTAAATGAGTTACGAGACTTAGATTTGAACGCTTACTACAGTCTAATAACGGTTCATAATATATTGTTATAACATTACGTTTATTTTGCAGTTTAATAACTTATATTAAATATTGCAAGAGTTTATTGAAATGAATTTAGCTATAAATTTCTTCTTTTACTCCACCTTCAGTATAGGCTTCAAGCCTATACCAAAAAAAAAAAAACTACATATTCAAAGTTTTTTTTAAATAATTAAAATTTTCTGTAAAAGTTATTCATAGTGTTTAGTGTAAACTACAAAGGCAAACGGCATTTTATTGACCGAATTTTACTCATTAGAATATAATTAATATTAAATAATGAGAAATTTGTTCAATCATTTTTCCTCCACTGTAATTGTGCATCGTTTGTTAGCTCGTACATGGACTGAAATATTACGAAAACATTTACTAACGAAGAACAATAATCTCTTTTAAAACTTCATACGCTAAAATGAAAGAAGACATTGATGATATTGTAATGAATAATCGCAGTGGTGTTTTGTACAATGTCTTTATGCAAGCGTGCAGAAAGCATCCAATATGCCTCGCTGTTAACAACGCAGCCGAATTATCAGCGCGACCTTCGCAAGAGCAGATTGATAAGAGATAACATTCTCTGAAATAAGTTAGGTATGCGTTCGGTTGTTTCATAATCGTGCGGTTCTGGCCACTTTCGGGACACAATTGCGATATTTCTCGAATTGGATGCGTTGTAACGCGCGCCGGGTATCGTCCGGCGGCGGAACGGCCCGTGCATTTTGCGCAACATCACGAACCGGCGGAAGTCAGCTGGCGCTGCCAACGAACACATCGCCGGCAGAACAATCGCCGCGATTACGGCAATCGCCGATTGTATAGTATCCACATGACACTGAAAGAACGTGTTTTGATTGCCGAGTCGGAGCACCACGGCGGTGTTTCGATGCGCCACCCGCGACCGCCGTACTCGGGTCCGCGGTGATGAAAGCCGACACTGTTTATCAACACGCCCGTCGGATGGCCCGCGTGACACGCGAAAAGCGGAACATCCCGGCGTCGGAGAGACGTCACTTCGGGATTCGCGAGCGCCTCGAAATAGACGCGCCGGTCGATTGGCGCGTGCATGCAGTGGACGCACTCACCGTGCGTTCGCAGGCAGCAGGCGCTGGGCAGCCGAGCTGACTCCGCAGACTGAGCTGTGTCGACCGTCGACAAGTGGCCGCTGTGGCACACGCTGTAGCCCGCGTCGTAGCCAACGGCCCGCACTGGCTAGCGCACTGCACGCAGCTCGATGGGGCTCCGGCCTCGGAACACGGTGGGCACTCACACGCGGAACACGAACGTATGCGTCAGGCGTACGCGACTTGCATCACCTCCCTCGCGTACTGACAGCGAGAGTGTCGGCGGGCGACTGAGTAGCGCCGTGCCGCGCGGGGACCGCCGCCGGCACCCGCGCCGCCCCTCGCCGCCCACTTCCTCCGATGAATGACAATAATGGAAGACGTTCAACTCGCCCGCAAACCGAATAATGTGAATCATTGCATTAGGGTGCAGCCCCGCCCGAGTCCGGCCCGCAGGACGGCTCTACAGCGCTGCGTATTACAAATATGCGGGAAGGTCCGTGCAGCGAGGTCTCGCGGGGTCCTAGATGCGTACGCTTACCTTCCTTCTTCCTCGTGCGACGCGGTGCAGCAGTGCAGACAGCTATAGCGCTGGTAGACGCAGATAGATAGACACAGGCCGCAATTAGTGGTTCACATGGCTGCTGCGTCGCGCTTGCGACGGCACTAATCTTATCTGCGCTAATCTAATCCACCGCGTCGCCCTCTCTCGTGTTTTCTTCCAATTGTGTCCACTCGGGGTGAATTAGAGGTTTTCACCGGGGAATTCGCAGCGGTTACACACGCCGGGTTCATTGTGCGTTCGGAAACAAAGCGGCGCGGACGTTCCGATACGGCCCGACGTCATCGTTGTGTTTTGGCCGACATCAACCGAACCCATCATTCGGACGTGAGCTCCGATCTGAATTCACTTCTCGGACACGGCGTTGCTAGGCGGCCATTATTTTCCGACCGATGCAACTGGCGAAGAATTGGCCATTAAGAGCGCCGTCCCCCGGCGGCTGTCGCGATGTTGCGAGCCTTATTTTATTTTGTCGGATCCTTAAAGTTCATCTCGTCTAGACCGGTTCACCAACGCCCACGCCCCGCACAGATTTCTGCATCTTGCAGCCGACCCGCCATACAAGTTACTTTATTTCCCTTTTTATCCTTTTGCACTGCGCCCTGATATTGGTCTCGCCATTGCGTTAATAGGAAAGCGATACGCCGCGTAAAAACCTTTTAAAGTGTAAGTTGCGGAGGGCTAGTGCTCTCAATATAGGAGAGTAACTTTAGACTAATAATATTAGAAAGTTCTTGTGACTATCATCTTAATTTCTAATTCTCTTATTTGTGTTCAAAGTGCTGTATGTTTAAATTTTTCGTTGCAATATTTACATATGTATTTCGATTCAGCGTTAACGAATAACTGAGTTAGAACCGTCATTTAAAGAGTCACGGTCCCGACAATACGTTTCCGTTTTTACTATTCAAAACGTATGAAAAATAACTACTTCCGTCACCTAACTCGTTAAAAACTCAACTTGGTTACGCGATTCATTTTAAGTTCATTTGCCAAAACTTTATTCGTTATGTAAGTTGTTTTGCATAAAAACAATTAAATTTTTGCAACCCAATACAAATAATTATCCATATATTTTCCATCTGCTTATAATAATTTCTTCAGAAATGGATTTAATAAGAAGTATTTATATTTTGCTAGTACATTTTAGATAGAAAACGGAAGAATTTCCTACAGTATTTGATCAGAGTTTTTCGTCGTCTACGTGCACAAATGTCTTATGTTCGAAACGCTCAAAGGACTAGACATGCGACTGTTGCAATTTTTCCCACGCATCCACAAGACGGATCTGCGTATTTTATCCTGGACGTATTAATTCAAATAACCGTAAAAAAGACATGACCTGCTGATAATATACAAACATTCTTTAATAATTTAATAAAAAATGCGAATGAAAGTATTCCTTGTTTCTGTATTTTCAAAGCCCTCGAAATATCAATGTTATTAATTGGATTCTAAGATGAACAATTGTAATTTTAGCTTTTTATGGATAACTTTTCCGCCCCGCGAATAATTAACATATGCGGCACATATTTTACAGTAAAATATAATGATCCTGAAATAGTTCCATAACTATAACTGTAATAAGGCCATGCAACAGTCTCCTCTGTTGCACAAATGGGCAGTTCCGTCCGGGTATGTCCACGACCTCACAGAAGATCGTCGTCAATTGGAAGTGTTATACTTCTGCAACCCTAGCACTATGGGTGTTGCATATGTCAATATTTGACGGTAATTTAATTTCATGTGAAACGCCAGCTCGTTTGCCACCTTCACACATAAAAAAGAACACTTTACCACTTGTAAAGCCTAGTGGCTTATTTATATATATATATATATATATATATATATATATATATATATATATATAAATAAGCCACAGCCATATATATATATATATATACACACACACATAAAACATGGTTTTTAAACGAAAACAGCGCAACATCCCAATGCTTGGCGAGGTCAAGCGATAGAAACCAGGCCCTGCTACCGATAACGCAGAACTCGACTGACACAATTTTACTTCAAAGATAAATACGATTTTCCTGTTCTAACGTGTGATTAATTTCCTCTGAGTGTGTTTTTGACACATAAAATCGATTCTTACTCAAAACTGTTATATGTCTATACGTTATATATACGCATAAATAAGATTTATATATGTAGAAATAAATACGTCTTTTTGGCCTGTTAGCCTTATGTGTGTATGTATGTCTACTTTCTAGGCTACAGTCTTAATCCATTTGACGGATTCCAAAACATATGGTGTCATTAGATTCGCCTCAGTTGACATATCCTATATCACGCTCAGTTGTGAGAGTGATTTAAGATGTCATTTGAAAATGGTGTTGCAAAAAATATGGTGTATTTTGTTTAAATTTATACTTTACTAGTGTTAATTTTTAACTTTTTCTAATGAATTGAATTATCTCAATATTAACTCTTTAACATTACTTATTCATATAACATGTATACATATATTTTTACATTTATTATATTTTTTATATCTTTTTAAACACAATTTCTATTAAAAATGGCAAATTAAAATGAAACCTTCTTATCAATAACAAATGAAAATAAATAAAAAAGAAACAACGATGAGCTTTGAAATAAAAAAAACATCTAAAATTTCAGCAACAAATATTCTGCGTTAAGAAAATGTTGGAAATAACTATTGCACTATCATGCTACAACCAAGTTCTGATGTTGTTTGTGAAGAGAAATGATGTTTTCTTCTCGGTTATATTTATTACGGTATCCGTTGCGAAAGTTCACGTGTATTTTTCTGGTTACATCAAATCCGTAGCAACCGCGTGACGTATAAAATGCAACATTTACAAACTTTGTTTTCGTGAACTAGATTTAAAACCTTTATTTCGACGCCGTAACTGCTGAGGGTTTCTGTTTAAGTCACGTTTTATGCTTCTACTCTTTTTGCTTTGATTGAAAATATGCTTCTCTTGATTACTTAAAATATTTGGGTGTTCATACCGATGTTATCTAAAAGGTTAGTAATGAAAATACGTAACGACGAATATTATTTAAGAAGACGAATGAGTAATAACTATTCCTTTGTATTTGAACGAATGGGCAGACTCGTCCGAAGAAATATAACGGCCTCGCGAAGACCGGCGTGATATTTATACTTCTGCCTTCCCGTTACAGAGGTTCACTGTTTTATGAAGGCATCTACAACCAGGTGCAGATAACTATAATCGGCGGTTATCACTTAACATCAGGTGAACCACCAGCTCGCATGCCACATCCTCACTTAAAAAAAGATCTCTGTCGCGTCAAAACACAACGAGAGAAAAGTATTTGTTTACACCAATTCCTTGAATAGCTTATCAGTCATTATCAGTCCGCTCAGCTGTTTAGCTTATCAGGAGCCATTTGAATAATGTCTCATGTTGGATCAAAACACGTGTTGCGGTTTCGACAATGGTGTTTATTACCTGATAGTGACACTTGGCGGGTTGCGGTCGGGCATTTTGTGACACAGTTTATAGCAACGGGTTTTTGCGAAGGCACACGCTGAGTGCGATCTGGATATTTTTTTGGTCTTCCGCTGTATTAGTTAAAATTAAAATAAAATTACGAATGAACGATTATTGAATTATTAAATATTGGTTAACGACGTGGACTGACAGGACGACTGTGACAGAACTAATAAATGAAATTAGTTTTAAAGTTTCAAGTGTTTTCATTATATAGAGACTATAGTATAGACTATATATAGACGAGATATAGTGGTGATTTTTTCCCATACCAGTGTAGTGTAACTTCCGAGCTAAGCTTTCTTAAGAATTGTTTATATTTTATTTCCTTTTTTATTCAAACTTATTATTTGCCTGTATGTATATTAAGACAAATAAACGGTGCGTTATTAAATTTACTAAAAATCAATCAACCGATCGATTTAAAAATAATGTTAGGGCAGCCATTTACGTGATTAAACAAATTCCCCGACGGAACAAGTGTGGACTAGTATAGCGCTATATATAAAGACTTCGATTGCGCCTTGCGAGGGTGCAGGTAAAGCGACAAAGTAACTCATTATAATACGTACAAGAATGGCGCTTGCTTTGTGAGCTCCGAACGAATAACGTGGGGGTTAAATATCTGATGCCTTTGTGTTCCACGTAAATGCTTTATGTTTATAAGGCGAGACGTAGACGGGGAATTTCGTACGGAGACAGAGTAGGGACTTGCTATTACATACATACAATTAGTTATAATTAACCAGGGATGTATTCAAAATAAGTGATTACGATTAAAATTTTATAGTGATAATCTCTGCGCTTAATACGAAACATTAAAATTTCTAGAAAAAAATAACGAATAAAGAATCAAATTTCGGGAAAACGATTCCCGAAATTTGATTAATATTTTTCTACAAATTTTAATGTGATTACTATTTTTGTTGAAAGATTAATTTGAAAAATGTTGCTTGAATTAAAAAATATGCCTATGAGTGGGGTTGGCATAAAATGTGTATCATATCGTAAGTTACTGGCTAGATTCTTTTCGACCGGCGGCCCGCCGTGGAAACAAACACCCAGATCCGAAACATTTATCTGCGATTTACAAAAATGCTTGTCCCATGTGGGAATCGAACCCACGACCCTCAGCGCAGAGGCCAATAGATTTATAAGCTTCATAGCCTATAGAAAGCTTCGCTAGGCACAAAATTCACGGAAAAGCTACCTAAATGTTACTTTACGCTACTTGGATTGAAATCCATTAGCCGATAGCGATTGAAAGTCCTAACCAATAAGCCACATCATCTATATCTTTACACGTATACTCTATTAAACTTGTACAGTACTATGCGATAATAAGAGACTTTAAGGATTGAAATTGCTCTCCAAACAATAAAATGCCAGAAAGTTAATACTTCATACAGCCCTGCCCAGAAAGAAAAGCGACAATTAAATGTATGAACTTTCTCTACAAATTAAGTAAAGACTCATCATATGAATGTATCTACTACCGTGAACTATACTAAGTAGAGAACAATAGTTGTATATTACCTGTAAATAGGATGATTTTTTCTTCCAGATGATTTTTTTTTATAAACTAACGGTAACTTTGTTTAGGTGCCTATCACTCTTAATTAAAAAAATAAACTATTTCCGTTCCTGTTTATATTTAACAAATGTATTGTAGCCGTTTCATATCTGCGGTTTGACTATACGATATTTATTCATTACACAGATTTCGATATTGGTTGCACTGAGTCGGATCATTTGTCATTACCCGAATCGAGGCCTGCATGTCGCTGACGTATCATTAATTTCTCAAACCATATTACTTAGTAACTCACGCTATACTTTCAAATAATGGCTCCGCGTAGACGACTTCCAAACTGCCATAAAAGGGCTCGAGCACGATGCACCTTTAAAGCCTATTAAGGCTGCCTAGGGACCATAAATCTCGGCGTCTAGGCATCGAAGCTCATCTATGCCGCTGTTGCATGGCTGATTGTAAGAAAAATGAACTGAATTTCCCGCTCGGGCGATAACAAAACCACGAAATTGGATTTCGCGATATAATCTGGAGTTGCCAGTGACAGGGCAACGAGCTACGGCCGCGTTCTTTAGCGGTTTTCGTTGCTCCCTCGTACAGTCACCGCCGCACACAGCGCTCTCCTCTTGGCACACATCCAACGTGCGCCCTAATTGCTTCATTGCAATTGTATACTGTATGTTAGTAATTTATTATCCCAATAATTATCCTTATCTTCAGACAAAAACCTTTACGCCTTTTTTGCGCTTGGCTGCGATTAAGCCGAGATGCTCATCTCTCTATTGTGAACCCGTGTTCCGAGAAAAAGTTCGATTGGTTCAACAAATCTTCGTCGCTTTTTATTGGAATTAAAAAATAGTTATTCCATCATGCTCTTGTTGTGATCTCTATCGAATAAGTACGATATATTTTGAAATATAAACTCTTATAAATTACATTAAACATTTCAACAAGCGATTAAATTAAAAATAAAATCGGTTCTCCGTAATCAAATTTCTCGGTAAAATGGCGAAGATGCGGGTTCGATTCCCACAGCGGCGACAATCTTTCGTTTTTTTTTTTTTTTTTAAACACTGCCCTTACTTTAGGATAATATTATCCTGTGTTGTAAAGGACGTTTTAAAAACATAAATTTCACGCGGACAAACACTCAGATGCAAAATAACTATCTGTGGGTCACACAAATAGTTGTCCCGTGTGGGAATCGAACCCACGACCCCCGACGCCGAAGCCAATACCTTGGCAACTGCGTCACGGAGTCATCAACCTTTACGTACTATTTCTACAAATTTTAATTTCTCGGTAAATTTATATATTATGCATTTACATTAACTATGTCAACCACGATAATAATCTCTACTGAAGGCTTAGTGAACGCGAAAACTGAAATAAATCCGCTTTCCGACCGCGTGTTTTTCCTGGAAGCGCCTACATAGCGCGTCGGAGTACCTTTATGATAGAGCCGTGTAAGTTGTGGAGCGGGGAGGGTGCGTGGTACTTTGAGCTTTTTGAATCATTGGGCTCGTTACTCCAAATCTGTTGTGATTTGTCAAGCGGCCTTGTTTCGTGCGTTACGCGCGACGGGTCCCCGTATTGCTCATGAATATGTATGGCCCCATACACGCGCCTCGCGCAGGAGATTTAAAACACCGCTGGTGCTATTTCTGCGTGTTCGTTCCACGCAATACGGCCTTCGCCCGAGATGTGCGTCTAAAATGATCCTCGTGAATATTCAAAACAATGAAATTACGTTTTAAATCTGATCAGGATTTCGATTCGTGTGGAGACGTACAATAGTCATTTTCACGGTACGCCTTAGAAGGTGTTATCAGACATTTCACTAAAAATAGACATTAGCTTTTATTCAATGGTGTTATTAAATTCCTAAAATTAGTTGTTTGTTAAATGAATCACTTCATTATAATACACAAAGAAGAATGATGATGTAAATGGGTTTATTATTAATATCCTGCATATTTTTTCCAACTTAATAAGAGGTCTAAATGATTGTAATTTAAATTTCTGTTTCTAAGGTCTGACATCCATTAATCTTTGAAACGGATGAAGCCAACAAGCGATTCGCGAGAGCGTTCAACGCACCGTTATTTTATTTTATTACGGAAAGAATTTTACTTCTAATGTTCACTTCCCTATTTTACATTTACACACTTTATATATTATAAACTATAGTACAATAACAAAAGATGTAAGCTCATAGAACTGCTAACCGATGGGGAAAAAGATTCTTGAGTATATAGTTTCTTGATTGGCAACCTAGTATCCCCATCGCAGAGTAAAATTACCACCTCACTAGATGGAGTGATCGCCTTTGCAAATGTGCAAGTAATGGATAGATGCACGTGGCTCAAGATCGTGCCTCGTGGCAGTCTGCAGCCTGTGTTCTTCAGTGGAGTAAAACAGTCCAAAATGATTATGATGATGATGATGTATTTTAAAACAGACAACTGTTTTCCGTCTGTCGTTTCGTTTGTACGTTATCAACTTGAGATCTGCTCATCCGATTTACATAGTTCATTTTCAACTGACTTCAGAAAAGGAGGAGGCTTTCAATACAGTTGTTTTTTTCTTATGCTTCTTTTCTTTCTTTTATGTGAAAAGTTGCCAATCGAGCAGGTGGTTCACCTGATGTTAAATGAATACCACCGCCCATGGACATCTGCTACACCCGAGGGTTCCAGATGCGTTGAAAACCTTTTGAAAGTTGGGTTCCGGCCATCTCACTCACCAGACGAAACGCGAAAGCATTATACTTCCACTTTACGCCGGTCTTCTGTGAGGTCGTGGTACTTACCCGGACGAGCCTGCCCATTCGTGCAACAGCCGAGGCTGCTGCGTGGCCCTACCACCGTTAGCTTGTTATCTAAGAACTCTATAATTTACGAACTGATTTCAAAAATTCATGCATTGCGTTTGGTTTAAATCATGGGATCTAAAAAATGGGTTCCGTGTTAATTTCATTGATATTAAACCTTGCATTCCGGACGTACATCAGGAAACTCCTGAATATCAAGTAGTAAATGTATACTGGCTGAGATGATTAAAATCGGTTTTGTATTTTGTTAAAAAAAGATACTAGTTAGTATAGAAACTTACTTTCAACCTTCTATGTGGGTTAGGTTAGTCAAAGTCAAAGTCAAATATCTTTATTTAATATAGAAGCATACACTTACTTATTGATAGTCAAAAAACTCTACCACCGGTTCGGAAGGAAAGCCACTGACCTGAGAAGAACCGGCGTAAGAAACTCAGCGGAATATTATTTATTGTTGGTAAGAAGTACACGTAGGCCCGTAACAAGAAAAGAAACGGATGAAGAATATGATACAGTTTTTCTAAGATTCTTCTTTAAACTTTTCCTTTCTTTCTTCTGTTGTTTACATAGTAGCAGTAATCAATATATATGAACAGTTACAATAACATTGCCAATGTTTATTACAACTCAAAAAAAGAGGCGTTATGTTAAATTTATCGCTTCAAGGAAATAAATATATAATTCCTTGTTGTTTCAACAATAAGTTATTGAAGACTCGTTTTGTTTGTATCCTATGTTACGTACGGCTGAACCAAGATATAAATCGATATGATATCGTATTACCCTGTACGATCTATATTTATCTATTAATGACATTGATTCATACAATGAGACATGTGCGTAAACGACACGTTAAGTAAAACTGAGTTCTGTGAGAATAATAAAGATGTATCTCATTGTAATAAACAAATATTTACAATTACAAATTTTTGTTTTCGGTTGGTCGTTTTTAAAACTTAATAATTTATACTTTATTAAATCGCAGATCCAGTGTGCAGTTTGTGCTATATGTTTTGTTACCACAAAAACTGAATACCTATTGGTAAATTAAATGTTATATACAGATTAAATTGCATTTTGTTTTAAATTTAAGTTACATTTTGAATACTTAAAGCATAATATGTCACGACCACTGACAGATTCTTGTGCTTTCTCATTCTAATATCATCGTTAACTCTTGCCATGTTTAGCTTTCTTCTTATTATTTCCTTCTGATTCACGCAAAATTAGCATACAACATCTAGAGATATTGATGCGATCAGATTAAACGCCCAAACATCAAGTCTATTCAAATTGTTATTATTATGTTAATTAGACATCTCTTTCAATAGCCGAAACTTATTAAAGAGAAATAAGCTTTCGTTTGAAAAAGTTTTAAGTAATGTAAGTTTATCCAAATTGATCTGATGTTTCGGGATCTCACAGTTTCAAAATTTCCTTAACTACAAATTTTTTATATGTCCGTAAGAATTTAAGTCTGTGGTAGGGCCACGTAACAGTCTTAGCCATACAGGTGTTGCAAATAATTTGCCACGTTTTAATGCGTGAAAATAGTGTTTATGAGATTAAAAGATAAATCGAATAATCCCATATATTTTCTTTGATATTTCACATACGAGCTGTTAACGTATTTAATTATTGGACGTCAATTTACTCAAGGGAAATGTGATGCGATTTATTTCATTATAATCTTTTAAATTGCTACGTCATCGGAGTGGGGAGAAAACATCAAAAGCAGGACTAACGAGTGCCGTCAGCACCAATTAACCCGTCTGTATTGGCCTTTCTTGTCTCTTATATATTCATTAATTTAGTACCTTTTTTACCTGTAAATGTATGTTATAATACTTATATACAAAAGAACAAAAGAATATTATTATAAAAGAATGCATAATATGACTGATTAATGATTCTTTAAAAAACAGGGCAATATCTAATGAACAAAAGGAAATAATGTTTAGAAAAATATCTATCATTCCGAACTTACTTTTGCATTGATGAAGAAGAACTTATCATGCACATATAGAGTATAAAAATTAGCATTGGAAATACATGTGAACATATACATTATACTAATTACTAGGATCGATACAATACGTTATGTTTACTGTTTTAACTCGCACTGAAGTATTCATTACTGCGTTTAATTAGTACATTTGCTTGGAACTTCCGTAAGTACTTTTGCAGTAAATCTGCAAACTATTTAAAGATCGCCTCGCCTCATTTTCTCAGGAACCACTATGGCAACCGCGACAACAACAATTTCATCCCGAAGATTGTTTGCATACTTCTCTATAAAGCTAGAAGTTAATCTAGAGGTAAAATATGTACTTTATATAAAAAATGATCAAAGTCAGATTATGCTTTAAAATATAAATACATGATTTGATTAATTGTAGTAATACGGATAGTTAATAGTTTAACAGGTTGTGCTGAAGAAGCAAAAGCGGTTATACAGATTCCGAAATTATACACTAGTTTATTGAAGGTAATGTACGTCTCATTGATACTGTAACGCGACAAAAAAGGTCCTCGTAAATACAAAGCAGTTTTCTCTGAACACTCATTACGCAGCGGCGCGAAACGGGCTGAAACGGAATGTCTACAGTTGCAACTAAATGCATACGAATACGGACGCCTCAGTATGGACGCAATGGACGTGGCATTAGCTTAAATTGGACGTCATAAATTAAAGCTTTACGACCCTCCGAAGACGAATCGCGAACGGTCAGGATCGCTGTCTATTTTCTCATTCCCCATACCGACTGTTGCCCAGAAATGTGTATTTATTAGGGCATTTTGCTACGGGTATGCAATTTTTTTTATCGGTGCACTATAAACTATAACACCCCATTTTGAAACCATGTTAAACACGTTTAGTTTCTATACATAGTAATCATTCATTACACTTGTGTACCCTTATTTATCAATTCCCGGTAAAACTAAAGGAGTGAGACTACCCGTTCGAATGGAAGGAAACAGAAGTAATAGGGTTCCTCAAACCCTCAAAACCCGCCACACTCTCAACCTCATATCGCCCAATAAGTCTTCTCAAAACGTTTGGGAAGATCTTTGAACGGTTAATATTAGCGCGCATTATTATTCTTCACGGGCTCTAGAGAGCTCCCCATTCCCGAACAGTTTGGCTTTAGAACCAACCACTCATATACTCATCAAGAGCACCGCATCACGGAGCATGTATTAGCTAAACGCCAACACGGGCTCAACACCGGAGCTCTCTTCCTGGACGTGGCGAAGGCTTTCGATAAAGTCTGGCACAACGGGCTCATATACAAGTTATACGAGTACGGAATGCCAGATCGTCTCGTATGCATAATACGAGACTTCCTATGTGATCGGACCTTCCGCTATCGCGTCGAGTGGTTGTGCTCTACAACGCATCCCGTTGGAGCCAGGGTGCCCCAAGGGTCGGTGTTGGGCCCAGTCCTGTTCACGCTCTACACTAACGACATGCCACGTGTCAAAGGTGCCGTCACGGTGCCGATACGTCACGCCGGACGCGAAAAATGATCATCAATCACGCTAAAAGTGCGGCCGTCTACTTCTCTCACAAAAATGCGCCTAATCCTCCACTCGTTAAATTCATGGATAGTCCGGATCCATGGGTAAATAAAGTCAAACACTTAGGTGTCGTCCTTGACTCTAAACTCAAATTCAGACAGCACGTGACTTGGGTCAGGAACCGGGCGGCCTTCGTACTAGATTGCCTGTATCCCTTTTTAAATAAAAGTTCAAAAATGTCCCTTCGGAATAAGGTGACTTTATATAAGGCAGTAGTTCGCCCCATTATGACATATGCGAGTCCGGCCTTTGCGCACATTGCCCCGAGGCAAATACATCGGCTTTTAAGTCATCCAGAATCGATTTTTGCGCAGAGCTACGGGAGCTCCGTGGTTCAAGCGGAACATCGATTTACATGTAGATTTAGAGCTGCCTACCATCGCTCAATTCCTGAAGTCGACGTCGCGCCGCTACTATATTAATAGCGTGACGGCCCGAGCCGAGGCTCCTTCGAGAGCCCTGGAGCTAGTCACCATAACGCGTAATAACAATACGCTCCACGCGCCCGGCCACCTCAAGTCCGTCGAAACTGTAAAGGCCCCTCAGGCCACCAGTGGCTAATCAGGCCCAAAAAAAAAAAGACTGAGACTAATCCATATGAGAATGTGTGTTATTGGAAACTCTTTCATTACTGCAGTACGGCTACTCAGCAATCTTTGCCACAAATGTTCTCATCCGCGGAAGTACCACGGCCTTACAGAAAACAGGTGTGGAAGAATTATACTTCTTTGTATCGTCAGGTGTGAGGTAACCGAGGCTCACTTTATTAAAAGGTGGCAATGTATCTATAACCCTCCGGGTGTTGGAAATGTTCATAAGCAGCAGTTATACATACATGACATGAATTGAACCGCCAGCTAGTTTGCCACCTCATTTCTCACATAAAAACCTTTAGCTCCGCATTGATATAAGGTTCATTTTATAGATATAATTAAGGGCGTTCAGAATTTAAAGTTTACATTATAACTTTACAAAACACATCACAACATAGTATAAAACAAAGTCGTCCCGCTCTCTGTCTTTCTTCCCTATGTATGCTTAGATCGTTAAAACTACGCAACGGATCTTGATGCGGTTTTTTTAATTAGATAGAGCGATTCAAGAGGAAGGTTTATATGTATAATTCACCCGTGTGAAACCACGGCGAGTCGTTAATCATCTACAAAAAGCGATATTTCGCTCGGTCGTTTCATTATTAAACAATTTTATTTTATACCTAAAAAAAAGCTTTTCATTTACTACATTATTTGGTAAACATTCAAATTGATGATGAAATTGATTAATTACATAACATGTATTTTTTACTTACATATATTTTACATTTTTTACTTATGGAAAGTTAATTGGAAAAAATTTAATACGGTAATGGTTTAGCGGGTATGATGTTTAGCTAAACACGATACGGCACTACCGGCGGACAATCCTCAATTACAAAAGCGGCCGTATAAATCACGACACAATGAGCCGGCGCATGCCGGCTGGGCGCATTGTGGCGGAAAAGTTTAATGTTTTTAACTGAGTGGTCTTAGATTTCTTGCGCAGCTTGGGCGTAATACCCGAGCAGTGAATATACGGATTACTGTTTTACTGTATTACGCTATAATAATGGTAGCGATTTAACTCCGTGTCAAATTCAACGATCAGTTGAATATATCGTTCGTATTTACGACAACTGCGTTTTTTAACTACAAGACGGTGTACCAGCTTTTCTTTTGGAGGCCGCCAAGCTCTTAGGGTGTTTTGGTGGGCGCTTCTTTGAGTAACTAGGCTCAAGGGATCCCGAGAGGGGATCTCGCGTTGGATCGTTACTCAATACTCGTTTAGCATTCCGATACGAGGGTGCCCAAAACGGCCAGAACTCGGCTCAATCGATAACTGTAGTCTGGCTAGGAGGATTTCTAGAGCTATCATTACTACCACTTCGAAAGGGGTTGGCACTGGGAGAAGAAGTGGGGAAAATCTGTCAGTTACGTGGCGGAACCAGGAAATCTTTGCCGCGCTCGCAGGTGAGTGCGATGTGTTTTTGTGAGTTTTCGAAGTTGTTTAATCCTATCAATGGCCATTGTCGTCTCATAGTCGAAGAAGTCGAGAACGTGTTGCGGTCTACGCCAATTGCGGCGGTACGTACCTAACGGTAGGGGTCTGTAGGTAACGGCATTTTGACTAGCGGATTGGGCTACCAGCTTCGAAGGGGTGGACCTATTTAACACGTCAAGCTTTCCATAGTACCTGCTGAAAAGCTAAATTTGGTAATGAAATGACATGGTTAAACAAAACTATTTTACGGGGATTTAAGATAAGCATAATTGGAGCAAAAAAAATCAAGATAAAATTTGTAATATACTCATTTACTCTGTTTATACAGTGTAAATTAAACTTATTATATTTATTATAGACTAATATTCACGTTAAAATAATTACTCTATACAATGGCAATCAACAGGCTATTAGAGTTTTCTATTTATTTGGTTTATAAATAATGAGATTTCTAATTAAATAATATTTTATTTCATTAAAATATAATCCACATTAGATACTCCGGAATAATGCGGTGTTTTAGTAATGACAAATCATTGGAATGAATAAATCACATATAAATAATCTAAGCGATTTTTTTAATTTCACCACTTATAACACCAATTTGTATATTTCTGCGTATAACAATGTCAATTAAAAAATTTAAAGAAACCACAATTCATTAGATGAAAACATTCTTGAGCAGCATTTTGACCTTTAGATACAATTACACAATTCTGTTAAGTTATCACTCTAATTGTATTCAGTTCATGTCATGGGCACCAATTCTCAGCTTTGAACAATTGAAAATGACCAAGCATTTCTAAACTGTAGTTTGTAACCGACCTGATACGTATTTTTGTATGTATTATAATATATAAGTGCATGGGAACGTACATAATGTACGAAATTGTTCAATTAACCCGTTCTCGGGTATCCACCGACTGGCCTTCCGTGCGGGGGCGTCGGAGCATCGGGAGTTATTTCACCAGGCTCAATCAAAGCCGGGTACCGTTTGAATTGAATCGGTTTATGCGGAGCGCTACACGCGTAATCACTTTGGCAGACTAACCTCGGGGGACGGGCCTCCCGTCTGTTCGACAGCGGCGGCGGACAGTTCCGCTGTAAACACCGAAACTTTACGTTTGTCTTAATATCTATACATCTATACAGATAAATAAAATTGGAGTGTCTGTTTGTAATATTAAAATAACCACTTTTTACTAAATGCATATGTATACACGGTACATATACTAAAACTAGCTGTGCCCGCGACTTCATCCGCGTGGAATTTAAAATAAAAATAATCTAAAATAAAAGTAGCCTAAGTTAGTCCTTATTACATCAGCTATCTGCCAGTGAAAGTCCATTCCAAATCGTTCCAGCCGTTTCAGAGATTAGCCGGAACAGAGAGACAGACAGACAAAATTAATAAAGAAATTTATTTTGGTATATGTACCGTGTATACATCCATATGTACTTAGTATTTATTTATTTTAAAATTACAAACAGACACTCCGATATTTTTTATTTTAAATTCCACGCGGACGAAGTCGCGGGCACAGCTAGTAATAAATAAAAATGAATGTTGGTAAGCGCATAACTCAAGAATGGCCGGACCAATTCGGCTAACTTATTTTATTGTATGTTCCTTAAGGGCCACGGAAGGTTTTAATACTATTAAAAAAAAGAACGAAGTCTGTCCGGGCAGCTAGTCGTTAATAAAAGCGTGCGCATTCGATATAGACCCGTCGAAGTGCGCTTATAAAACTTTTCCGCGTTTAAGTGAGTCTCATTTATTTGAATTAAAAAAGTACACTATGTTTCGAAATCAATTTGAATGAAAACATTTCTTTTTAAGGTTCCGTAGCCGAAGGGTAAAACGGGATCCTATTACTTAGACTTCGCTGTCTGTCTGCCTGTTCCTTGTCACCAGGTTGTATCTCATGAACCGCGCTAAACAGTTGAGTTTTTCAAACACGATGTATTTCTGCTGCCGCTATAACAACAAATACTATGAACTACCGTAAATATAAAACAGAAAAAAAAAATTGAAGTGGGGTTCCCATACAAGGGGCATGGCTTTTTTGCCGTTTTTTATGGAATTTTTTTATGTGCGAAAGTGGCAATCAAGCTGGCGGTTCAGCTAATGTTAAGTGATAACCACCTGCCCATGGACAGCTCTTAATAATGTGCGCCCTGGCTACCTTACTCACCAGATGAAACGCAGAAGTGCAACACTTCTACTTTACGCCGGTCTTCTGTGAGGTCGTGATACTAACCCGGACGGACCTGCCCATTCGTGCAACACCGAATACTGTTGCGTGGCCCTATCACCGTAAATGTAGCACGACTATGCGGGTACGACTCGCACTTGGCCGGGTTTTTATGTGACGTAAATTCGCGTTCCGATTCTTGCCGAGGAGTAGAAGTTAATATAAGGAAAGTAGATTAAAAAACATTAGGTAATTCATAAGCTTTTTTCCTATCCTGCAGTATAAAATCAACATAAAAATTTTATTTATTACTATGTGCATCATCATAATTAGCATTGCGAATGGGTAATAAAGTTCTAAATAAACATTATAATCCACGATTATCAGTAAGTAGATTCCAGTTTTTATTGGCAAAAATTTAGTTATTGTTTCATTTATTGGTTAATTTTGTAACATTTTATCACGATATAAAAGACCTTAAATAAAAACTTCAACCTTCTTACGAAAATGGTCTATTTAAATAGACTCCCGAAAAACATTTTATTATGTCTGCAAACCGATGTAAGTACATTGTAAACGTCAAACTTGATCATATAATATTTGAGAGTATATACATCAGTGGGATTAATCTAGGACCGCGCTCGCTTAACCGACGCGGCACAAGCGGCTGCAAATTTTAATCAGGACTACGCCATGTTCGCATGATGAAAAACCGATTGGAACAGAGTGTTAGTTTTGCTCGAATGCACCTTTGAATTCATAAGTAAAAAGGACTTTTGAAATACAAAGCTAGGACAAGATACAAAGCTTTCCAGCCTTTAATACTTTTCCCTCCTTACTGTAAGCTCGAAAGTTTTATCTATCTATACAAGTCAGCAATTTATGTTTCTGCCTTTTGTAATTAAATTATCATTGTAATGCCAACGATAAAACTATCTGAAAATTTTCACACTTTTAGATAACGAGCTTACACAAGAAACTCATTGTAATTCTTACAAAGAGCCATAAAGTCGATCGTGCTATAGATAAACTAATCGAAGCCATAAAGCTTAAGCCGCGTTTGATAATAGAGCCCCACATAGTTTCATGGTTCACGGCGTATATGAAAAAAAATAGAATTAATGAAGCCGTTTTATAGAGTCCGCTTCTTAGCCACTCAATGCCTTTTCGCAGCGTGCATCATTAGCAATGTAAATGATTTGAAGATAGGCGTTCGTGATTCCTCGAAGTTATGCCTAGCGTTTGTGAATGCTACACCACTAGTTAATGCTACTTTACTACTATTTATTTTTCTATTTGCATCACGGAGAACAATTAACACATATAGATACGCGAACGCTTCACTGTTAAAGATAATTTGCTCGATCGATTGCATTTTAACGCCTATCTTAAGGGTGAATAAAGATTTCATTTATTCTCGAATTAAGTTAGTGTAAGTTATTTTATAGATCCGCTCATCATTCGTATGTACTTCTGAAATCAAATTACAATAATCAGTCGGTGGTATCTTTACATTACAGTTTTTATTGTAATACTTGTAAAACGTAGGCGCTTCTGAATGCCGTTTGATATGTTCCGGTGCGGTCAGTGAACCGGCTCTCAGCCCGTTACGTCAGTGGCTGTACGCCACAATTAGATCACCGGCGATACTCGCGATGCCTAGAACAGACTTCAATCGCTGATAGATATTATGAACCGTTAAAGCTCACTTTTTGCCGCGACCGATGGCATTCCACGGATGCTTCCGACAGCAATGGGGAACGTTCTTCGCTTTCGTAGCACTTGGATGATATACGAGTTAATTGCGGTGCTAGATAATTAATTTTTCGTTTATTATCGACCAGCGACCCGCCTCGGCTTCGTACGTGCGCAATGTATTTTGAATATAAACCTTGCTTTTGAATCACTCTATCCAGTAAAAAAAACCCGCACCAAGATCCGTTTCGTAGTTTTAAAGATCTAAGCATACATTGGGACAGACGGACAGCGGGACGACTTTGTTTTATACCATGTACTGATGAGTCCTAAATAACTATTAATATTAAATTTAATGTATAAATACGTATTTATAATGGGATAATTTGTTTACTTTAGTGATAAAGTGAACAGTTCGTTATAGTTATTCGCAATATTGACAATTTTCAATTAAACACTTTAACAGTAATTATGTAGAAGGAAATAAGAAAACCAATTCACCGTCTTTGATATAATTTCAGGATTAAAAAAAATAATACATACAGATTATACATAATAGATCAGCGCCGTTACTTAAACAATAATATGAATGAGGGGACGCATTGAATCTAAATATAATTATAAAAACATATAGGGAATAATATAAGACATGTTATTCGGAACTTAGTGCAATGTTAACGAGCAAAATTTAAAATGCAATTTAAAGTTTCCACAAGCAACTTGCTTTACATTCCCACTGCTAAGTAGGAATCTCTTGCTTCAGTTTCGTGGTTAGTCCATTTTGAATTCCCCTTCTTTGTTGATAGCATTCGTAAAAGTCTAGGCTAATTGGGTTTTCGTTTAGTATGCTTAAAGTTACGCTAGCAGTAATTGGGAATTCTTGGCGAGTTCTTGACTTTGCTTAGGTCTATAATCATAGCGGATATTTGTCAAAAGATTTTACATTTTCCTAATTTATTTAAAAACGTGTTTACCACTGCACTGTTAGCTTTTTTTAATTTATTGTTATGAATTCCTCCGCTTCAATTATTTTCTTTTTAAGAGACAGTGTAAAGAAAGCAAGGATTACATATTTAGCGCTTTCAATTTTGTAACTTCCAATTCGACAAAGTTTTGAATAGAGAGGTTGAAACAAATAATACTATCTTGTATTAACTATTTTACAGTATTATACAAACTTATCATACGATGAAGTTAAATAAAACGCGATAAATTCCATACAATAGTTTTATTTAACCACATTCATTACTAGAAAATACGATTAATGAATATAATTATATAATTTAGACGGTCAAAATTGAAATAAGAACTCATTCTGGATAATGTCTTGATGATACTAATCTTTTATTAATCGACAATGCCACAGTCTAGAAAGTCGGTCGGCAGGTGTTTCGAGTGGTGGGGATGATTACAAAGCGGTAGCAGATATCGCTATAGGAGCCCTCCGTGGCAGAGCGCTCGTCTCAAGGACTCTCAGTTCATCGAGGCCCCGTACCGCCCACATAACTGCGCCCACGGGAACTTCATTAAACTTCACAAACTATCGCGTAATAAATCTTTGATATTGCACGGGCAACGTTATTGGAACTTTAAAAGTTTACGCTAAATAAACGCACCGCGTATATACACTGTGGTCATCTTATTTTTACTCTGCTAGGGTTTTATTTTTCGTGAAAAACATATAAACATAAACGTTGTAAAATGCATTGAATGTACATAGTTTTAGTTAATTTAAAGCCGTGATAGCTCAGTGCCCGGGTGCTCGCGTTTAATTCAATATACTCGAGCAACCTGAGTTCGATCCCCGGTGCCGGCATCAATGAAGTTTTTAACTTTAAGTGCTGACTTATCACGTGCTCCGCGGTGAAGAAAAACATCGTGAGGAAACCTGCATATTTTCGAAATAGTTACAAAAAAAAATATTTTTCAAAGATATGTGAAGTCCGCCAATCCGCAATGGGGCCGCCTGGTGGACTATGCCCTATACCCTCTGAATAGAGAAGGCCTTTGCCGAGCAGTGGGACATGTATAGGCTGTTACTTTACTTTTACTTTTTTAATTTAAACTACATATTCCGTTAAAGCCGATCATCGATCATATTTTGTTTGCAAAGTAAGAAATGTCCCATATCCGAGATTTAGATTGTAACCTTGTGATGCCGCGTTACTGTTGCACGGTCAATGGCAGCGGTACATTGCAATCTGCGCAGTTGTCATCTGATCACACCGCGATGCAAGTCGTGACTGTAATCGAAAATGCCAGTATGCACAAATTTTTAGAAATGTGATCTAAAGTGCGACTACTTTTGACATAAAAAATATTCAGTGATAGCTTAGACATAGATCGCTTTTATTTATTTATTTTTTATTTTATGCGAAAAGTTGTCAAACGAGCAGACAGTTCACCGTTCACAGTTGATGTTAAGTGAATATCGCCGCCCCTGCATATCTGCCACACCCGAGGACGGGCCTGCCCATTCGTGCAACAGCCGAGGCTGCTGCGTGGCCCTACCACCGTAAAAATTATAAATTTTATTCTAATTAATTAATTATTAAAAGTTTGCAATAGGTATTTTCTAAAAGCAAAGAAGCGATAATTCCTCCCACAAGGTGGACGGACGACCTACTCCTAGTTAAGATCTTAGGGACGCGTTGGATGCAGACCGCTACCCACCGGTCGAAGTGGAAGTCAATGGGGGAGGTCTATGTTCAGCAGTGGACATAAAGATGACGATGATAATTATTTTTTTCCATAAGTAAAATATTGTCCCTGAGATAAATATATATTTTATCGCATAAATGATTTTATTGTTTATAGTGAGGAATCTCGATCTGTTTATTTTATGGTTTGATATTAATATTGATGCAATTGTCATTCTATGTGTAAATTCAACTGTATATAGTAATTCTAGAAAGAAATATTTTGTAATATCTGTAATCATATTAATCAATAAATATTAATATAAAATTTTTATTCACACACAATATTTTATCTCTTTCTATCTAGATGGATTCTTACATCAATCTCAAATATTCTAAGCAATAAAGTTCTAAAAAACGTATGCCCATAACGCTTCTCATCGGTTTTTCTTGATGATTTCTCGTGTCGCAAAAAGGTTCAAAAAAAATTTATGGATACAATGCTACTGCTAAAATATAAATATAGATTTTAGAAGAATATATTTTTTTGCTTCCGGATGAAAAACCGGAAGCAAAAAAATAAACTGAAAGATTCTTAAAACTAATATAAATACTAAATGAAAATACTAATCCGTACGCTTGATTAATTCATCGATTTAGCGATGAATTTCTCTGAAGCTCAAACTAAAACTTACTGAAGCTCAATCTAAACTCAAACTTGCTATCTGATTGACCTTTCAATGCACGAGGTATAAAGCTATGACATCGAAATGTTTCATTACAGCCTTGTATATATAAAAGTAGATTAAAGGGGCAAAATTAAGCAACATTGTAAAAGCAGGATATAAATCCATATTGTCCACTGTGTAAATCTTTCTTGAGTTAAGAAATCCAATGTGAATATTTTAACAGATTCCACGATATCTTGCGTAACCGTTATAAATCTCGTCGCGAAATAACGGTGACACGTTAATATAAACACTATCGCTTTGTCGATTACGAAAGTACATCGGGCCGCCGAGATAAATAAGATACTAGACGGTGGTGATAATGATAAGAAATGATCGAAATATTGCAAGGAAAATAAAGTTATTTCAACAGACGAATGAAAATTTTTGACGAGAGGATAGGTTGCTATAGCTTAGTTACTGTTAATGTTAACTAAAAAATGACAGAATCGAATGTACATAATCATACTATAAATCAAACGATTATTTAAAAATCAAAGAATAATCATCATATAAAAGAAAATTTTATGTATACTACGTTTTAAGTACTCTACGAAACGAAACAGGCCCGATGATTTTTTCACACTAAACTTAATCAGTTTTCTGTCAAGACGTATTCGACACGTTTAATATTTAGGGCAGTACGTGCATCGTAGGTAATCCGGTGTGCATTTTCATGTGATGCAAACAAGGCGGTATAAAAGGCTGCGTCTAGTCGAGCGGGGCAACGTCGAATAATCCGACTCTCAATTAGTGGCATCAAGAAAGACGTTACGCTCTTCTTACCAAGCGCACGTACCTAGCAATCATAGCATACGAACTATATGCAGTAGATGCACAAGAGCTAGGTAAACTCGTGACAAATATCCTTGACGCAATGAGCCGGCCATTCTATACTCATGCACTAAGGAGGCATTGTGCCTCTCGGACAAAAGCGTCCGCTCTGCGAGGTGGAATCTAGTGAGCCAAGTTCGAAACGGAACTCTTAAAACTTTAATGGTATTTCCTTCGCATTTCTTCGACATCGGGGGATATAATTAAAAAAGTTCTGTAGACGCATATGAAAGTCCGTGTGTTTTCCAATATAATATCCAGCAACTATATCATTATCAATGGAACGATTATTTACGAGCGTTTTGAGGTTTTATTAAAAATTAATATCAATAAATGAATACTTACGACACTAAATAAGTTTTCTACAAAAATCATCTAAAATATTTAATACTTAAGTTTCTAATCTCGTAAAAATTGAGTAGTAGAGCTGCATTGATATCCCTCAGCTATAAAATATTTTTGAGAATTCAGTAACGAGTCAAACAGTATGACAGTATGTGACCTCTCTACATGTTCACCGTTCTTTCAAAACACGTTCACCGCACTTTTAAACATTCTAAAATCACAAAGTGTATCCGAGAGGAACATGGAAAGGAAAATCTAAATAGTGTTTTACATTTAAGAAAAAGTTTTTGTTGAATGATTATCATCGATGACTGTAAATTTGAAACATAAATGACAACTGATGCATATTTAATATTATATTAACAAAAGCTGTTTGTTCAGTGTCATTGAACCGGCGTTAAGTATTATGGCGGCTATAGCGCGTCAGATCATTTTACTTGTGGGAAAAAAACCAAGGGACGACGATCTCAATAGACCACTTATGACTGATATTGGTTACTTGTTATGTCCAACGCGTCCTTCTGTTCTTTAAATAATCATTGCGTTCGTTAACGTAAACAACGCGACCAATTGTGAGCGACGCACGTGAGTCAGACATTAAAAAATTGCGTTCAATTTTCGCGGACAAAGCGTTCGGCCGCACTGAATCTTGTTATTACAGTTTATGTGGTGATTATTTAGTTTATTAAAACAAAACTACAAAATTATGTTAAAAATTATCTAACCTAATTAATACTAAATAGGTGATAAAATTAATACAATATAACTATAGTAGAAATAAATTTAATTAAAACAAAAAAAAACTAGACTTTGTTTTGTTACTACTGGGGTATTTAGCGGGACGTTCTCCATGTTTGCCGATAGGGATTGGCGGTTTTGGCTCAGGATCGATTGTCTAATGAGTCATAGCCAACACGAGACTGCACTCGGCGTTCTCAGCCCCCGTTGATGGATGACAAATCGCTATTAGATCCCACACAGGCGCGTTTTTACCGTCTCCCCGAACTGCCTGGAATGTGATATTTCCCCTTCGTATTTTGTCACGGATTTTTTTAATGCGGTCCGCTCGGAATTTGCCTAAACCGCTTTTTTATATTAGTTTCATCATTAACATAAAATTTTTGGCACTTTAGTGAGTGAGCACTTATTCGGAATCTTTGTCATTCATTACATACTTGAACATGTTGTAACGTTGTTAATAAGCATTTTCTTATGGAACAGAATCCTATCTCAATATTAATTGCTGGTAACAAGATATCTATTCCTTTCGTAACGTAAGTTATAAATAGGTATTTTAAACTATTGAAATATTTATAGTAAATGATAATTAGTGTTAAAAATACGATATTTTTATCTTCCCATAATAACAGAATAATAAATCAACTAATTTAGGAAGAAAATAATAACATTTTATAATATATGCATAGGTTTGCATACACTACATTTTATACATAATGCACGAATATGATTTTAGAAATGAACAAATGCATGCTACAGCTGATATGTCGCGCCCTTGAACCCGACAGTACAAACGTATCATACGAGAACAATGGAACAAACACAAAAGCTTGGCTCATAAGGGAATCATCTTTCTTAGTCATAAAAATGAGAGTTATTAAAGTACATTTAATACAGTAGTTAAGCTCCCTTTCAATTATCTTCTGTGATACAAGTTTCGGATTCAGCACCATAATAAAACAGGTGCACAACATTGTTTATATAATCACTATTACTGTTTAAAAAGTTAATACGGAACCGTGTCATAGATAAAATGTCTTTATAGACAAATTTTACATACGAAAACATCGCTACAAAAAAAAAGCTCACACCTTACTTATTAGACTTAAGGTCGAAAAATACTTCAGCCCGTCCCGTAACCTTGTCAAGTGTCGAAAGTGTTCGAGTGTTTGAATACAAAATTGAGCGCGATAAAATCCGTGACAAAAAGTTTCATCTAACAATTCGAACTATTTGACTAAAATCAAAAACATCAGCGCAATTTGAATTTGGAAATGGGGATTCTTTAAACACAATCCAATTATTGAAGCCCGACATATCGCTGAACGAACATTATGAATCGATCAATTTCGCTTCCGCGTCGCGATGTATTTTCCCCTTTGCCCAAGCAAGGATTGAAAACCATTTTAGATTTTTAGGTAAATTACGTTGCTGTTGACGCTAATGCATGTTTTCCAGTAACAGCGACAAATAGCTCCTAATACTTTGCAGTCGTGCAATTTGCAACCGCATTTTACAATTTCTGCGAACACGGGCGTTAAGAGATCTCTAGTGTGGTCGTTAGTGTGATGGTGTTGTCGCATGTTGTTTTTTTATTGGTATAAAGCTTTATTCATGTTAAAATTGTTTTACTCGGTACCTACAAACATTTTTAAGTTGAGAAGTCTACCAAATGATTTGGAAAATATTTATTTAAATGTTATGTCAGCATTTGAGCTAGAAATCTATTTTTAAATTTCTACAACTCTCACTTCCCTTGAAATTGTTTAGAAAACCTCTAAAACATTAGTAAAGGATTTCAAAAACACTTTAAAACTTTCAAAAAGTTAGAGTAAAGTTTTTCAACTACATTATATTTTAATGTAAAAATCATATAAGGATACATTGAAATCTTTTGGATTAGCATCTTTGTAAGCGAGTACAGAGCAATGCTTACATTCACAAATAGAATTTAGGTAACCGTTTAAGTTTTCGCATATAGCGGGTAAATTTCTTACTGTAAAAACAAAAAATATCGTATAACTCGTATATCTACATACTAAACAGTTTTACTGTTAACAAATTCTTAATAGATATTATACAAAAGTCTTTGAATATAATTATTGAATCTAGAAAAAAATATGACTTAAAGGTCTAATATTAAAATTTGGTCGGTACGACATTCATCAATATTTTTTGTAATGTCAAAAATATAGTTATATAGTATAAGAATATATCTCTCATCATTTTATAATCTAGAACTAAATTTGTACATCATTTCTTATATTCTTGAATCCGCAACCTGCTAACATAAGAGGTTTTTCCTGTAGGCGGTTCACCTGAATTGCCAAGGTTACCTCACTTACCAAGTGAAATGATATCGTACGTTAGCTACAATGGAATCGCTTAAGGCGGTCGCTTGCACCGCGCCGAGACGCAATGAGAACAATGCACCCGCCGCAATGCCACTCGCAAGGACTTTCTTTCCTACATTGGACACGGATGTAACGCAAAGTGAGCGTAATTTGTTGTTCTCGATCCGCTTAGACCGCAGTGGGGTCCATTCTACTTGCGCTGCGGATGGTGGGAAGATCTGAGGTCGTTTAATAATAATAATATATTTTGTTCCTCTTCAAAATACAAGACAAGACGATACAATGTCATTGTTGGTCCAGCTTCGGTAAAAAATTTAATCAAGTGATTGTGCGGAGCTGGTGTCTAATATAGGTGTAAACCTGTATTACAGATCATCGTTTAATTTAGGGCAACGTAAGGTATATAGCTACGTTTTTCTAAACTTGCACCGATTTAAAATTTGTCGATTTTATGCATGAAAATTTAATGAAAAATGATTTCTATGTCAAAATTAACATGCTACTATAATACATATTCAGCTATTATAAACTGTACCCCACCGTTGAATTACCAATCATTGAAAAAGTAAACGCACACATTAACACGTGAACTAAACGTCGATAAAGCTTTAATTCGCACCGAAGAATTTCAGGAATTTAGTTAGTGTAGGCGTTACAAACTTCCCTCGGCGTACAAGTATGGAATTCAATAAAAGGGCCGGGAACGGAAAGCGTGTTTTCTACTCTCCGAAGTGAGAATTATACGTTCCAAAAAAATAAAGGAGAAACTACAACATCGCGTAAAGGCGAAGATCTCCCCGCTGTAACTTTTATTCGAGGAGGAGCGAATTACTTACGAGTACGACCGACAAGAGGAAAACAAACTACAAAAAACGGCATAACGTGTTTTGTTCGCCACTATCTACATTTATTCTTTCTTTTTTTTCTTCTTTAGGGCTGCATAAATGCCTATAACCGATACGTATACAAATTGCTTTTTGTTCTCTTTCTCTTAACAGCGAACTCTTCAATCTTTTCCATTGCTGTCGAGCCATTTTTATGGTTAAGAAAATGATAAACTCTCGATATTTTTAAATATATTTTACGTTCGTACAATATTTACTGCAGACTTTAATAGTCCTATTAACTTGGTTTACTCAATTAAATTGGTTTTCATGACAAATATTTAACATCTTGATACCATTAAAAAGCTAATTAACAAGCTGATTTTAGCGATACGCTTGCTTTGAGTACATACTGTTATAGGTACGTGCTAATTAAGTAAAAAAAATAATTAAGTTACATATAGCAAATGTACCTAACTTTAGTTTAAAAAAACTTGCAGTATTCGCGATTCAATCGACTGATTTTTTTTCGTATAAATTTCTTTCCCCGCCGTCCTTCCTAAACTCAAACTGTAATCTTGACGTACATTCGCGCCATTGTTCTTTGAGGATCCCCCCGGCGGGAACGCGGAAACGGATCGGAAAGGGAAAAAGGGGACCTCGCAAAAACTGATAACTCGAATTAAACAGTCGGAGGTGTCGGGAAAAATCCATCAGTGAGCACGGTTTGAGCGATAACTTCGCGCCTCCTCACCTCCCATCGGGTCCCCGCGTCATTGCGCGGAATAAATCGTAATTTGATAGCGCCCTCTAACGACGCGCGCCGTAGTCGCCGTATCGAAGTCATTTAATGATTCGTGCGGAGCCTTTTTGTACGTCGAATAAAATCTACTGAAATTATGGATCTGAAATTATTACTATCAATATTTAACAACATTCGTACTATTGAAAATCTGTTTACAAGTATATAGAATTGTGCATTTTGTGCAGAAAATCCCTTTTTGAAAATTTACTAAACTTCAAATAGTCGACGCTCGGTTTCGCGTCCTTTAAACACAAAAAGTAATATGTAGAACTGGAAAATTTTCTATAAATAAATACATAATATATTAAATCACATTGGTATTTTTTGAATTTCGCTGGAATTACAATCTCTAGTTTCGATGCTGGGGTTAGATTATATGCATTAATATTAAAAAATTAACGTAGCGTATATATGTCCCAATGTTTTGCAGTCTGCTCTGTACAGAGGATATCAGGACATAGTCCACATGCCTTCACATAGCTTCGAAATAATTTTATTATTAATATTTAATATATTTTTATTGCTATTATTTCGAAAATTGTTTTCCTCACGAAGTCTGAGTCGAGTCAGCACTGAAAATTAACAATTTCATTGGTGCCGGCACCGGGATTTTAACTCAGGTTGTCGAGCAACAAGAAAAAATCGAACGCGCGGACACCGAGCTCTCACGACATTTTATTAAGTTCCACAAAATTAATCAATTATCTGTTGTAAAAAAATAATAAACAAAATATTTATCTTAAATAACTTTTGACAGCTAGGGATTAGAAGACCCATGTGACATGCGACAATGAATTGCCCAATTTGAGATTTCTGTGGTGCAAAAAATGCTATCTTACTTCTTGCACAACGTATGGCACAATTTTCGCCTTTTTTGGGGGACTGTTCACCCATGGCCTGGAGGAGGCCTTTACAGATCCACCGGGCTTGAGGTGGCCGGGCGCTGAGAGCGCCTGTTCTGTACCTAGATTATAGGTGACTAAGTCGGAGGGCTCCCGAGGGAGCCTCGGCTTGGATCGTCACATTATTATTATTAGTACCCGTTTGGATGGCCGCCAAGCTTCGGTCGCTTTGGCGGTTGCTCCATGAAATAAGGGTAAGGGTAAGGTAATAGGTACAAGAAAGAGGTAGAGCCCAGGAGAGGGGACCTCGGCTTGGCCTGTTACAAAATACCCGTTTAGCGTTCCGTTTCGAGGGTGCGCTACAGGAGCGCACCCTCGAAATCGCACCACAGCTCAATCGGTAGCTGTAATCTGACTAGGAGAATTTCTAAAGCTAGTAACGGTTACTACCATTTCGGAAAGCGTTGGCGGTGGGAGAAGAAGTGGCGGAAGAAACCAGCAACGCTTCTATCATTAAGGGGGGAAAACCTGCCGGTAACATGGCGGAACCTATACTAGGTTCCGCCACGTTACCGGCAGATTTTGTTATGTTAGCCGCAATGCCGGTGTGTCTTGTGTTTACGCAGTTGTTTTATCCTGTTGAGGGCGATAGTTCTCTCATCATCGTCAGGGGAATCGAAGACGTGTCGTGGTCTATCCCATTTGCGTCGGAACGTACCTAGCGGTAAGGGTCTGTAGGTGACAGCTCCTGCGACTAACGGATTGGCAATTTTCATCTGTAAATTATCGAACTAAATACGAGTATTGGTGAAACAGCGACAGCTTAGTTGTCTCTATCTATCACATATACAATAAATGTAGTACTATAAACATATTTTCTAATTGCGCGCGTTATTATTTAAAAAAAAAACATCAAAAAATTAAATTGCAAAAATATTTTACACCCCAGTTACCTCTTTCTTATCAACACGTATGACTACGATACGATACCACCCTCTAGCGTTAGTAATTGAATGAGGGTTATTGAGTCCTTCATTTCAGTATTAAAATTATTATAGCAATCTATGAGTAATATTTTCAAGCAATATGTTATCCCCAAGAAATTCTAAATCAAAACATCTCTATTATCGTTTCTTTACTCTCCTCGATTAATTGAACAATTAAGCTATTTAAATTTCCCTGAGACGAACTGTGAAATATATTTGGCGTGATATAAATCTGTATTTAATAAGCTAACAATGTCAAGAAGTATTCAAATCTTTGCATTTCGCTTCCTGCATAACGTTTCTGAGAAACATCCATTCATTCATTCGATAAAAATACCAAAGTTGTGATAATTATAAATTGTTGCTGTTAAAAAAGTTAGCATCAAAGAAGCTCAGGACTTTTTTATTTTTGCAAAGTACAGAAATAGCTACATCTTTTCAACTGAGAAAATAAGTTGTGTCACTTGGGCATGTAAAGGGGTGGAGTAGGTGTATCTTAGAAAAGAGAGTGTCGTATTGTCTGACGTTATGTTCAAGAAACCGGAGCTATGTGTACCTATGAACATATAAGATCCGAAATGTTAAAATATAAGAAAATTATTTACTTTACTTCGAATATAATATTTCGCTAATATCCCTAATGTTGTTTAGTTATTAATAGGTTGCGAAACTTTCAAGCCAAGCCACTGACTAAGCCTTGAATATTAATGTAATAAAATAAGTTTTAATAAATCATTTCCTAGTTTTGGAAGGTTTTCTTAAGAAAAAAAATATTTTTAACTATTTCGTAAAGAAATGAATAAAGATAATAAATAGTGTTCATCAGCCCAGAAACTGTCTAGTTAATTAAAGTTGTGATACATCTGCTTGTGATATGCTTTTGAAGCATCAAAATATTAAGGGGAGCCGAGAAGGAGACTGAAAGAGCCTTGCCCGAGCTTTAATCAATTTAATACATATCAACGAAGAATATTACTTTAACAAAGACAAATATATTTCCTACAATTTTTATAACAAAACACTACAATGAAGTAGAGAGTTTAATTGAATGTAACATGAAAGGGTTTTATATGCATTAAAACTATACGAAAAAAGCGAGCCTATATGGAATTAGTTATCGAAGTGTTATATCTATAACTCTTATCTAAGATTTAATCAGTCTTATCGTGGTTCATAATTTTTACGAACCAGAATGTCTTTCAAATAAATTTTTAGTGTTCTTTAAAGCTCTTTTGACTTTGGCTACAAAGAGTTTTTTCGAAGGCCGGGACAAATAAAACTGTATAACGATACACTTACTCGTATGATACTATGGTAACAGGCTTAATCCGACTTAACGAGCTCCAAGAAAGTTGAACGGCGGTACGTATATGCCTTCAGATCGTGATGCAAAATGATACTTTTCCACACAGGAGACATGACCGTGATACCTAAAATAGCATGTATCTTACACGGTATCAAGAACGAATCCGTCTCGAATTTTCCAAGGCAAAATATCTTTGTATTCGTATTTTTGTTGTTCAAATGCTGAAACAAATAATCACAGATAGCATTTTAATCTGTGGGTTATAAAACGGCTTGCTTTCATAGAATCACTCGGGGCTAAATACACTTAACTCAATGTATCGATGGGGCACCTCTCGCCGCGACGGATGACTGCTAGGTGCAGCTTTATTCAGCCCTAATAGCCCCTATTGTGCTAGGTACAATATGAAATATGTCTTAAGTTCAAAGATAGAACATTCTTACAACTCAAAAGCCTGGCGGAGTGAAATGCTAAAAATAGATCGTCTCACCGAGCTTCGCTTAAGAGTCGTCTTGTTTTTATTTGAACTAAAAATGGATTATATTTTTATTGTTTGAAATCTTTATACGAATATAATTATATTCTTCCAGCAAACACAGTATAAGGAGAATTCTTTTTATTCTATCAAATTTCAAATAGGGATTTAAATTATATTAAAAATATAGGTGTTAAAGTGCTAGTGGTGAGAAACGCATCGTGTTTTTTATACAAATTTTAATTGAGAACATTGTAAGAATAAATCAAAGAATACGAAAACGATTGAGAAACTTGTTCATCAGTGAACTGTTTCCTTAATGAGATTCATTCACTTTAAGAACTTGCATTCGCTTCAAAAGAAAAAGAAAAATTGGAAGCGAGGGCCTTTAGTTGCCTTCTGAAATTGTATGAAAAAGTGGGCTGACCCCACGCAAAGTAGGTACGGTCACAGCTCTAAGTATGCAACCGTCGTACTTGCAACGTTTAAAAAGCGGTATTGTATTAACGCTCTTTTGTGCCGTTCCAATTCTGAATTCGATTTGCACGCTAATGCGTTCAAATTGTTTCTGCAAATTTCGCGTCTCCTCGCCTCCGATATTAGACCTTTATCGTTCGTGGGGCGAACTCGCGTCTCCGTTATCGGGCGTCGCGTCGCGTGGAAGTTATCAAGGAATGGTTATAGCAGAAGTTTATAAACGGTCTGTCAGTCACAGATCCTTGACCCGCGTATTGAGTAGCGGGTAGGCGGTCGCCGGCGAGTCGCGCTACGTCGCCGGCGCCCTGCGAGAACATATGTATACGCACCAATATATTATATACGTTGATACCCATCTGGTCCTCGGTGCGCCCGTCGACTGATTTAATTTGAACCGCCGCAACACACATTAATCGGACGTGACGTAAATTGAAATCGCCCACGTCATTCATATCAAAACTTCCCTTGCTATAATACCGAGTGTAGAATCAGAGTTGCGGCGCGCGGACCTCAAAGCACTCATAATATTTCACTACGCCACACCGGCTATTCTTCTAGTCGTGCTGGCATTTTACCAAGCGACTTTTTTATTCTACTACTATACTACAAAGCTATGGAGAGATTGGTCGGGGGCGCAATCAATGCTCCCCAGAACGAAGATCGGAGCCTAAGAGCTCTCTTTATTTTATTTTCCATCCGCATTATAGTCGGCCAGTTTTTAAACGTTTGTAGAAGTTGAATTACCAGCGGCGTTATATTAATATTTTATATAAGAGTGAACATTTTGAAACGAATATTTTATCCCATAGACAATGATGTGTTACTGTTTTCATAGCTTCTGTGTGACATCCACATAATGCATATAATAAATTAACCAGTACGTAATATATAACTGAGGTTTATATAAACTATATATAAGTGAACTGCTGGTCCTTTGAAAAAGTACTACCTGATCTATTAATGGTAATATTGTGATTAGAATATTTTTTATGTATAGAACAATAGTAATAAAGAGTTATTTTCCAATACACGTAAAATAAACTTTAAACGAATATTATTTTCCGTGCTCAAATGATTCTTATCTATGTACACATACAATGAAAGCGAATATGACGTTACTTCGTCTTATAACAAATTTACTTTGTAGTAGGGTCAATGATTTTTTCCTATTTCCGTTTTGATAACTGTCAAATAATTTGACAAACTTTGGAGACGTTCAGAGCGATGACAACATCGAACTTCGGATACTTTTAAATTGCTTCTCACTGTTTTTCGTTTTTTTTTTCTCAATTTCAAGGACTTAAGAATAAGCCATTTAACATTTTCCTCTAAGTCCGAATAAAACCTTTTCATCGTTGACTCTTTCAGTGAAGGAGACGTAAAATTAAAGGTCGTTTGATTTTTTCGAACAGTGTGAACAGAAATGGGGATTTTAAACAACGGTGGTAGGGCCACGCAGCAGCCTCGGCTGTTGCACGAATGGGCAGGCTCGTCCGGGTAAGTACCGCGACCTCACAGAAGACCGGCGTAAAGTGGAAGTATAATACTTTCGCGTTTCTTCCCCATTTTTCTAAAGGTTGTCAACGCATCTGCAAACCGTTGGGTGTAGCAGATGTTCATGGACGGTGGCATACACTCAACATCAGGTGAACCAACAAAAATGAACTTTTCACATAAAAAAAACAATAATAGATGTGTCATAAAATTCACAAACCCAATAAATTTATGCTTTTTTTTGTAAAAATATAGAAATATTTTATATTACTACTAAGCGTACCCGATAGAGGTTGTCCTGTACATGCAACTTAAATCCGACTTATAAATAAAAACAACTTATAAATGAAAAAAAAACGAATTGTGAATCTAAACCATTCTTAGATCTGAAGACACACAAAAAATTTCATTAAAATCGATCAAGCTGGCATTAGCATTAGGAAGAGTTCAGTGACATACACACGTATAGAAAAATTATATATATATATATATATAAAGATAGTTTAACGATAAAAAGCAATATAATACTCTAAAACAAAAAACATCATTTCAAAACTTAACTGCGCGTAGTTGTTACAACCGTCACAAAGTTTGCGCATACACGTTTACGGTACATGAATACGATTGCAAAATATCGCAAACAATAGGACGTTCACTATATTGAGTGTGAAATATTAAACAGTTTTATTAAATTGTACGCGCGTGGTGCAGTGGTAGCGAATTGATTTCCACCCGCTAATCCAGTTCCGACCGAAGGCTGGGGTGACTGAATTCAATTCACGGTGTGCGAGCTCTGAGTAACTATCCGATATGAAACGTATGAACGGAACATTTGATTCAATATAGTATTTAGTGAGATCTCGTTAAACAGCGCCGGAGACAGGTACTCCCGCCCCCCCCTCCGCATCATCTTCCCCCGCACCGCCCAAGTATCGCAAAGGTTAAGGGCGATCCGCCGTCGAAACGATTGTGTTCTATTCGTTGAAACGTAACGTAGCTCACAAACAAGATATTGTGTGAGGTCGAATGCTCGTATTGCTATTTACAATCGCGGTTTCAGAGGATGTCGGGCCTAAAACTTCTTTTTGATTGCTAATTCCTCGTGTTTATTAGTTATCGCCCCGTCGGCTACGTTCCGATAATGAAGTCTAAAATTAAGTGATTCACATAGATTTAGATATATCCATAACTGAATATAAGTACTTATGGATATTTCTAAATAGAATTTCTAGATATAAGTTTAAGATATAATCTCATAGATCCACAGACTTACAACAGATAAAAAATAATTTTGGAACTCCCTCAAACAGTTGTCGTAGTGTCGTTGTCGATGTGTAACTTAAACCGCATCAATAATCGAAAGAAAAGATCAAAGTCACTTTATTGTACGTATAATTGACACATAAAAACACACTATATTCGTCCTATACACATATGAGATTTGAAGAAACTTAAATACAAAAACAAAAAACTAATACAAAGCGAGCTACAGAAGGAAAACGCTCTTGAAGTAATCTAAAAAAAACGAGCACCCTCAAACTGAGAGAGCCAGGCCAACACGGTTACTTTTACTATTTTAATACCCACTCTGTATTAAATTTTTAGTTTTAATTTTAATGCAAAAACACTATAAAAATGTAAATTACACAGTCTGTAATTAATCCTTTTCGTGTAATGATGATAACTTATATTTGGGGGGGCTTTCACACGGTTCCCATTATCATTCGTTAAGTAATTGAGGTTATCATTAATGGAGTGATTTTTCACTTGAAAATTCCTTAAATACGTAGAACATCAAATTCTGAAATTCCCACAGTTATCAGATTTACTTTGTATGAGTCCTGAGTTGGAAACCGAATTGGGTCTATCTCGTTCTATGTTGTTTATTTTTTACTAGCTGCTTCCCGCGACTACATCTGCGTAGAATAGGCTGAAGGCATAACATTCAGACAGAGAGACAGATATACATAAAGATATGTATATAAATTATAGCCTATGTGTTATTTTGATTTTTAAGCTATATTATTGTAAAGTTTCATTAAAATCCATTCAGTAGTATTTGCGTGAAATAGTAACAAAAATGCATTCGTACATACAAACTTTCGCCTTTACAATATTAGTAAGGATGTAAGAAGGTTTCAAACGATTTGGAGGTTCACATGATAACCAGCCCATTGACAGCACACACTTCACTTAAAACTTAGCCATCAATAAAAATTAAACCAATTTTATAATGGCCGTATAATGGGTAGGTACGGAACCCTCGACTCGCATTTGACCGGTTTTTTTTATTATTTATAAGCTTTTCTTTGTTTATATATGATAAACGTTAGAATAACAACATTTTTTTCGCATTCCCGATTACCAAAGACGGATTTGTAATTCACTAGCTTTTTGCCCGCGGCTTCACTCGCGTTGAAGCTTTTAACAACACTTTTTTTCTTATTAAAAATAGCCAATGTTCTTTCTCAGGCTCTAGACTATGTGTATTAAATAATATTTATTTTCAATATAAATCTTAATCCTTCTACTTTACTTTATTTCTCAAAAAATTGTTTAATTTCATATAACATGTACATATGTGAAGTCATGCAACACGGAACGTAGGCTGCGTCAATGTAGACAAATTGTTTTCCCTACCCTCGAGTTTCTGCCCATTGAACGTACAAAACACGTACGCTAAATTAAATTCTCGCATTCCTCAGAATTTAATGTGAGTAATGCGCCTCTTCCCAGAACGAATTTAGGCTTGGAAAAAATTCCCTTTAAAAACACAATACCTCACCTTGTTATTAGTATACATTAGAAAAATTCAACAATAAAGTTTCATCAAACCTTAAATAGACACTGTCTATGAAGAAATACTTGTTGCAGCTATAATTTTTATCTTTACATACATAGTATATAAAAAGTGAAATTGAGAAGGACAATAGATTATTTCGGATTAAGCTATTTGGAACAAGATCTAGCCGATTTAATATCATATACATGGCACGCAAAAGAAGCAACAGTAATAGGCATTTGAAAACCTCAAAATAGAACTATTGACTGAGAAATCTTAAATGCAGACATAATATTTATTCTTCTAGCTAGAGTATGCTTGAAGCCTGAATTCAATTAACTATTTTTATTCTTGTTTTAATCTTGCCGACGCTTGCAGAAGTGAAAAGTTAAAAAAAGCGTACGATATTTCTCAGAGCAGTAATTTCTTGCCCCTGAGATTAAAATATAAATGACTCTTATCGCGTTAATTTGTACAGTGCGCGCTAATTACATTGTCTTTGATAAATATTCCTGGTAAAAACTAAACGTTGTAAGCTGCTCGACAACCCCAACCGTTCGCTATATATATTATCTACAATTTATCACATCATCTTTGAGCACTTACGTTAAATGTTATAAATATGTCTTTTTTGATAAGATGTAAAGAAACTATCAATTTTCACTTGAAATAACTGACCAAGCCACATCGCCACATCGCGACATTGTGCTAATAAAAGGGGAGAAGCGTATGTTCGTGACGCCATATTAAAATATAGAATAGTTAGGTACATACGTAATATTTTTCGAGGACGAAACAAACGGGACCCCGCTCGCATGTCTGGCTGTACGTAGCAAATGTGAGTAGTCTGCGAGTCTCTTTGTAGTCTTTTCGAATTAAGCGCACCAAAATATGGCTTTGCCACCTTCACTGCGCTGCGTATGAATAAATTGCGAGATGGAATATAGAAATTAAGAACAAGTCACAAAATAATAACGCCGCCGACGCGACGCCCGCCGATGTCGGAATTCAGTGAATGCATCCGCAATTGTCTTTGCTTTTAAAAAACTTCTGTAAACGTCGCAGTTCTCATTAAGAATTTTAATAGGACCGTGTGATAGGTTGGTACAAAAAAATTCTGTTACACAAAGAATCTGTTATTTATTCGAGAATTATAGTTTCAGTCGGTGATTTTCGATGCTCAGGGGAGTGGTAAATTATAAATTACGTCAACAATATTAAATTGACGATGACATAGTTATTCTTTATCGAAAAATATAGACTTAATCGAATCATAGCGTTATACAATGTAAACGAATTAAAAATAATGCCTCTATGGACACAAAAACACGATCAAAACAAACTAACGGCGGTGATTGAAGGGGGACACACCTCCCATTCGGCGCCTCGCGGGTCAACAGCCGACCCCGACCAAATACTATTATAGCTATTTATAGACGAATTCATATAGGTATATTAATTGTTGGCTCATCGCACGGGCGGTCGATGTATGCCCCTCATGCAAAGCGAGATTTGTGCAACGAACTTTCGTACACGTATAGCTATGTGTTGTTGAGATGGAAATTCGCAAATTTCGTCGCTGTACATAATGCCGGGCCACACTGAATGACGCAGACTTGTTTGCGAACTACGGGCGGGGACAGATTAAAAACGGACAGATTAGAAAGGAACGTAACGCTCAAGTGATCCCAGTTATTTAGAAGTAAATAAAATCGTCCGTTTAATGCCACATTACGTATTTTCATATTGTTTAGTCGTTATACTAATTTACTCTTACTATAAACTACGGGATGATCAACCGACAACATTCTGCTTTTATTAAGTTTTTTTTGTTTGTATTTCAACTTTATTTGTGTGTACGTGGATGTATTTATTGTGTTAGACAATATTCTAACCGTATATAAAAAGGAACATATTCGGCCGAATCAAATCAAATACTCCATTAACTTCGAAAGTTTGACGTCGGTAGACTTGGTTGACGTTAATGAAAAACAAAGCAAGATACGGTGTACAGGTCTTATTCCGCTCTACATTTTGCTAAAAGAAAATGGATCATAATAAATTCACTGCGGGTTCGATCCCCACTACTGGAAAAATATTGTGTGATGAACATAGTTTTTTTCTAGTGTCTGGGTGTAAATATCTAATAATATATATTTATTGACAAAAGAGAGAATTTATTTACAGAAGAGTTTGGAACTAGAGAACGTTGTGTAAAAATGTTTCCGTAAATATTTATTTATGTCCGCAAAATAATTATTTAAAAAAAACCTGTAGATATCGCTGGGCACTAATGCGGGAAAATTATTAATTGTCACGTCCGGAAAAATACCAGCGTGAAGTAGAAGTGTTATAATTTTGCATTTCGTCTGGTGCGTGAAGTGCCGGCACCCAATTTTTTTTAACGTTGACAACACACAAGCAACCCCTGAAAGGTGACGGTAAACACTTAACATCAGGTGAACCGCCTGCTCGCTTGCCACATTGTCACATAAACAAGCAAATCACTAGGACTTTACGATATTTTTATATATAACTATAAAAACTAAAGTACTCTACAGTTTTATAGAAAGTAAAAATCTAAAACTGTTATCTTTAAAACGCGCTCCGCTTCTCGGGGTATAAAAATTGAGCATTTCCTATCATATTATAATCGTGGATATTTTTCTGAATCACGTCGTGCCTTCCTTGCATAAAATAAAATATCTCATAAATTGAAAACCTTCGTAGAGCGATGCTTCAATATCACGACTCGATACTTTTAAACATTACCTCCATATATGACTGGAAAAAGGTAACAGCGCTATTATTTCGAGCAAAGCGATCGGGAAAAGGTATTTGTTGCACTTTTATAGCCTCTACCAAAACAATATTGCTTCACGTAAAATATGTTATGATCTTTTATTAACTAAGTAAAGTATTTTCAATTAGTATCTAATACTGAATTTGGGTGGCAGTTAAACAAACGTCTTGATAAATGTCCGAGAACGCTTTCGAAGTTGAGATTTAGTTTTTAGCGTAGCGTTTTTAGACACTCATATATAACATGATAAATTACGCGGAATTCTCATACCGTTAGCGGGTGTGGCGACGATTTGCACGTGTAACGGACAAAGACCTCCCAATGAGAATAATTGACCACGAACGGAAAATTCCTAAGACAATGGATGCCTGATATTATTGATTAGGAATGTATTAAGTTAAATGTTCAAGGGTTTAACTTTAGCCACATAAATCAAATGTCCAATAGTAATTACTAAACCAAGCTGTACCGAAGGTACAAGTGTTAGCCATAGAGGCTTGCTTGTAAATTAGATATTATAAAAACTTAACTAAGAGGTATAAATCATCAAATATAAGATAAGCAACCCTTGTATCATTTTTAGGGTTCAGTATCCAAAGGTCAAAACGGGACCCTATTACTAAGACTATCCGCTATCTGTCTGTCTGTCTACCCATCTGTCAATTCATAAACCATGATAGTTAGAGTTGAAATTTTAACAGGTGTATTTCTGTTGCCGCTATAAGAACAAATACTAAAAAACGGAATAAAAAATATTTAAGTGGGGCTCCCATACAGCAGACATGATTTTTGTGCCGTTTTATAGATAATGGTACTTAACCCTTCATGTGCGAGTCCGACTCGCGCTAGGCCGGTTTTTATGTGCCATTTTTTTCCAACTACGCTAAAATTACGTAGAGTACAAAATGCGTATTGTGCTATAATTTATGATGGAAATTATTAACCATAGATGAATAACCTTAAACATACATATCGATTGAACGTATTTAATTAAAACGTCAACTGTAAATTAAGTGGATTCGTGAGGATAATTCGCCGTTTTAATTTGAGACGAGGCCGACGACGTCCCGAAATGATACTTGAGCGTCGAGTGTAACAAGTCAAAGAGACAGCGCTCCCAGTCATGTTTTAAGTCTTAATTGAGGCGAGAACAGGCCAAAGTTGGCTGGCGTTGCTCATTAAGAACAACAAACAAGTGGCTAAGTACCATCGCGAAGAGGCCCGTGCGAAGTAATCGGCTTGTGCTTCAGCACAGGCGAGGCACCGCTGTGAACATTGAAACATTTAAAAGTAGTCCTCCGATGACATACATATTTTAACGAACGTATTTCGCCGCCGCCGCGTTCATTCTAGCCCCGCGAATTTAACATCCGCTTATAACTTTATTTGTTTACTTATTGGTATACAATAGACTAGAGAGTGTGGGAGGTTTCTTTGTTTGTTTTTATTTTGATTAATGTTCCATAAATGAAATATATAGGTATATGTAAAAAGTAGAATATAATTTAAAAAACTAAAAAACCCGACTGCGTTTCTGTGTCATTTTTTATTTTGATATACACTGTGTCACTCTCACAGTAAATACGAATCTAAAGACACCTCTCAATTGTATGATGATGTTGCATAATGATTTGTAGCTGACGTAAATATTTGAAAACTATATTAATATATAAGGGTCTATAATTATAAAACTAAATTGCTTCTACAAATATACCTTTAATATAAAAGTACCTTTATAACGTAAGTAAAACATTATATAGGAGTAGTAGTCAAGCACTAAGTAGGCATGTAATGTTTGTTTTAATTTCGTCGTTTTATTTATATCTTAAAGTTCAATACTATTACACGGAAGCGTTGCTTTCAGCGACATTAGAGTCTGTTCTGGCACATTATAATGGTAAGGGACGGTCGTAAACATGAGCGCTTTGTATTCTTCTGCCGCGTGCACTAGTGATGTTCGCAAATATAAAACTTAAGTATCTCAGCGTCAAATGAAAACATTACAAGAACGTTTGTGTGTAACCGAGGAACAATGTTATCCAACGAAATGAGCTCATCATCATCAGCCACAAGACTTCCACTGCTGAACATAGGCCTCCCCCTTAGAACAGTGTTAGAATGTCGTCGGTCCACCTCGAGGGAGGCCTTCCAACGCTACGTCTTCGCCACTCGTGAAGTTTTACTCCCATTCGATCAACAGTTCTTCGAGCGATGTGGCCTGCCCACTGCCACTTCAACATGCAATGAGCTCAATCCCTTACTATTTACAAACAGCCTGCTCAACTCCTTTCTATTATATACGTAATCCTTCCTCATTATCTTTCTTTTTTCATCTTCACTACTTTGCATTGGACTTAAAATCTTTGTTCACGAATGCCATATTACCGTTTTGTATACCTTGTGAGTGTTCGTTTAAAAAAGATGAATACGAAGATTAAAAAAAATCAGACCATCACTCAAATTTCATCATAATTACAGCATGGAATTTTTCAAATTAATCTTCCCTTTTAGACAAATCCACTCCACTACCGCAATTTACAAGACTCGGGCTTTCACGGAGAAACAATAAAAACATTTCGTAACCGACTGTACGTGAAATCCTATTAAAAGAGATTAAGGTTTTATTCGTACCATCACCATAAAATCAACACGTGGAATTTCTATTTAATTAAAATACCGTTGAAGCGTTTACTTTGTTAGTCTAAACGCGGCCAGTTGTGGCGAAACGTGAATGAGGTTAGAGCTACAAAGAAAACAGTTAAATATCTACAGATATAAACTTTTACACTCCGATTTATTCAATAAAAGAAAACATTTTAATTATTATTTCTATTTATTAATCTTCAATATCAAAATATATTTTGCATAGCATCATACTTTTGTTTTTACACATCGATAATGGATGACAGAGGATTTAGAGCGGGTAATGGCTAAGCGAAATGGAGCCTTCTCTCCATATAAAAAACAATGCACTGAATGAAGAGTACTGATTATATTTAAGATTGCTAAGCCCTGAAGAATTTACCAGGATCCTGGCAATGCTTGATGATGGGCACAATCAGCGAAATACAGCGAGAGCTGTTCATGTGACTCTTTCAACAGTTCAGCGAGTACCTCGTTTCCACGAAGCTGGATCCAATCTTCGAAGACCTGGAACAGGCCGAACAAGATGCACGATAGCGTGGGAGTATGTTGGACGGAAGATATATGGTGTCAATAATTTTGAGAAATCGCTCTCTTACGCCTATTGAAGTAAAGAATCATCAATTACGAGCTGGAAGACATAATTTATGACTACGGATACAGTAAGGCGGCGCCTGGCTAAAATAAATTTTAAGCCATTAAGACCTGTAAAAGGCCCAAAACTAGAAAGACACCACAGAAATTTAAGGTTGAGTTATGGTAGAGTACACGAGGATTGGACTCTGCATGACTGGTTTTCAGACGAGACTATTTACATAAGCACAACTGAAGTAAAAGAGTGTTCAGAAGAGAGCGCTGTAAACAAGCCTGTACACAAGAAAAAGTACCAAGTACCGAATACGGTAGAGGCCCTGTTCACGAGTAGGCTGGGATTTCTTCCAAAAGCTGCACTGAGTTGGTGGTGATATAAAATGGTACTTAACCTGTAGAAAGATATGTCAGTGAAATTCTGCATGACTACGTTCGTCTATTTAGTGGACACGGTCGAGAATGTCGTTTTTATGGAAGACAATGCCCTTATTTTCAAGAATTCGATATCACACACATGGAGTAGCCAGCACGCAGCCCCGACTTAAAACCCATTGAGCAGGAATGCTACCAAAGAGACGTGTACGTCAGTAGAAACCGCAACCAATCACGCTACGTGAAATGAAAGAAACTCAAATCGAGGAATGGCACGATATTCATCAGCATCGCCTCAAAACCTAGTAGAAAGTATACCAAATCGCTTAACAGCAGTATTGCAAGCTTCGCGGTAGCATCAAAAAGTACGAAAATGCGTGAAAACGGCACATCTGTAACCAATCTACATTTAAGAAAATACTGAAAAAACTACGCATTTTTATTTATTTTACATTTATTAAAATTTGAATTGATTTTGAATTCAATTTTTTTATTTAGGCACATTAAAATATTCTTTAATTTATTTATATTTCTACGATGATCAGGTTTTCTGAAACTGGCGTAAGTCAGGTACCTTTGAAGATATTGAAGATTTTCTAATCATCCGTTTTTCTTTGCTGGCCAGTATATAATGGACCATGCAATTTGAGCTCAGACTTAAGTTTATATACCTTCCACCCAATTTCCACTCGATTAAGTTTAAATTCAAACAATAACGTACCAATGAAAAAAATTGACACATCAGGTTTTCTTGTGACATCAAAGCATAAATTTACGAAAAAAGTACAAAATTGAACTACATTTAGAGAAATTTTACTTAATATACAGTAAATATTAATGATTTTCCTGATTTTCCTGATGATTAGGCTTCTGGTAGCTCCCTTCTAAATCTCTAACAATAATCTGCTAGCATTGCTGGACTCCATTTTCCTTGAAAACGCTTCTCCATTAAGGAAATGTCCTGATGGCACCTCTATCCTTGTTCGTCACTCACAGTACCCAAATTTGCGAGAATGAAATCAAGATAAGAGTTCACAGTATGTATTTTTAAGGACATATATACCCTAAAGTGTTATAACATTATGAGTTCATTTATCATTCTTCAGTTCATTATAAGTCTTTGTAGTTTTCCGCTTTATGGTTTCCTAGGAAATTTTTGACAGCACTCACTCATTTTCAGGCGAGTTTTTCGTGATCATTTAGGTATTTGTGGGCCTTTAAATATTCCTTCTTTAATTTTTTTCACTGAGTGTGGGGAATTTATTTTTGAGATATACAAATCCACTGCAATCTTCGGGCATAGCTTTTACAAAATTAATAAATTTTTTTTATTAGTTCGCAGCTCGGCACTATGTGGGATGAAGACAAGTTTGTTTGGATAGTATGTACTAGATAGTATGTTTGAACTTCGTTTTAATGCTTTTGTTTGAGTCAAACAAAAATAACAATCACTAACATGATCCTTTGGTTCCGTCCAAATCATTGGTATGCCAAATGGCAAATGTCTACGTTCTTGTTTAGCCCAATCTAATAGAAGTCTCTCATACGTTACACAACATTTATGTGGGACTCAGGATTTATTTTGATGCTGCACAGGAAGTCCAAAATAGTCTAAATAGCAGTGTTCAATTAATGGGGTGCAATTTCAGGACTGAGATGTAAAAGTTAGTTCTCCCCACATATACCAAAAATCTTCGGGATTGTTAGAACACTTGCGTGGCATATTCACAATGTAAATAACGAAAATAAAATGTATGTTAGCTGATGCAATAGTTATAAAGTCGCCTAAATGTAGTTATTCAAACAAATACTATATACGCGTAGGTCAGAAATAAATATATCGCTATCACGAAAAAACCTGATGTGATTGAAACAAAATTATTATCTCTTATCCGTTAAACGAGCAATTCTTGTATACATATAATCGGAATCTCGGAAACTTTTTTTTCTATACCATATCATTTTCTTTATTTTTTATTTTATTTATTTCCAAAACATATGATTTACCAAAAAAAACCGTACTCTACCTACCTACTACCGGTTCTCCAGGTACTATCTGTATAATTAGTGTACACCAATTTTGACGACCCGAATGGCGTTGTGGCTATTGTACAAAGGGTGTGGGTTCGATCCCCACTACTGGAAAAATGTTCTGTGATGAACATAGTGTTTTTCTAGTGTCTGGGTATTTATATATGTATAATATGTATTTATTTACAAAAGAAAAGTATGTTTATCAGTTTCTAGTACCCATAGTACAGGCTTTGCTTAGTTTGGGAATAGAGAATGTTGTGTAAAAATGAGTCCAAAAAAGAAATCATCACAAAGTTCGTGTGACAAAAACAGTGTTTACCAGTGTTATCAGTGTTTCTTTGCAATATTATGCATGAATTATACATATAAATCTTCCTCTTCAATCACTCTATCTATTAAAGAAAACCGCATCAAAATCCGTTGCTAGTTTTAAAAATCTAAGCATATTTATAGGGACAGATAGACAGTGAGTCGACTTTGTTTTATACTATTTAGTATAATATTACCATTGTTATACGAAATTATTTAAATTAATGTTTAAATCATTTTACTGATATCTTACTTTGGATAAATTTTGAAGTATAAATTTATTCAATCATTTAACTTTTTTTCAAACATTCATTTATTCTGATATGAAAAGGGACTTGCGCATTGAAATTTTTGTTTATTTAGAACTCTATCGTTATATTTAACAATGGAAAAATGTTAATATGAAAAGCGGTAACAGTCCCATGTGCATTGAAAAAAAAAAACTGAAAGTGCTTTGTTACAATCTAGGCCACTCCAGAGTTGATTTCCCTTTTAAAAACAATCTAAAAAGATATAGAGATTTTTTTATATCTGATATATAAAATTCTCGTGTCACGGTGTTTGTAATTGAACTCCTCCGAAACGGCTTGACCGATTTTCGTGAAATTTTGTGTGCATATCGGCCAGGGTGGAATCGGAAAACATCTATTTTTCATCCCCCTAAATGTTAAGGGTGGTCCACCCTAAACAGTTTTTTCTACCCTACAAATTCCTTAGAAATAATTTATATGGCAGAACAACGTTTGCCGGGATAGCTAGTAATAAATAATATTTTGATCGTGTAAAGATATTGTGTTAAAGGATAATATTTTTTAACCATGCTTCATTGTTTATCCAGGGTCGATCGTTGAACTGATAACAGGAAACATTTTAATCGTTATAAGGGTACGTGACCCCATTTCTCTCGTAAAACATTGTTATAATAAATATTTTTTGCAAGGTATTAGCAAGATTCTACACAAACCAAACACGCTTGCAGAAATAAATGCGCAGGCGCCGAAATACGAACACTTACTTGTGTCACTTATTAAACTATTTCTGCGACTATGGTCTCGCGAAAATTTTCTAAATACACAAGTTTAAAGTTTAAAATATATATGTAATATCAATAAGTCAATACAAATGCAGTAATGGAGTTTCATTTAAACAAAAAGTGAAACATATTTAATGAGAATTTAATGAATCTGTACTAAAATGATTAAACAAAAATCAAAAATAAAACTGCATTTAACATCTGTTTGTCGTATTTACGATACGCGTTAAACTCTTTATGGAGAAAACTTTCCGAAACTTGTAATAGGTTGTTATAAAGTTTAATTTCAATATTCGTTCACATGCAGGGTTTAAACAAAGCGGGAACTTTGTCGGTTAAAACTTAATTGAAATTGTTTTTCATTTGAAATAGCTTTAGTTGACATTTAAAATTGTTGGGTGTAAACTTTAACCTTTATAGATATGAATATTCCAACGGTACGGGGTTCAATGAAAGGCAGCTACAAGTAGCTTAAGCGGGTAGTACTACCATCCGTACCGGGGATCGCTACAAGTGTTTATTTACAATACGGCAACACTTAAGAAAAACAAACAACATGCCAGCCGGCTCGCATTCGGTGCGTCATATTGTTGTTATCCGGCAAAGCTAACGCGGAAGCATCAAGCATCCGAGGGCTACGGCGCGAAGGTTACAAGGCGCTACGCTGACGTAGCAAACACATGTTCCGGAACACGCGGGAAACGATCGATACGCGACGAGGCGGACATGCACTTACCGTAGTCATCTTGAAGCTGAACTTCCGCTGCAGCGCAGTTTCGAGTTGCAGCGCCATTTTTACCCCTTCCACGTACAGTTAACGAGAAGGAGAGCCGCCCGGGGGAGTTATAGCATAGTTCGCCGCGAAAATCCCGACCAATAAGTTTTCGTAGGCCTGCGTAGTGATATAAGCGCGGTAGGTCGCGTATTCACACGGCCATTTTAGCTGGCTGTCAAAAGTTTCAAGTTCACGACGCGCGGCGCTGCAGTCGCGTATCGTTACGTCTGCGCAAAAATGACCTGCAGCCGTGAGGAACGACGGTCGGTCGGTGTGCATTTCTAACCGAGATTTCCCGCCTAAGATTGATTTACAGTCGAACTTTTAATTGAGGTTAAAGTTACACTTTTATGTATTAAGTTGGACATTGAATTACACTGTAGCTTATCTTCCGCCATAGCATTGCGCTATTTAAATACTTTTACGAATTTTTTTTCAAATAATGATTGTTTAAGCTCCACTCGACGTCGCAATCGCAATGTACGTGTGTTTGTTTCTCGCTAACACATTATTGTGAGTAAATATGGGATATGAGGTTAATAGGCATCTAAACAGCCCAAAGGGGAGAGTTGAGGTTGTCAAAAGCAGCGCGAGCGGTATAGTCAAGTACTTGTACGAGATCGCCCATACAAATATATGGAGCAAGCGGCGATATATTTTGATTAGCGCCCTGTATATTACGAGGGAGACATCAAAAACGAATTACTGTGCCATTATTCGCGTGCGCCCATAGCAGTCTCTAACACTTCGCAATAAAAGCCTTTCATGGAAAATGTTTGAATTAACGCTCGCTCGTCACAATTCCATTGCATTGAAACTTTTATGCTGCCTGCAAATATTGTTGTTATTTTAGCGGTTATATTAGGCAAATTTGAAAAGTATTAGTATAGTGTCCATCGACAGCCACGACTACTCTGCCAAGAGTGTCCGATTAAGAAGAAGTATATTTCGTTAAAAAATTACATGAGGTTTCATATGGTGATTTAATAGATATTATTTGTTTTCCCACAATCGTCAACCTTGGCCGAAAATATTACAAATAAAATAAAACATGATGCGTACAGTAATTTACATCAGAGCCTTAATTTGTATACAAATAAAATGGAAAAAATCCCTGGGAAAAATCTTTGATGTATTTTGTTTAAGATATTATGTAATAGAGTGTAGGTTATGAGTAAATTAAGTAATAAAAAAATTATTAGGACATTTTACATTTTTAACCGACCTAAAAAAAGAAGGAGGTTTCTCAATATATTTTTATTTTTTTTATGTGTGTTCGCGAATAACTTCGTCGTTTATGAACCGATTTTGATGATTATTTTTTTGTTGGAAGGGGGATATCCCAAGGGTGGTATCATGATAAGGAAACCCGGATCTGATGATGGCATCCTAGAAAAATCAAGGGCAATCATCAAATGTTATAGTTATCAACAATGTTTTTTAGTTTCCGGTTTGAAGTCGTTTTTTTTTTGTTGAAAATTATACTTGTTACAGTTTTATTTGTTAATAATTCAAAAAATTTGTTTCTACGTGTGGTTTGGCCACTTTTCTTCCTTTTTGTAGAGGCCAAGAAACCATTTAATTAAATTGTTAGGTACGGTTAATTGAAGGGATTACGGCTGAATCGCGCAGATTTATTGAGTTATGAAACAGTTATTGAGAAATTAATGAAATACTTCTAAATGAGAATATTATCCTTTTTTCTCCAGTTTACCAATGCTAATAAATCATGCAAAGAGTATCTATGTTAATTTAAAAAAGGGCAATAAACGTATGGAAACGAATGTTTGAAAAAATACTTCACCTATATACCTAACGTCCAAAAAATATGCCTGCATCTGATATAATAAAGTTACTTGAAAGCGCTTTGACTGGAGGCTTTTACCTACAATCGCTCGGTGCATTAAAACTCCTGTCGCAAATTCAGATAAACACATTTATCTAGCACAGCGCTACGCAGTAAAAGTGTTTTCTCCGATTTTAGTATAGCGATGAAACGATCCATACATATGTATGTACGCTCATCGCCATACGTTTAAAGGAATCCAATTTCGCTCCCCTGCACTTTAGTTATTCAAACAAGCTATCCTGTAGCGATACCACAAAGCTGATTGGTAACACGTTATTGATTCGGGCGTTCGACTAAACTATGTTCATGATTTTATCCATGGGAATGGCAAATATTTTTCAGAAAATGTCGACGTGATAGCAGGTGACGCTTAATGAATTCTTCTGGTTTAATCGAGTTTGGCATGGTTTAATGTAATATTAAAAAGTCTTATTATTTAAATTTCGAAGTAGCGGCTTCTTCTTTTCTTATACATCATCCACGTTGATAAATAATTGTAGATGTCACTTACATACTTAGTTTTAAACAATTTTATTATTTAAATTCAGATGTCTTATCTGAAAAATTAGACGTCTTGAAAATAAAAGAGCAGCTCAAAATTGAATTTCAGTATTGAAACTCAATATTGAATACTGGCCATTATTTATCTCCATTTAGTCCGTTTTAAAAAAAAGTCGAACAGGCAATCGCCGAAAAGCGCAGTGGCCGCGGCTGGGCTATCGTGGAGCGCTTGCACGACAATATAAATTATACAATGGCGGTACACCAAACAAAACGGCTATATAAACAACCTGCCCCTCACGTCATCTTGATTAGAACAACGGCACACAAGTGCTCACCAAACGCGCCGCGGAAAGAACAATGCACACACTCACGCGCCCTTCATTCTCCAACAACAAATCTTCCCTACTAGCGGCTGCAGTTTGCTCATTTGGAAGAAAAGGAAGAGTGCCCTCCTCAGAGCCGAAGCCTCTCCGCTTTTGTTGGGAACGCGTTTGTTCTCAGGGGCCATTCCACTAATTGCGACCACCTCCTATTGTCCCGCAAATTAGACGCTAAATATTCATCTTCACTCTAATTATGATATTTAGAACGGATCGATATCCATTAGCCGATTTCAACGCCTTTCATGAGTGTGCAAATTTTCTATCAAACCACAAAGAACATGAAATCTTAGTCATCAGCCGATTACCATTAAAATTAAGAAATAAAATTTATACGAAATAATTTTTTATGGTAATAATTGGAACTTATTTAAAAATAAAAATAACGCACACATGGACAATGTAACATATTGCGACTGAAAACAATTATATTATTAAACAAAATTTAATTAGGAACATCAAAATATTTTTATTGGTGCGTATTTGTCTACCAATATTATATAATCGCATTCATCGCAAAATACAGAAATAGCACAGTTTTAGGGATTTTATGTGTATTTGACGTGATTGACTAATAACCATTAGACTAGAAAGTGTTTGAAAGTCGGGAATTTAAATCAAATAACACTTTAAAATCCGTAAAAAAATTTATTTGTTTATAAATATTCGCGTTAAAACGTAATTAAAAATTAATTACGTTATTATAGAGCCATCATTTAATAAATGTGTAATGTGTATAAACATGATATAACTTTTTACAAAGGTTAACATTTAGGTCTTCCATCACAATGAATAAAATAAACTCAACTTTATTAATTATTATGCATAAAGTAAAGAAGGAAAAGAAATGACTGATTGACTATAGCTGACTTCCAGTCCCATTGCGAAGACGGTGACAAAAGTGTAAAAATGTAATCACGCAACAGTCTTCGTTGTTACACGAATGGGTTGGCCTATACGGGGAAGATACCACGACCTCACAGAAGACCGGCGTGAATAGGAAGTGTTATTTATAATTTTTAGTGTCGTGAGTGAATTTACCAGGGATCACTTTATTAAAAGGTGACAACGAATCTGCAACCATACAGGTGATCACCGATAGCTCGCTTCCCACCTTCTCACATGAAAAAACGAATACATCACATCATTTAACTAAAATCGCGCCAGATCATAGTAAAATAAATCACACCATTTTTCAGTTCTCTTATATTTGTATACGGCATTATCCTGTTCGTTATATGTTAATTTCCTTCATCATTATCATCAACATCTCAGTCTGCTTGCGTCCACTGCTGAACATAGGCCTCCCCCATAGACTGAAACGAAGCACGATCCTGAGCCACCTGCATCAATCGACTTCCCACACACTTGCACAGGTCGTCACTCCATCTATTAGGGGGTCGTCCCACGCTGTGATGGCCAGTACGAAGCTGCCACTCGAGAGCCTTTCTTCCCCAACGGTTATCAGTTCTACGAGCTATATGGCTGGCCCATCGACACTTCAGCTTACTAACCTTCTGATCTATAGTGCTGACACTAAGGAACTAAGACGTGGTGCTTCACTGCTGGCCGTATGAGGAAACTCAAAGTCAGTCAGCGAGATATGGAGTGGGCAACAAACAACACAACTGCAGTAGAACAAAGCTAACAAACGTAGATCACAAGGTTAATTTTCTTACAAGTGTGTAATTTAAATTCCGCGACATTATTTTTTTGGCAAATGTGTCTCCGATCTAACATTTCAATCGAAAGACTGAAATCAATTTCAAAGAGCTTTTCTGTTATTAGACGATTGTTTTCAACAAATTTTTATAACACGGCACTCTTTAATGGCTACAAAATAACGGCTGTAATTTTCCGGCATAAACAGATTTACGTTTTGAAGACGCAGCTAATTCGATTTCGAACCCCTTTTTACATGCTATGTTGTATAAACGTTGCTGTTCATTCTCATTTTAAATATTAATTAATGTACGTACAGTTATTTTAAATTATACATGAAATACTGAGCCGTGATAGCTCAGTGTCCGGGCGCTCGCCTTTAATTCAATATATACTCGAGCAACCTGAGTTCGATCCCCGGTGCCGGCACCAATGAAGTTTTTAACTTTAAGTGCTGACTTATCACGTGCTCCGCGGTGAAGGAAAACATCGTGAGGAAACCTGCATATTTTCGGAATAATAACAAAAAAAAATGTATTTCGAAGATATGTGAAGTCCGCCAATCCGCAGTGGGGCCGCGTGGTGGACTATGCCCAGATACCCTCTGTATAGAGGAGGCCTTTGCCCAGCAGTGGGACATGTATAGGCTGTTACTTTACTTTTTTTTTACTATACATGAAATATTTAATTATGCTAAGTCTAAGCATATTACAAACCACCATACGACTTTACTTACAATGTCAAGAAAAATGTATGTTATAATTTACATCGTAACAACCATAATAAAAAATGCTAAAAATATGAGAAACATGAAAATCATGCTATGTTCGTTAAAATAGCATTTTATAGATGTTAATTAAAAAAAAAAAAAAACAAATAAAGGAAAAAGTTTTTTATTTGCAAAAACAAAAAAAAATTAATGTACAATGATTATTAAGTTATTTTTTTATTTAAAAAAAGGAGGCAATGAATAATCTCAAGGATTCACATGATTTTTTTAAAAATGTGCGACTGCGAAAAATGGAGGTTTTGACACTGCAAGGATTTGACCAATGAAATTGTTTGTGGTGATTTATCACGTGCTCAGCGGTGTAAGAAAACATCGTGAGAAAAAGCTGCATATTTTCGAAATGATGACAAAAAAAATTGTCAAAAATATATGAAGTCGCCAATCCGCATTGGGGCCGCGTACTGAGGAGACCTTCGCCCGGAGTGGGACATTTATAATATTTTACTTTACTTTATTTACTTTTTTAAATTTAATATCTCGATCGCCTCGTTCGTCGAAAAATATCAATTATCTATTGATATGTTTAATGCAATGCCGTAATGATGTTTACACGTATAAAACTCGAAACTGTACATAAAATATAATAGTATTCATTTTTATTTTTTGCACTTAATAACAATAACCATACGACATTGACCTTTCAAACCACAACTTCGTTATGTTAATCACGTCTTACTTAAGTTGGACAATACGGAACGGTGATACTGCTCTGCCGCAACACAGTTCTTACTAGCGCGGAGGGTAGTTGTCATTTTTTCTGCTGTTGCCACTTACGCTATGAGCATATTCTTTCATAATATCGAATGTAATCTTGTGTTTATTAGTGCAAATCTTTTCTTTACTAGATTAAACTAAGCTAAGTTATCTTAAATGTTATAAGCATTATGAACATATGTCGCAGCAAACAATGTTTCTTTTCAAAATAAATTATTTATTATTATTATGGGGGGGATATTCATTTGTTTTTCGTCTGGTTGGGTTTATAAATAAAAATAAAAATATAGATATATATTGCATATATAAAATAAATATTATGGATAAAAATAAACATATATATATATAAATATTTTATATAATACATATATAAATAGGACCCAACCAGACGGAAGACCTCGGCAGGGGAGACCAAACGGCCGAGGGTTAGGGCGAAAGGGAGAGAAACCGGCGGACGATGCGGGCGGTATCGAGGAGCACCGCCTTCTGCATTTGAGCTTGGAGCGATCCGTCCCGGAGTCCCAGTCGCCTCAGATGTTTAGAGAGGCTGACTGGGATTAACCCATTGGCAGAAACGACTATCGGGATAATTTCGGTCGGCACACCACCCCACATGTCGACCAAAAATACCCGCGACTGTGCCCGGTCCATCACCACGACATCAGGTTTGTTCGCGACAATCGTCCTGTCCGTGATGATGGGCCGGTCTCAATAGAGCCTGGCGCGGCCATTTTCGAGCACGGCTTCCGGATAGTACTTGTAGTACAACAGTTTTCGATCCACGAGGCCGTATTTCAGAGCAAGCTCCTGGTGTAGGACTCTGGCTACTAGGTTGTGTCTATGCAGATACTCAGAGTTAGAAAGCATGGAACAACCGGAGATAACATGCCGAAGTGACTCCCCGGGATGGCGACAAGCTCTTTATTATTATTATTAATAGTAGAGGAGGGGGTGCCAATTTGGAACCCCACCTTTTTTTTAGGTATTTCAAGAAAACTATTTGACTAATCATCACAAAACTGTCTCTTTATATTTAAAAACTGACTGGTAGAGAATGCCTTAGGCATTAAGTCCGCCTATACAGCATACTAATTTTTTTTTGTGTAAAAGTTAAAAAAAAAAAAAAAAAACTTATTAACTTTTATATTAGAAACTAATTTAATAAATAAAATAACTTTTAACGGTGATAGGGCCACGCAACAGTGTTGCACGAATGGGCAGGTCCGTCCGGGTTAGTACCACGACCTCACAGAAGACCGGCGTAAAGTAGAAGTGTTGCACTTCTGCGTTTCATCTTCGGTTTCGGTTAGTGAGGTAGCCGGGGCCTACATTATTAAGAGGTGGCAACGCATTTACAACCCTACGGGTTTAGCAAATGTCCATGGGTAGGTGGTTATTACTTAAGATCAGGTGAAAGGCCAGCTGGTTGGCCACTTCCTCACATAAAAAAACGGAATAAATTAACATAATGACTTAACATTATAAATTAACATTATAGGAAAAATTACTTTCTTGGAAAAATAAAAAAATGTGTTCAAAGCTCTGGTGCTGGTCTTTTGGAACCCGGGTTCCAAATTACAAGTATGAAATAAATTTACATACAAAAATCACAAATATAATACTCCGCGTCACATCCTGAATGTTCAATGTGTCCACAACCTACATGATTGGCACTGAATCCAAGTTTCACCCCGTTGATCGTTGGAGAAATTTTCCGAGAAAAAATGCAACAAGCGTCATCTTGATTTGTGGGCTGGGCATGCGCTGTAACATTTTCTGATATCTGAAGAAACAGAAGATTTAGAATCCGAAAAAGTCGAATCGTTGCTGTTTAGACGAGTTCTTGAAGACTTTTCAACAGTCTGCCCACCACTACCTCCACGAGCTCTTCGCCGTCCTTTCCCCGACTTCATGCTCTCTGCGCTATAGACTTCATTGACTACTCAAGTTGCTGTTTGTAAGAAGTACCTAAGACCTGGTCAATAAAGTAATGCGGGTAATTTGGAACCCGGTTCCATATTGACATTGATTCCATATGACATAGGCTATATTATATTTACAAAAAAAACTAGGGATCCTTACTAAAACTTCAATAATGTAACCCAAAGTGTACAAAAACGCGCTACGAAAACTATTGATGATAGAATAAAATAATGTACTAAGAATTTGCAGAACACATCATTATTTAAAAAAAGTGTCGCGACAGCATATGTGTAACTATTATAGTTATGCCACAATAAGTGTTCTTTTATTTTAAAATTTTGTTTTAAAATTGAAATGCCGCTGCTAGAAAAGGCTCTTTATTTGTATCTTGGTATTGATCCTTATAAAAATAAATTACCAAATATTTAAGACTGTTTCAATATCTTTATATAACTTTTTCATTTATTAAATTCGGACATTCCATACGTAAGATATCACGAGTTTAAAACAGTTTAGTGACCGACTTAGTAGTTCTTATCATTTTTGTAAATAATACAAATAAATTATATATAATTAATTATAATATATATTTATAATTATATCATTAAAATTATTATTATTTATTAATACAAATACAAATATAACAGGAAAAAATACTGCATAAAAAAATTATAATTGCATAAGTTGATAAAAGATGCTATGCATGAGTGCCACAGGATTTTTTATACGTATTTAAAAACTGAGAAAAACGTGATAATGTTTTTATTGTTTCCGTGCAAAGTTTCACATCATTATAGTGTAAAGTAAGTTTAATTATAATATGTAGATGGATGATTATGTAATTTTTTAATGCTGTAAAGTAATTTTAGCTTTATTTAATAAAATACACTACAAAAGGTTAAAAACTGTGGTGCAATTTCAGAACTTTCATGAAGCACCGCACACGAGTATGCGGTGCTGCATGAAAGTTCTGAAAAACGTAACTAATTGAAAAAGACAACAATTAATATTAATTACACCTGGTAACTCACACAAAGAACACAGTTCACAGAAAGAACCAGTCGTGACAACTACGTTTACGAAATTATTTCAGACACACGCTATACATGTATTCTATTACACTCTTCCTCTATCTCTCTACGAGAGACGAAAGATATAACATCTTTCGTCTCCCTCATGTAACGAAAATGCATAAAGCGACGAATACATGTAGTTTAATTCTCACTACTTGTCCAAATAACGAGACCTCACCTCAGTTCAAAATCCAAAATTAAGCAAAATCGATAGAGAAATCGATTCAATTGGGATTCTAAAGTAAACGCTCGCGAAACTATCCTATTAATGATCTATAATGTTAAAACACTCTGCCAAGTCGGAGAAATATACCGAGTCTCTGCCTGAATGGACTCTTTGTTATCTGGAAATGAGCTATTACCGTTAATTCGCTTATTCTTACGGTCCACCCCTGTACCACTGCACGATGCAATTTAGAACGGTTAGAAGGACTTTATTAAATGGCGAACATTGAATGCTTCGAACAAATTATGGAACTTAATTTATATAGGCTTTATTTTATCAAAGCTTTTTTCTTTGTTATTCAATTTCCATTAATAGACCGACAGACAAATGTAATGAATTACATTTATGTAGATATTTAAGACTAGAAAAATCGTACTGCGTGATTTTATGATCACTCGTATTTAAGTTTCAACGCTATTTTATGGGAAATGATAATGACGTGTTTTCGCTTCTATTTAAAGAACCTGTAATGTACAGAATGAAATTTTAATGTTTTGTTTGGATATTGTAGAACTACATGATATTAATCACTGAAATAAAATTATTTATTTATCGGTTTAATAAGTGTAAAATTTATTAAAAAACATTAATAAATAAAGTAATAACATTTTTAAAAATACTTATAATTATGTATTTGCTTTATTAAATCAAAGCAGGCAATATCGTGGGTCGTACCCATTTAGATAGGAAAACATAAAAAATGTAATCGCTAGATTCAAAGAAAAATGCCGTAAAGAGAAAAATTTTACGAGCTGCAAATAAGCGCATTGAATGTGATGCTCTCAGCCTCCCGGGGTGCGACCTGTCTTCCCTTCGTACAAATATTTGCGAAAATATCGTTCAAAGAGCACAGAGCTTCATATAGAAAATTTGCCTTAAATCAGTTTTTTAAAGATATTTCGGGACATATTCTTACACAACGTTATCTAGTCCCAAACTTAGCAAGGCTTGTACTATGGATACTAGGTAACTGATAAACATACTTAAACGTACTTTTCTTTTGTAAATAAACAATATTATACATATATGAACAACCAGACATTAGAAAAAACTATGTTCACCACACAATATTTTTCCTGTAGAGGGGATCGAACCCACACCCTCTGACGCAAGAGACAGGGTCAATATACACTACGACAATTGAGTCCTCAATTTTTTTAAAGATAGACTCTGTATTCAAAGTTGCGTTGTTTTAAATTGTTCTGTTCTATATAATAAGATACATTACAGCATTTAAAAATTAAAACATTTAAATTTAGTCTACTTCAAACGATAATCCTTTTAATACATATTCTTAGATTCAACGGTTTTATTGGATACGTTTCGTACGTAAAAGTAAATACGGGCAGTTTTGAACAACGCTAAGTGCATGAAGTTGTAGAGCGGATTTAACATAAGCGGACGCGTCGACATCGGCCGTCGCTTCGGGGTCGCAACACGTTTTCATTCATCCCTCACTTACGCCATTTCGGACGCCGGGACGGTTTTACGCGGAAACTCTACACTAGGAAGATTCCTCCTTCCACTGGTGGCTTCTCGCTCGCACGCGTCGAATTACAGGCCGCGAGGCGAGACGGAGCGTACAAAATCAATACTGTCTGGAGTCCGCCCACCAGTTCGACTCGGCAACTGCGCTTTCTCACTGTAGGATTTTCACAATTCGATAGAATGAAAGTAGCGAAAAAAATCATTTAATTTGTCCATTTTTGCCATACACCATTTTCGACGCTTCCGTTGAAATCGATTTATATGGGCGGTATATCGATTTATATGATCTTGGCGGCCACATGTTAAGCACGTGGCCTTCACGTTACAATGTTTACCTGCGACCGCCTGACGGTCAGGTGAGACCCGGCGCTTTACCCACACCACAGCGTCGACTGCCTCCCCGCAAAGTCTATGGAAGAATTTTTATAAGCGACGCCATCGCATACAAGTTAACAAATTGCTTGCAGTGTCGCGAGGCGTACATTCAATATAATCTTGTCCCCGTCCGCATGATACCCATATTCAGTGGGCGTCGGAGGCGAGGAGCCTGCGGCAACGGCTCGCATTTTTATCAGCCATCGAAGACAGCCAGCAACATTTTATTCTGCGTGCCATAAATATGGAACTGGTGGAGACGAACCCACCGCGACGGGCGCGTTTCTAGATTTCCAACAAACTTATCGGGAACTATGCATAGCAAAGTGAAAACAAAAAGGATGTTGTTGCTGTAAAAATAAAAGTTCAATGCAATTTGCAATTTTCAACTACAAAGCTTAAACTTCTTGCTCGCAGACTTATATCGTTGTGACCTAATGCATAGTACATTTTAAACATTAATGAGTATTATCATAATTTTAACACGCTTCACTTAACAGAGCGCTAACACGAGGAACTGGCTTATGTATTTAGGACTGAAATTTTTATCCTCATCGTTATTTTTACCATCAAGTGCTATCTAATTTATCTTTATATTTAGTCTAAAATTGAATCATCATTTCATTATTTCAGTGTATTCGAGTCCATGACTAAAAAAATTATTTAATTATTTAAAAATGTATGTATATAATACAACAAAAATTAAGGAAAAAGAAATCCTTTTTTATATTATTCTTAATATGTGAATCTGTCTTATATATAAAAATGGATTGCTGTTAGTTAGTCACGCTAAAACTCGAGAACGGCTGGACCGATTTGGCTAATTTGGATTTTGAAATATTTTTGGCAGTCCAGGGAAGGTTTAAACGATGAGAAATTATTGAAAAATTGCATGGAAAATCGAAATAACAACAATTTTATTTTCCCATACAAACTGTCAACTATGTCTGTGTAACCTGTCAAACGCTTTATGCGTGCGTTCCGATTCCTATAGAAATAATTGATATGGCAAAACAACGTTTGCCGAGTCAGCTGGTATTAAATACGTATTTTTTTGTATTGTTCACCGTACGTGCCCAAAATCAGCGAAAACAGAAGTATTCATAAATTTGGTACGTTATTAGTAGCTTTGTCATAAAAAATAACGCTAACGATTACAGCAGTAATAAAAAGAGAAATCTTTGAAAACGCGATATCGAATCGTGACGTGTAACTCATCTTAGAAATGTTGCATGTTCAGTTAGTTTGAAAAATATTGTAATACGGAGTAGCAACCCTTGCAAAATACGACCTCCCGAACGATTAAACTCTAGCAAAGTTTTTAAGGAGGAACTTCCGCGAAACGCGTCTACGCGGAGTTCTATTGCCTGTGTAGTACTCGTCTTCGATTTCATATTGTAAGATGCTCAGTTGTCGGGGAAAATATAAGAATCAACGTTATTTGCGAAATTTAACACGACAATCAACTTACCGACTATGTGCTTACTTTTACATTTACATAATTATTAGACTTTTCGGAACCAAGTGCTTATGGCACATAACTATTAATTAGAACTCAGCTGAAAAGGATAAGATTTTGACCGTCACTAAATTCAGACCCGCTTGCTATGGTTTGTGTAGTTTGTATACTCAGAATCTTGTGTATATTTGTGTTAGGTAATGATTAAGTTTAGTTTTTAATTTCTCTACCCTCAAACGTTGTTATTTTATTTTCATGTGTGGCTGTTATTTTTTACATTACGAAAAGAAACTTCCGGTTGAATGACCATCGATGCCAATCGTTTTTTTCCATTCCAAATGCCACGCGCAATAACGAAATTGTTTTTTAAATGTCCAACTTATTTAATAATTTTTACTACAAGCCAAATATATTAATCAATTCAGAAGCAGATTCAATTCTTATTCTTTTTACTGCCCTTGCCTCACCTAGGTGCGTGTCGGCACAACATGTTAATTGCGCTGTTAATGGTATTGAATAGGTTTTTTTTTTAATATCGGCCCATTGCCTGACGTCAAACCTCCTTGGGATAAGCACCCAGTTCCGGAATCGAACCTACGACCTCCACCACAGCCAATAGCTTAGTAACTGTGCCACCGATCTTCGGTTATTTTTGTTTCAATCTCATCAGTTATTTTTGAGTTTTTATGTAGCTTTTTTATATTTTTAAACCGGTTACTATTACAAGTTTTTTTAAGTATGGATCTGATCCTCAAAATTCGTTTGCAGGTATCGAAGTTGCTTTTCCGTATGTAATAAATTCAAACGAGATCAATGGCCGTCGATTTTATTTCGCATAAAACTATATCAATGACATTTACGATATATTTTTATTTGTTTAATTTTTTTTAATTTATCACAGGTTAAATCAATCATCGTTACGTACATGATGTTTTGATTACAATAATTATATCTTAAATTTTGTATAAGGTTTCATTATTTGCCAATTAGATGTAATAACGCTTTAAATTTAAAAGGCTTAGCAACGTATTTTAATAATATTAAACTTTTCTTATTTTAGCATCACATGCTTGAATATTTAACACATAAAAACTTATATTTTGTTGAGGTTTTAAAAAAATATCTGTAAACAACCGTCACGCACACAGGCGACGGGGGATAATTAAAATTTGCCCGGAGTGACGGGTGCCATTAATTATTAAGCGTAGTTTGAACACCCTTAGCGGGGCTCCTCCCGACATGCAATAAATGGACCACAACGCCTTATATTCCTTATATTCAGAGGACAGAGTGCGCGCGTGCCCTGAATAAGTTACCGATACCGCGCCGCTAGGAACCCACGGTGCCCCTCTACATAAAGATTTATTCCCATCTGTAAATGAGGCGGCGACGCGACAGTTTTTCCCAATTATAAGGTGTAAGCGCCCCATTTATTAACATCTCGTCAAAGAATCACAAACTTTCTCATTTATCTTTTAGATAGAAAAAGATAGGGACGAGGAACAACTATGACTTTACAAACTTGTACCCGACGTGGGTATTATGTATACTTTTTTATGTGAGAACGTGCTAAACGAGCTGGCGGTTCACCTGATGTTAAGTGATAACCGCCGCCCAATGACATTTGCGGTTTTCTGTGAGGTCGTGGTACTTTCCCATATGGACCTGATCACTTGTGCAACAGCGAAGACTGTTATATGGCTCTACCACAAGCATTTATTTCACCGTTAAAATATCAATTTCTAGCTACTTCAGACCCATTTTTTGTGAAAATACAAACCGATAAGGTTAGCCAACTTTATCAATCGAAATGTGAGACTAGAATTGCATCTTTTTCTTTTTCCACTCGCGCATTAATTCCTGTTCTGTTCTATCAAGACATTACCAAGCAGTTACAGGTGCTGTTGTCCGTCGCTTAAAACAGTTTGTTTAAGTCGCGTCCCAAAATGAATTTTCACTGCCCATGTTGAACTGTTATAATTAATAATCTGTTACGAAAGTCTTAAGACTATTCAATTGTAGTAGGCATGAAAGCCAAAGCATTGAAATCACCGCTATAAAAGTCTATGGTATCAAAGAATAACAATAAATTTTATGAACTCCACACTGTTAACGCTTTCTACAACTATATATTACAACTGCAGAACATAGAACGTGCTTGGCTTAAAGTTTTTCCACACAATAACGCAGTCAGCCGCACTAGTAGACATAGGTACATGAGCTGCACATAACAAGGCGCCCCCGAGCCATTTATTGCTTTGCGACTAGTTTCATCCACGAATGTGGCAATTATGCCGTTCACAAACCAAACAAATCACTTTAAATGCGTCGCCTGACTGCATTGCGCATATTATGATAAGTATTGAACAGATTTATGTTTCCTTAAGACGAATTAAGAGTGGCTTAAAAGCATGAAACCGTTATATCGCACACGTTTTGATGCAATCGCTTTTGTTATTTCCACAGCGAAAGTAAACTCTTAATTTATCTTTCAAATATAAACCGGATAGCTGATTTATATTTTTTGTTATTTCCTTTTTTAAAAACATTGCACTTCCTTTAGGATAACAGTATTCTGTGAAATGAGAACGTGTTATACAAACATAAATTTCACGAGGACCAATATCCAGAAGCGAAACAGCTGTGTGTCACAAAAGTTAGTTGTCGCCTATGGGAATCAAACCCATGACCCCCGACGCCGAAGCCAATACCTTGGCAACTGCTCCACGGAGTCGTCATTTTTAATTTGCTTTTATTAGTATAATTTATATATTACTAACAGGAAAATAATGAAATGAGAATTAAGTAAAATGTTATGCAAGTCTCTTTTTAGCGCTTTATCTAATTAGTTAAAAATAATATTATTAACTTATCGTCGAGAATGTTTAATGCAGTCTAAGTTATTTAATTTATTGTTGATTTAATTCAATAGTTTTATTTGTATATGTGGTGTTTATCTTTAATCTTAAATCTTTTTTGTTTAATCTTAAGTTAGGTATGTACTGTGTTATCTTTAAGAAGTATCCAATGTTAACAAATAGTGTTTAACTTTTTTGAAGATATAATTTTTTTATTGAGGTAAGACAAAGCGGCTCATATAGTGGGATGAGATCACCGCCACTTATTGACATTTGCAACACTAGGAATAGGTTCTACAATGTTATATAAAGCATCTGATAAAAACTATGTCTGAAGAATTTTTGTTTGTGAGAAACTAACATGAAATTAACAAGGGATATACAAAATAAAATGCCTAGCATACATTTTTCTACTGTTTTCTTATCGCATTGTACAGACAACTTTTACACAAAGCAGTCCATTCTTCAAGAATTGGAGAACTGGTTTATAAATAAAGAATGTTTTAAATAACTCTGTTCAAATAACGTATATTGCGCAGTTGCTACTGTACAGATCGGGTTGTAAATGGAAAATTATGTAAACACTTCTTCTCAACCTTGACATCAAGATTTATTTATAATCTCGAATATATTTCAGTGTAGAGAAATAATGAGATATATTTTAAGTGAGTCATCATTTATAACGAAAACACTAATACAATTTCTGTACTATTCCTTTTTGAATTTCCTTGCGGTTAAATAAAAACCGTAACGTTTATCTGTCGCAAATTGAACACGAATATCAAACTGGTTATTTTAATAATTAGAACAGCTAACATTAAAATTTGCAACCAGGGCGGCAATTTAGTCCATTAACACTCTAGAATGTGTTAAAATAGTCTTACAGTTTAAGCACCATTAATTTAGGTGCCTACGCGCTAGAGAAGCTCTACGTATAACTCTTCAACGCGTATACTGCCGTTTGCGCTGCGTTTTATAATAGGCATACGAAGAAAAAGCACTAAACTACATATTTTATTCCAAAGGGAAGGCAGACGAGCAAGGACACTACTAATGGTAAGTTGCCCATGGAGAATCACTTCATCAGAGTTGTTGCAGCTAACGTGTATCAATTGCAGAGCTTTATAATAGGCATACGAAGAAAAAGCACTAAACTACATATTTTATTTCAAAGGGAAGGCAGACGAGCAAGGACACTACTAATGGTAAGTTGCCCATGGAGAATCACTTCATCAGAGTTGCTGCAGCTAACGTGTATCAATTGCAGAGCATATGATCTCGGGTTACCTCCACTGTCCTGACTGATTTCCCTTCACGCCAGTTCCCTTTTTTGTGGGAGAACTCCTTGATAGATCACCTGTCACCAGATTGGGGGGGCGGCAGAGATAAGTAGGACTGCCGGTCAGAACCACAGTGGGTACCCACTAAACATCCCACTTTGCACTCATCCACTCCTCCAAATCTACTCACCGGCGCATCTGATGGGATCACGGAACACGGAGACGAACAATCTTCCGACAGCCGGTGCCACTACGGCCTTTGATGACATTTGATGAAATGTCGTGTTTTGGTGAATCTATATATATATATATATATATATATATATATATATATATATATATATATAGGTATTATTCGAAGGGATTTTGTGTCAAAATTACATTTCAAGGTAAAAACCATAGATATTTGAATGCACGTGTCACGGTTTCAAGTCAATTGATCGACTATTTTCTGAGTTTTGCGAGCACAAATGTATGTACATACGCAAAACATAAAACATTACCTCTACTTTTTACTGTGTACTAAAATCCTTCTCTATTATAAATCCCAAAATGGAATTTATTTAGAAAGTGCGCTAGTTTTATGAGTTGTATAATATTTAAAACAACCTTTATATAAATAACATTTGTTCAAATGTGTAATTGGTTGATTTTTGTGAAATCTTATGAATTGCCCGAGAGTGTTCTGTACCAAAAAACTAAATAAATTTTAACATAATAATACACAAAAAAATAATAATTTTAAATTGAAGTTTAAATGTTTTTTAAATGTTTTCTTAACCTAACTTCTTCCTCGATTTTTGTAACATTGAAGGATAACTTCAAATTTATATCCTGTACTTATTATTATTTTAATATTCTAATTTATACTACACTTTTCTTGAAATGCAAAAAGAAGATACCCAAATCTAAATATTCGTAACATGTTATTTTATTTTATATTATTTATAATTAAAAAACGGTTAAGGTCGTCAAAAATTTAGGAACGTGTGTGTGGAAAGCATGTGTACCTTTTTGTTATATTACTTGTTAAGTCAGTTTGTTAGATATGATCGTTTTAAAGTTGATTAATTTCCGCAAAGTACCGACAGTTCTTGATAGATAAACATTTACTCACCGGCCCCAGCCACCGTGTTCAACCGACAATATTACCTAATCCTTAGATCAACCGACGGACCTACCTACGTTGTTGTCTTTTCTCCTTTCGGAAACTTTAATAATTTCCTTATTAATTTTCTAAGAAGCATTAGGAGTAAAATAAAAATTACTTTTCTTTTTCTCATAGGACGAAACGCAGAAGTGCTACATTTCAACTTCACGGTGGTCTTCTGTGAACCTGCCCATTCGTGCAACAGCGAACACTGTTCCGTGGCCCTACTACCGTAAAGTTTAAAAATTTTTAATCCATACTTACTAATATTATAAATGCGAAAGTAACTCTATCTGTCTGTCTCGCTTTCACTCAAAAACTACTGAACTGATTTAAATGAAATGTTGTACACAGATACTCTAGAGCCTGTGAAAGGACATAGGCTATTTTTTAATTAGAAAAAAGTGTTATAAAGGGTGGAAGGATATTTATTTAAGGGCTTCAACGCGAGGGAAGCCGCGGGCGAAAAGTTAGTTAAATATAATTATCTACTCTTATCTACTGTTTATCGTAGTTCACGTGTAATGGTTAGATCTGACGGTCGTTCATGAATCATCATAGACAAAACTAACTACCCTAACTTATTCTAGTTAGGTTAATGGTTAAGTCTTTGGAACTTTCACTTAAATTTATTAATTATACTGTTATAAAAAAAAACTTTTCCATTGTAAAAGGAACACCCTGTTATCTCTAGCCTGCCTAGTTAGAAAATATATCATTTTGTTCATATTTAAATCTTATAAATTATATAAAAATGGATTGCTGTTCGTTAGTCCCGCTAAAACTCGAGAACGGCTGGACCGATTTGGCTAATTTTGGATTTGATATATTCGTGGCAGTCCAGGGAAGGTTTAAACGATAAGAAATTATGGAAAAATTGCATGCAAAATTGAAATAGCAACAAGTTTATTTTCCCAAACAAACTGTACCTGTCAACCTGGCAAACGATTTTGAACACGTTCCGATTCCTCTAGAAATAATTGATATGGCAAAACAACGTTTGCCGAGTCAGCTAGTTAACCTTAATATAAGGAACAAAAACTTACCAAAATACTTGACTATCAGACTGTTTAGGAGTTCAAATTTTTACTATCTCATATTTTATTATTACGATTTTATTTAGTTCCTTTTTGTTAACGTGTAGAGAAAATAATGTTACATTCAGTAAGATAAAATTTTTACTCAATGAAAGCAACCAGTCGACGTAGTCCAGAAAGCGTCTGAAAAAGCGAAAGAACTCTTCAAGGAACCCTTTAGAGGTTTTCTCGCTCTCGGACAATTTTTGATTGTCTGGCAGCTCTAGAGCCGTAATCCTCCGCAAACTTAGGTACACTAAAGCGTTTTTAAGTGCAGCGCTAAAGCTCTAGGCTGTATGTACTGAGTGCTGTAATTGCGCCCATCTCCGATGTTACTACAAATATTATTTTGTTTAATCCGAAAACGTTGGGCTATCGTGCCGTTCTCGACGTTTCAAACATTTTTATAACAAGGAAACTCTTTCTGCTTGTGATGTTATTAGCATGTTTAATCTCTCTTTACAGTAGTGGTGATGAATGATTGTTTTATTGTCAAGTTTATTTAATTAAGGCCATAAATATATATGAACATTTATTTTTGCATGCGTGTTATATGATAACAATATTTTAGCATATAATAAAATATACCTGAAAAAGATATACATCACTTGACTTATATATTTATATAGATGTACCATATTGCTTTAATGTAAAGAAATTTACTAATTAGGTGCCAAAAGCTATTTAACCACCATCAACACAACCCGGAAATTGGCATTTTCAAACATACGACCTCTAATCGTAATTAATGTTCAAATTACCATAAATTATTATTTTAACTACAAATTTAAATTTTAAATAATATAATTCACTTTTAAAATGTTATCGTATATACAAGATCGTAATTCTAACTGATACTTTGAATTGTATCATGGCGAACACATGTAAATATTTCAGTACTTTTAAAATGACTCTTGTTTCCTTTCTAATCTAATAATGTTTTATGCGTTTGGAAAAACAGTAGTCTATGATGTTCATCTCTTAAGGAAGTGATTACGAGGAAACACTGAAATTAAAAAGTGAACCCAAGCAACAGGTGGTTAAACTTCGTCTGACAAAAGAGGCAGTTTTGCTTACGTAGTGGACTGTTGAATCTTCTTAAATCCATAATTAAAATTCCATTCACAACTACGGTAGAAATAAGACGGTGCTAGGCCCTACTAAAGGTAATTGACCTAATAGCTATTTTTCATTTTAGTGGGGAAAATAATTTGGCACATATACGTCTGTTAAACGTCTTTAGGTTATAGTTTATAATTTTGATTCTGTCACAGTCAAAGTCAAATTTCTTTAATCAATATAGAAGCATGACACTTACTTATTGACTGTCAAAAAACTCTACTACCGGTTCGGAAAGAAAGCCACTGACCTGAGAAGAACCGGCGAAAGAAACTCAGCGGGACATTTTTATTGTATAATAGGATCAAAGTCTAAGCAGTTCGAAGTATGTAGTAACAATATGCACGTATTTATGTTATATATTATGTTTTGGTTTCAGTTTTAATTTTATATAAGGTAAATAACTTTAACTACGGCGTAATTCAAATCAAATAAATTTTAAACGATAGAGAAAAATCACTTATGAATTCCGTTTTTATGTCAAAGTGACAATTTGTTTAATTTTTCTTATGAGCCATTTTTGACGTTTTCTGTTAGTTTATGAGATGTGTTGTGAATGTAACAAGCGTTTTATAATTTAAGTTAATGTTTTGATAATAATCATTCGGTTAATGTGTGTGTTTGTTTTTTAATATGTTGTTGTTAATTTTAAAGAGTGGCTGATAAAAAAAATATTAGAATTATGACATTAGGGTTTAGTGTAGATTATATTTAAATTCAATTGACAAATTTAAAAAAAAAAAAACAAGTTGCATTGATTTGCACAGTATGAATTGATTGATCTGTTTTTTATTTGGTACCATATTACATAGTTCAAGTACCTTATGTACCTGTTTTATAGTTTGAGTGAACATTTTAATAATTATCCGGTTATTGCCTGATTTATGAATGATCTGTCTTAAAATTGACTGAATTGAAAGAAATTGTTTAAATTAGGAAGGCCAAAAGGCTCTAGAAACAGATACTTATAGCGCCGATTTACCAGTTTAATGATATTCGCAGTGACTTGATGCCACAACATGGACCGATTACGGATAAAAGAAGGCTGCCATCGCGATATAACAAAATAATGTGCCACCGCCAGCTGGAGCGGAGTGGGAGCGAACTGTTATATGTGCGGGCCATAACTTGGAAACTTCCTCCGACGCGACCGCCGCCAACTTTCTTGCAAAACTCCGCTACTGCGGTCCCGCGTCGCAACTTTTTGTATTTTTAACGAATCTTCCAGAAACGTCCACAAAACGGTGTAATTCGAAGAGTAACCGTGACTGCTCAAGTGCTGTTTACGATATGCGGTCGGATTTTAATTAGTTTGAATGGAATTAGATACTATAACTAAGTTATCCGGTGAAGTCAATTTAATGGACTCTTTCAATTCTTATACAATATAACTCATATGAATGAAAACGACACAACAAACGACTAAAAAGCACGGTCCTGACGTAAAAGTTTATATCATAAATTAGAGACATATTGAGGCTACCTGAGTAATAAAATGATGAATACATGTTAAAAATCAATATGCCCGACTGTGTAAGATAGAAATAAAATTATTTTATATAATTAATTTATCTATAAAACTGTTATCGTCATTAATTGGACGATAACATTTTTAACACATCGCCGTAGAAATGTGCAATAATTTCCGTATAAAATATATCGGTGCTTTCAATAAAACTCTTCGCGCGCATTCCGAATTCTCCTTTAAGCCCTATCTATACAACTAATTCTAAAGCAAAGCCGTTAACGGCTCCTCTCATACAGTTTATCTGTGTACCAATCGACCAGAGCGCTCGTGTTCAAAGATACACACAAGAGCAAACAACATTTTACTTAAATTGAAAGCACCAACGATCCCGATTAGCCGCGCGGAGGTAAGTTGCAACGTCTGCTAGAAATAATTAGTACAATGCGACGTAACTCCGTATTCATTCCAGGCGCACAATGTAAAAACGGGCCGCCGTTGCCTCTGTAGCCTTAATATCCGCTGTTTCAGACTCGTAACCGGCTAACAATATTGCATTGCGTACGCCACGCGCTAGTTCCGTACTTATCGCGAAAGTTTCAGCCGCCGGCTTGGGCGGGGGGCGGCGGTGGGTGGCCGTGGGTCGGGGGGGGGGGGGGGGGGCAGCGCGCTCCCCGTTGCAGTATCGATCGCGTCTCGCGCTCGCTGCAGCGCTGTCTTCCGCAGATCAGTCCTTATCGTCGGCCGGAACGAGCCTCGGCGATGGCGCTAAAAAGCCTTTGTGGAACATTCCAGATGGCGGCGCACGCACGTCGCCAGCAGGCGCTGCTATCGCGTGCGCTCACGCTTCACGGCTTAGAGCCTGTTTATCTAGCACCGCTCCCGAGTGCATCCGATACGGCGACGGTGCGCAAACATCGAAAAATCCGAACGCGCCCCCCGACTAAACATTCCCCGCAGACGGTTTTAGACAAACAGCGTGCGGCGAATGGGGCGAGAAGGGCCCTAGAAAGCGTATAAAGCCATGTCCGACATAAACTCATTTATGATATTAAAATTTGGGCGGCTTTGCGGCCGAGGTGCGCTCGGAACGCACAGAGCGGCTATGAAATTTATAACGAAAGCCGTAGAGCAAAGTTGCAAGCGTTGAAAATATTGTAAGCTGCACTCGTTTCGGGCAAATTAAATGAAAAACGAAGTTTCCCCGCCGGCCGACAAAGTTGCCCATTCAAGTTTCGCTCGGCGGGGAGTACAGATAGACTACTTACTACCTATATCTACAAACGTTTCTTATTACTCGATATGAAATTATAGTAAAATATTTATAAAACTAAATCCTGTAACGTAAAAAGAAATATAAAACCACACAAGAAACAGTCCAAGCCGAATTGATATTTTAGCACGATAAAAATAATTTAAATAATGTTTATGTATACTAAAAATGCAATGAAATTGGAAAAAACATCACCAAAGTTTGTACATAACCATATAATTCTACTGAAAATGCAATTTCGAGAGCCGAGAGTATCTCAAATAACATTGCAGCATAAATATAATGGAGCTCGGCTTTCACCGGATTAGAATTGGCTGACCTATAGAGCGCTCCTTTCTTATCAAAGTACTTTCTAGGATTTACCATTGAAAATGACTCGCGAAGACGTCTTTTATAAACAATTTAAACTAATTGCCTTCCATTTCAAGCCCCTTGGATATCATACTCGTATATCTTTACGCTTATCCCTTTAGCTAAGTTAGTTATTACAGTACATTGCGAACGTATTTCCTATTTTGACAGAGATTCAGAGAACAGTTAGTTGATATAGCTCAAATCCGTGACACAAATCACAACGCGTGCGAACAGAAATTACAGTTTCAGTGAGTCAAATCGATGCAAAGCGGCGAATATACAAAGTGAGTGAACATTTTGGCCTTGCGCCAGCGACCCTCGACCTCGGTGCACTGCACTGCTTGCCCACTTCACCACTGCCGGTTGGAAGACACTCCATGCGACAGACACACACACCTACCCTGCAATCCTCAAGTACGGATATCCGATGCACTGCGATGAAGACGCATACAATTCTTCTCTTGATACTGGCTCGCTATATGCAATCGCTTTCGTTTCGGCAACCATTACCCACTGTCAGCTGTTCCGCGTCGCAATTAACAGACACTAATTCAAACTCTCGTCTGCGAGTTAAATAACGATTTTAATTACCATTTACTTATCATTGACGTACATTAAGATAAAAACAGAAGTTCCACGCGGATTCAAGATTTGGAAGGAAAATATTTCGAATCGGCGTGTTATCATGGTGCAGAATAAGGTATATTCGTAGCAAAAGGAAACAGAAAGGCATGGGACGTCATTCACGGATCCTTGGACCTAAAATAACTATAAAATAAGGAGATTAATAACGTAGTGTAATGCTTCTTTTATCTCCATAGATTATTTATATCCACTTATTTACTAACTTACTTTACATTAAGTGATTAGTCGTCTTTTCGTTATTATTAGCTATTACTCTGTATCACTTTTTGGCAAAGTGAATATAATCAGACATCAACTACAATCAAATGTAGATCACTCATACACAATACCAATCTGTATATTAATACTTTTTCTGGTCGTGATTGAACATAGGATATACAATTAAAACTATGTATATTTATATTGAAAACATACAATTTATAGCATGAATAGGGCATACAATAAACATCAGTCGACATTGTCGTATCACGCATTATTTCCCTCATGGTAACTAGAGTTTGTTACGATCTCAAAAATGTATGTAAGCACTTCAGTCGCCGGCGCTTCAGCCTCGGCAATATTCCCTACGACCGCCGACGTTGGAGCTAAGCCAAATTCAATAACACGATTAGGCATACCGAAAAATGTTTATCAATATTTCTGAACATTTATCACTTTAATAAAAAAACAGCATGAGAGTAAATAAGAGAAAAACATTGACGGAAAACATTTACAGATTAAGACATTAGTCTTTCGTCGAATGACATTGCGGGTTACGACTGCTCGTTTCGTGAGCAATTTTCAAATACAAATTTTCTATACAAAATATAATTTTCTATACGAAATATACAAATTTCGCTTAAAATGGAGATACGTTGAGATTAACGTCGGTGTGGCAATGAGTGGTTTGACTCAGTGATTAAAGCGTTTTTGCGCGAAACCGGACGACGTGGATTCGATTCGCGCAGCGGCGAAAAACTTTTCGTCCGTACTTACTACAAAGTTTAATAAATAAGGACTGCATATTTATTTATAAAAAATAATTTTACAGATTCACATAGCAGTCGTATTTACTCAAAGATATTCGAACAACTTTTTTTACTTGTCACAACAACGGGAAATGATGCTGAAGATAGAGTTTGATTTAAATTGCTCTTAGGTTTATCCTTTTATTTATAAATTATCATAAAGTACTTTTAATTCTACAGAAATCGAAAACATGCATTTTTAAGCGTTGTTTGTAAGAGATGGTTATGTATCTAAAATCAATAGTTACCATTAATATTATTAAAATAAATGAAGATTTTCCGTTTACAAGATTATACAATATCCATATAATATTTAATAACCAATATAATACGCTCTTGACCATTTGAAACGAACCCAAATAAAGAGACAAATAAATCAAAAACTGATTCGAGTTGTTTGTTTTATGGTCTAAATAAGGTTTATAGCAATACAATTTCCTTATTTAAGAAAAAAACAAAGAGTTGCTTGGTTAAAAAAACAATTGATACATATAGATACGTCCTCTGGAAGAAAAATAATACTTGTTGTACTACGTCGCAAACTCCATTTTTTTGTAACTTGCTCCTTGCGTCTCGTCTACTGTGCTGTCTGTCGGTACCGTGTTATATACGAAAAATTCCTTACCGAAGATGCGAAATATTGAAAACATTATTCAAATTATGTGTAATTTTTATGATAATTTTTAATAAAAATTAAAAGTTCTTCTAAGTTCTTTGCAATACAAATTAGTCGCTGAAAAAACTCTAAAGCAAATAAGATTATTTTGATTGGAATATATGGTTTAATTAATTTAACAATTAAACAATTTATTAGTATGAATTAATAAGAAAAAAACACTGAGTGATATTTTTATCATCCTATTAGGTCAAATTATATAATCAGTTCAATGTAGTGTCACTGTTATCGAATATGGTATTTATTCAAGTAGAGTCTAAATCAGATTCGATACATAGCTCTGGAAACGATTTTTCTATTTCTCAAGAATTCAAAGAAAGGAAAACTTGTCATTTTTTATCATTTTTTTTAAATGATAAACCAGACGTTGCTCTGTTCAATAAAAAATCATAAGCTTCATCATAAAATGAAGACTTACTAAATACATAATTTTAACATTAACATAACTAACAAAGTAGAGTTAACAAAATAAAATAGAGCCATATAGAAATGATGCATCTTGATGTCTAGATACACATAAAATAACTAACTATCAACATATATAATACACACAAATTAAGCGATGTCTGATATTAGATTCAAAATAAAATCAAAAATATCAAACTCGTAAATACAGCTCACATCGACAGCATTTCAGATTCAACTTCTTTTAACTGAAGTCGTCATTGTAAAATCTCCGGTGAACGAGTGAATTTCTCGTGCTAAGGAGAGGCACGTTGGATCCCGGCCAGATGGCTCTTGAGAGGAGCACCCTCCGACGCCTCTGACTGACTCTAATTGCTACCAACTCTTGCGTAATTATCTCAATTATGTGAATTGTTAATGTCGCTTAGCGAAACAAGTGTACAAATGTTGTCATTTTTGACAAACAAATAATTAAACCCGTATTATGGACACGGCTGATTCAATGGCAAACATTGAACTGTTGGTTGTAATAAAATTGAAATTACCAACGACTTGATGTAATACACCATAGAAGAAGCCAGTTTCGTTGCGGAATATTAAGTTATACCCCAAGGCTAAGCGCTGTAGTATTGGAATTAAGCCAAAACACAATGTCTGGTCGCAGTTACATTTACACAAGCGACGTCTTCAGTAATCAAGGGTACTGCGACTATACCAGAATGTTACAGACGATACTCGAACATATTCCATACAATTATTTCCTATGTTTATATCAGTTTTATTTTATTTAAATGTTTATGTAAAAGACATATAAATCATAAAACATGTTTGCGTACTGACGTACCACCTACGAAAGAAATCAAACACATCACATACAAATTTCAATTCTTTCTTACTAATTTTGTAATAAAAAATTCTTATATTTGTATAATAAAAAAACAAGCAAAATGTATTATCGTATTTCTGTATTTGTTTTAATAGGATAAATGATTATGTACATATATCATTTATTGAAACTAAATTAACGGACCAAAAGTACCTGGAGGACCGAGCTTTGCTCGGTTTGTTTTTTTTTTGTTAATCGTGTATTTTGGAAATTACATTTAGATACAAATTACTGAGTAATGAAATATGCATAATATTTTTCGATCTTGCCGATGTAATAATAAGAAATTATGAACTGGTGTTTTTCACAAAAGAAAGAACTTAAAAAAAGGGAAAAAAAAAGTAAAAAAAATAAGTGTGTAAATGATCGTGATACGAACCGCGGCCGTCTGTTTTGGGGCCGCCCGATTACCGACCGAGCCATTATGACATTTTTTTTTGCGGCGAAATTTACCGTCATATTCGAATTATATTTTTCATTCCCTGAAAACAGGGATAAAAGGACATTTTCTAAAAATGAAACCTAGCTAGATCGATTTTTCGCCCCCGAATCTACGCACATACTAAATTTCATGAAAATCGCTGGAGCCGTTTCCGAGATTGCGATTATATTTATATATATACAAGAATTGCTCGTTTAAAGGATAAGATTAAGGGTTTGGTTGAAAACTTGAAAAGATTAATAGAACGTAGGTAGATACCGCCATTAATTTACAATTTGTTGTTTGCATTTATGATGCCAATAAAGTTATAATAATAAAATCACTTTATTGTCTTATAAGTTATGACTAATATAGCGTTCTTTATCTCATAGTACATAATATAATAAGGACAAAAGGAGGTGGCACAGCTCGTGCTGACCAGGACAATAGTTACGTCCGAGCAGCGCTGGTTTTCAGCCGTTTCCCACTTCTTGGGGGGGTTTTCGAAAGTTTTAGTGGTGGCCTACCAAGCGAAAATTTATGTTAAAAAGTAAATAAAACCTGTATAAAAAATAACTGTAGCACTCGGGGACTGCCGTTGTAAAGCTATTGCATGGCATTTTTTATCAACTTATGCAGTTATAATTATTTATTTATTTTTTATTTATGCAGTATTTTTTAGTTAGAAGTTAATATCGTTTAAAATATTTTTATTATCTTACAATACATGTAGGTTATTCAGGAATTTTTATCATTGAAACTATAGGTTTATGGTAACTGAAATAAGAAACATAAGTTTGAGACTTGATATCCTCTAAATGTCATATCGTCATATTATAATATTATATTATAATATATTATAATATTATATTATAATATCATATTATAATATCCATCTGTGCGAGCTTCCTACAGTCGTACCATATACATACACACGTTAAGCGAACGCTCAGCCGAGCTACATGGTAGGCGGAGTACAATTTCTTGATTCGGTTGCCGCGATAAAAGCTATGCAATACCTTAAAAGAAAACAATATGAAATATATACACACATACTACATAACACAATAAAATAGAATAATTATTAATCCTAATCGAATCGGAACTCTGTGTGCAATTTTATGTGCAAGGGAGTTGGGATACGTAGTTTCTTGATTATATCGACCGCCGATTACTGTAATTGACGTCTTTTACCCACGAGAGCTTTTCGTATAAAAATGCTGTATTTTCATTCCAAATCACCCTATGAACTGTGCACGCGTATAAAAATTCCCTTCTAGCAGACATGTTGAATATGTTTTTTTCTATTCAAATATATGTAAAGAAAAATATTATTTTCTTTTATTTAAATATTTTCTTTAATTTAAATATTTTCGCGCACCGGCCGTTGATAAAATTTATTTTAAAAACTATGTTTGACGCCGGATTATAACAGAAAAAGAATTAAGCTGTCATATGAAACAGTTCATGAAAATAATCTTATTACAAAGATATTTAATAAGTAAAATAGTGATTTAGGAATCGACATTGTGATTATTAACATTAAATGTCGTTTCTTTAATTACAGGTAAAGTTTTAATAGTAAAATCTTTTATTTCTGTTATTTTAATTATTATTTGTTATAGTTTCAAAATCTTACAATAAATCTTTAATTACAGAGAAACTCAATTGTGTTTTGATTGCTGTGTCATCCTAATCACTGAAAAATATTCTTATATATATATATATATATATATATAGTATTAAAAATGATTTCATTGCTTTACGCGATTACTTCGCATTGTTTATAAAATTATTTTACGATTTAACTATTATTTTTAAAACCTATTGAAGAATATTTTTGACCGTACAATGGCTTCGATCAAGTCCTCGCTAAAGAACATCCATTGTTTCCAAGGACATCGCGTTTCAATTAATTCTAACATTGTTGTTGTTGATATGAGTTATTAATTTGTTATGAACTAGCGACCCGCACCGGCTTCGCACGGGTGCAATGTATTATACATATAAAACTTCTTCTTGAATCACTCTATCTAGTAAAAAAACGTCATCAAGATCCGTTGCGTAGTTTTAAAGATCTAAGCATACATAGGGACAGACAGACAGCGGGACGACTTTGTTTTATACTATGTAGTGATGACATTTCAATATCGTCAAGACGCTTATTTAAAACCACTTAGCGCAGTAATAACGGAAAAATCTATTTCACTCCACTAACCTACGTTATAGAGCCGGCAGCGGGAGTGAAGTACGGATACAGTGAGGCGCGTATCGTTTTATTGGGTCCATGAAGGATGGAGGCTCATCCCACTCCAGAAGGAGCATACTTGACCGCAACAGATGGCTGCGCCCCCCCATCTACCTAACCTAATATGTGTCGTAAGTAATAGTGCGTATATGAGCCCTGTCTCCTCTCATTAACCGACCGGCATTATAACGTTCATTGGCGTTTAAGTAGTGACATCCTTATAAAATATTTTTTTATTATAGAATATTTATAACTTCATGATCAAGATTTACTAATGATAATATTGATAATATTTGTTTATATTATTGTTATTATACATTTGACGGTATTGTTGTACGTTTATTTTCTGTATTTTGCTTGATAAAGCAGTAAGCAGTAACTTTGACAGTCTTTTACTGTATTTTATATAATTTTTCGTAGGAAAGTAACTTCTTTCAAGACACTGGGGCTTCATCGGCTCTTTCATTTTGCAGTCAATGGAAACCCATAGAGCTATTCTGTTAAACACGAGCGAAATGTCCAAAGGGTAAAACCTATTATTAAGATTCCGCTGTCTGTCTGTCTCCGTCTGTCACTAGGCTCTATTTAATGAACCGTGCTGTATCTCATAGTTATACATTGAAATTTTCACAGATGTATTTCTGTTGCCACTATAACAAGAAATAATAAAGACTGAAAAAAAAATTGGGGCTCCAACAGGCATGTTTTTTTCGCCGCTTTTAAAGATAATGGTACGGAACCCTACGTGCGCGAGGTCGACTCGAACTTGGCAGGTTTTTATAATCACAGTTGTTTCCCGTGCACAATACATCGTATCTCCGTTACAATATGGCATAAATATTTTTTTTTAATTTGCCACAGATAAAAAAATAAAAACGGGAAGATTGTCGTATGCTATGAAAAATATCCCAATTATAATTGGGTATTTCACTGCACAGCGACGTCCAAATACCTGAATAGGAAGTCGGAATGAGAATGGGAGCATTCATTTCTTCGCCAGCTGCTGGGACGAGATGAGATGTTCCGCTGCACGCGGCCGGCGGCGTTGCATTTCCGAACGCATCGGCGTTCAATATCCGCGGGGATTGTTTGTAGATCCCACCCGCTCCTCGCCCCCTAGCCACCCCGCCGATATCACTGCTCTAATGGAGCCTAGCGGGGTGTCTGTTTTAGAAATAAGCTATGCCGTATTATGTGCGAATAATAAATTATCGTTAAGGTTATAATTAGACCTTGCGCACGTTAGTAGCTTGAATGTAGTTAGTAACCAGAAACGCTGTATTTAGAAGTTTTTTATCAGCCCTTTCGTGAGTTTTTGTCTAATAAATTTATAATTAATAAGTGAAAAATCTATAAGGATGTGTCTGTGATTAAGTCACACGGGGCTTTTTTTCTAGTTAATTATATTGTCTAAACTTTACCGACACCCCAAGCTTTATTAAAATTTTTGTATGTCTGCCTGTGTTTATCAGCCTGCCTAATCGTTTGTTTGTCCAGATTAAAGTTTGAAACGGTATAACCACATTATCAGTCATATATCATTTCATTATATCATTTCAAAACAAAATATAGAAAATGGATTCTGATGCAACAACAGCTCTCTGGTACCACATGATAAAACATTGCAGATTACATTTATCACTATAATGGTATGTTTTAATTTCATGGTGAAGTTTTTAGCTATTGTTATTTTTTTTCCCATTATTATTATATCTTTGTTTTCAATTATTAAAATTTTAAAAGTGTTCTGTTAGTTAATGTCAGGCTGGGGTAGAATATCAGTCTTGTGCACAATGTGTGTAACAAACCTTAACACCAGACCTTTTAGTCTAAAATCTGACCAATATAATTGTATTTTAAATTACTTGTACCTACATTATTTGTGATTTTAGACCAATAAAGACCTATTATTATTATTATTATTTATATATAAGAGTATTTGGTATCTCAAGTTATTATTATTTCTCAAGTTTTTTTTGCGGTACGCCATAACTTCCATAATATAATGATTCAAAAACTATTTAAAGCTTATATTTGCGTATATTGACGAAAAATAGTTAATTTAAGTTAATAATTTCATACAAAAAAAATCTTTTTAAATGAATTTTACCGTTATACTTCAAAATAAAATACTTTTCATTGATAAATAATTATGTGTACATTACTATATTATTATTTTTCTTTATGTGAGAACGAGCTAGTGAAGCGAGCTGACGGTTCAGCTGATATTAGGTGACAATCACCGCCCATTGACATTTGCAACACCCGTAAGGTTGCAAATGCGTTGCCACCTTATAATAAAGCGGGCCCCGGCAACAATCGGAATGGGCCTGCCACGCAACAGCCAAGACTGTTGCGTGGTCCTAACACAGTTGTCTTCGTAATCGGACACGGTACTTTGTAAAAATTTCACATGAGCCTACTAGTCTCATTTATATTCGGTATAATTGTTAGTGATACCCATAATTGATAAAGGTACGCAAAAGCCCGTACTTATAACTTATTACCAGGCCACTCAGATAGTTTTTCGAAAAAAAGTGTTTTATATATGATGCACTGGCTGATTGTAATTATTTAAAAATCAACGCTTTTTAAATAATTACAATAAGCCAGTGCATCATCATCATATATAAAAACTTTTAGAACCAACGCTTACCAAAGGAAGAAATCGAAAAGCGCAGGGAAAGTGATCGCTAGTTTCTTCACTTCGACAGGGAATCGTAATGGAATTGATACCATCAATGCCATGACGAAGTCAAAGCAGCATCAACGCCGAATTGTATCCTACAAAATGCTTGCCAGAAGTTTTACTGCAATGTACAACAAGCGACCGAACACCAAGCACCACGGGGTACTGTTTCACCATGACAACGCACCCATAACACACAACGCTCAAAACGGGGTAACTTCCTGGACACTATACCCGCCAACATCTTGCGTCATCCTTCTGACAGGCCTGGTCTGGCCTGGTCCTTGTGACTTCTTTTTATTCCCTAAAATACAGAAATCAATTGAAAGGGATATAGTTTTCATGCCCGGAAGATGCGCTAACGCTATCGAGAAGGCCGTAGAAGATTGTCTGTGGCGAACTTGAAGAAGTGCTTAGAAAATTGATTTAGACGCATGAAGCTTTGTATAGAGTCTGGTATAGAGTTCTTTGTAAGGATTTATCTCAGAGTAACTTCTCACGTGCGTACATAAGTACACATATTTTTTTTTTATAATATTAATAATGTAAACTAGATTGAATCACTTTTGTTTTTCTCCTATATTACCATAGTCAAATAGAATACCAACCCAGTACAACTTAAAAACTAATTAATTAAGCCCTGGTGTTTAAGTAAATCTTACTATTATATTAAGACTGCTTGAGCAAATTCAATGTATAACTTAAACATGAAGCGTGTGTCTCGTGTGCAATACAAACATTACAACTAACTTCGCAAGCTTCAAGCTTCTGGTAACTTGCGCCGTCGATTTCAAAACTGTCACATGATACCTGCACTATGCCAATCCCACTTCCACAAAACCACAAGGAAACTTCGCAAACAGAAACATTTGCAACAATTCTGAGGTCGTTTTAGAAAAGCACTCAAATGATTTTAGTGATACCCAAGTTATACGTTATGAATTGTCAGTTAATATGAAAATAAGTAAAACATCTCGGTATATATAACAATGCCTAGCCTTATTTTTCTTCTTTTTATAAATGGCTTGCTTTGCGAGATCACAATTCCGACAATGTCAAGTTGTTCTTAAAATTCTCAATTTTATAATATACAAATTAAAATTATTGTAATATACAAAAAAAAATCAAAAATCGAATGTCTAGCGTTTTCTGTCCTTCGGTGCGTACGGAATCCATTGGTAATCTGAAACTAAAATAAAAGAAAGAACTACCAAAGTCCCAACCGATCTTGATGCAAATGTAAAACAACATATAAAAAACTATAATCAACGCAACAACGCAACTGCTGAAACGCAATTATAATATTTAACATACAAACGCAGCCAGGTTCTTCCTGCTTCTATGAGTATTTATATTTTTTCGTATTACATATTCAAGATGTAATTTGGATTATAAACCATCGCCTACTTTAAAAAGAAAATTGATTGTTAAATGAATATTAAAAAAGCTATAGTATATTTTCATTTAGTTGTATCCTCATAATAAATGAACATATGCAGTTAATTCCATATTTGAACTTTTATTTATAAGACGACATAAATTTAAACATGATCCTATTTCGTTTGTGGAAGTCGTTAATGATCCGAAGCATCGTGTTTATGATGTTTGCTTTGATGAAAAACAGCATCAAATGTCGTTTATGGGTTATAACATCTATAATAACTTAGATATAGTAGACGTACTTTCGAATTTCTAACCATAAATAAGAAAACGAACCTTTGTCATCAAATTACATTATTTAGTAGTCAATATCCTTCAATACATATTAGAATATAAGGTAAAGTGAGAATTTATTTAGCATTTCAACATAATATGAAATAAAAGTGGCAGATTTGGTCCATTTTTCGCTTTAGGAATTTGGAAAAATTACCGACCAGGAGATCGGTAACCTTTCCAGGAGGATCAAAATCAGAAGGTCCTTAACGCAAGTTAGGCAGGGTGGCGAGTAAAGCGGCGCGCCGTGTCAAAAATTTTATAATAATAAAAATCCCGTTGTTTCTGAAACACTGATCATCGTAGAAGTTAACTAATCAGCTGTGAAATGGCTTTTCAAATGTCATTTGACTTGCCTATTGACATAATTAGGAAGATAATTCTGATCAACTCAGAGAGCCATTTAACCATCCGTTTGGCAACTTAAATAACATTAGAAATGCCATTTGACAGCTGATTAGTTAACTTCTACGATGATCAGTGTTTCAGAATCCGGGCGTAAAGTTAACAAAATTTAAGGGATCTCGTGTCATGTATGTAAACCGTGCAATATCTCTTCGATTTATTATTTTTCTATTACTTTAAGTCTAATATGGGGACGGTGGATGTACTTCAAATTTTATTACATACGCTGAAATTACTAACATTTGCCGTCCTCTTTGTTCTCATTGCTTTAATTAAGCTTTGTTCTGTTTGCTCTGTTTGGAAATAAGGACACCTTCAAGCGAGTGATTATGTAAGCATATAACATATCTATAGTATAAAACATCATTGACTTCTTTAATGTAAAAACCGAAATTAGATGGGTATCGCAAGACGTGTGTAAAATAAAAACTATTATATATTTATATTTTCTGTGTAATTTATTCAAGCTCTCATAGATTGTTCTACAAAAAAACTGATAACTTATGTTTGCATCAACATAGTTATGTTATTAATTTGTGGCGACTCATTTGCTACTGTGTAGCACCGCTCTTATCCTTTACACCCTTACTCTCATCGGTCTAGCATTACCCTAATATTGACAAATTTCTATAGCAACGAGTGACAATAAAAGATGATGTTTTTCTCAACACGGCTTGTTCTTTGTCTTCTTTATTCCTTAATTATTCCCTCCTGCCGGCTCCCAAACTGGTGACCCCGACGTGATGTGATAAATATGCGCAACATCGGAGCCCACGTCGCTACGCTCTGCAGTTTCGCTCGGAAACAACAATTTCCGCGATAATCGAGGTTTGTTCCATTCTGCGACGCCGCCTAGGTACGCTTCCTTCTTTTTGTTTTTCCCTCCGTGCAGAGAAGTCTGCTAGGGAGACTAGAAAAGCCACCTGCGAGTGAGACTATGGTATAGCCTGCGAGGGAGATTGTACAGAACAGCCATGAAGCTATAATCGCAACAACTGTAAACGCATCTACGATAATCTACATCGCTATTGGACTCGTATTTTGTCCATTCTATGTAGCGCTGAGCCGGCATTTTTCGCATCGAGGCCGGCCATTTTTCTTTCTCTACCGGAGCTACGTCATCTTTGACGAGGAGGAAGTTGAAAAGCGCGCCACGCGCGGCAATCACCCGCAACATTGTGTCAGGTGACTAACAGCTCTCCACTGATACTTCGCGACGGATGCTGCGTTTACACTCGTTCAAGTGAAAGTTTAGTGCTATTTTACACTTAAGATAGTATCATTTTATGTTGTATTTAGACTTACTTTACTTTTCTACCAATTTTATTATTACGTTTGCTGCGCAATACTGAAATTGTTTCGTTTGTGTATTTACCGATTTGTTCCACTGCGTGTATGTGTAAAGCGTTTTTGCGATTTGACCGTTTCTGATTTTACCTTTAAACCATGGCGAGTCAAGGAGAATCTAACGTTTCAGAGGGCCACGTTGGCAACGAGGGTGATGCTACTGCACTAGTCGGTGGCAGTCCCATTTACGTAAACAGGGTCGCAATTAGGACCCCGCCTTTTAGCAAGGATCGGCCCGCATTGTGGTTTGCTAGCCTAGAGGCGCAGTTCCACATTAACCAAATTACCGTCGAAATGACGAAGTTTCATTTCGCCGTGGCGCATTTAGATACCGAGTGTACGAAGGAGGTCGAAGATATTATCACACATCCTCCCGAGTTGCAACCATACACAACTTTAAAAAGCGCAATCATATCTAGATTCTCCGATTCCTTCGAGGAGAAGGTGCGGCGCTTACTAGAAAAGGAACAGTTAGGTGACCGCAAGCCATCTTCGTTCATGCGACACTTGAAGAGTCTGGCTGGGCAATCGTTCCCCGCTGACTTGCTGCGATCAATTTGGGCCAATCGGCTTCCCCGGCAGGTTCTAATTGTGTTGGCCGCACAGAAGATCCAGGACTTGACGGAGTTGGCGGAGATGGCCGACCAGTTGGTGGAGTTGACCGAGAGGCCTACCACCGTGAGCCAGGTTTCGGCGCATCATACCTTTGAGCCCACTCTCGCGTCAATGCAGCGGCAGATCGAGGAATTGACGCGAACAGTCGCAGCGCTCAGAACAAACACCCATGAACGATCTGGGAGCTCACGCGTTAATCAAAAGCGGAGCCGCTCTCGATCGCGCTCACGCCCACGTAATCAGAAGCTTTGCTGGTACCACGATCGTTTCGGCAACAAAGCAAATGCATACCAGGATGCAGCTGGACCATTGAAGGAGCTACCAAACCTTTAAACTAAGGGAGCGGTCGGACGTGGCAAGTACCGACCGCGCACAGTCCAGCAAACGCCTTTTTATTACCGATCAAAATACCAAAATAAATTTTTTGATAGATACCGGTTCGGACATTTGTTGTTTTCCACGAAAACTTATAAAAGGACGTTTCTCAAATACAGGACTTACTCTCAATGCGGCAAATGGCAGCTCCATTAAAACTTACGGCACAGTAATCTGAACCTCAATTTAGGACTGCGCCGTGAATTTCGCTGGGAGTTTATTTGTGCTGACGTGGATGTCCCAATTATCGGTTCGGATTTCCTAGCTTTCTTCCACCTCCTACCCGACTGCCGTAGCGGCACACTGCGCGATGAGCTTACAAACTTATCCGCATATTGTTGTAACCGCAATATAATGCAGCCAAGTATTAGGACCGTAAAAAAACCGTCTCGCGATTCCCTGTTCAGTCAACTCTTTTTAGACTTTCCGGAAGTGACGCGCCCACCTACAGCTGACCGTCAAATAAAACACAGCACTGTTCACTATATAACGACAACTAGTGGGCCGCCTGTCACGTCGCGTCCTCGTTGACTAGCACCCAACAAGCTAAAAATTGCTGAGAAGGAATTTAATGACATGGTGTCGGCGGGTACTGCTCGCCCATCTAAAAGCCCCTGGTCGTCACCACTGCATTTAGCACCCAAAAAGGATGGCATGTGGCGTCCTTGCAGTGACTACAGGCTCTTAAACGCTCGGACAGTTCCCGATCGGTACCCTGTGCGTCATATAGGAGACTTCAGTCATAATCTGGCTGGTTCTACTATATTTAGCACATTAGATCTAGTAAAGGCCTACCAGCAGATTCCGGTAGCTGGTCCAGATGTTTGCAAAACGGCCATAATCACGCCATTTGGTCTTTTCGAGTTTCCCTATATGTCATTTGGGTTACGCAACGCTGGCCAAACCTTCCAGCGTTTCATCGATGAGATCTTGCGCGGACTAGACTTCGCTTTTCCCTACATTGACGCTATTTTGGTATTCTCACGGGATGCTGAAGAGCACGCCAAACACCTGCGCATAATCCTGCAAAGACTGGTGGACTATGGCGTCGTTGTCAATGTGGATAAGTGCGTATTGGGGACATGTGAGGTAATCTTCCTAGGTTATAAGATAACCAAGGATGGTATCTGCCCACCTGAAGAGAAGATCGTTGCTCTCCGCGAGTTATCGCTTCCCAAAACAGCTCAAGGTTTGAGATGCTTCCTGGGGATGGTAAATTATTACCGCCAATTTCTTCCCAAAGCCGCCAAGCTCCAAGCTCCACTTGTGGATTTTTTAACAGTCAGCAACCTAAAAGGTTCAAAAGCTATGCCCTGGACAGCAGACTTGGAGCGTGCTTTCTACGAGTGTCGCGACAGTCTCTCAGAGGCCACCATGCTTGTACATCCACAACGAAATGCTCGTTTAGGGTTGTACACGGACGCCTCCAGCAGTCATGTCGGCGCTGCCTTACAGCAAAGGTCTGATCAAGGCTGGCAGCCGTTGGCATTCTTTAGCAAAAAGCTAACACAGAGCCAAAGTACATGGCCCGCGTATTACCGCGAACTTCTCGCAGTGTACGCGGCCGTACAGCATTTCCGGCATATACTAGAGGCACAACACGCGACAATCTACACGGACCACAAGCCGCTTCTTTATGCTTTCGTCCAACGCCGTGAAAAATTGCCCCCTGCTCAACTTAACCAACTCACGTTTATTTCCCAGTTTACAACTGAAACATGTGAAGGGGGAAGACAACATCGTTGCTGACACAATGTCCCGCATTGAGGCTATCACGCTCGATGACGATTTCGCAGCCCTGGCAAAAGCTTAGCAGACGGACGACGAACTTAAAACCGTAAAGGTCCATTCTTCTTTACAGTTAGAGCCAACCCTCATACCTGGATCCAACATTTCCGTTTTGTGTGATGTGTCAACAGGCAAACCTAGACCCTTTTTGCCAAAACAATATCGGCGAGCCGTCTTCGATCGCCTACATGGTCTCAGCCACCCCGGCGCACGCGCTTCCGCGCGCCTCATTAGCGACCGCTATGTTTGGCCAGGCATTGCTAAAGACTGCCGCTCCTGGGCACGCGAGTGTCTCGCCTGCCAGAGCAGCAAGGTAACGCGCCATGTCGTTTCACCGCTTGGCAACATTAGCACACCTTCAGGCAGATTCCGTCATGTTCACCTGGACATTATTGGACCGATGCCTTCTTCAAACGGATTCACTTATTGCCTAACAGCAGTAGACCGTTTCTCACGCTGGCCCGAAGTTTGGCCCATGTCGTCGATAACCGCAGTAGAAGTCGCTGATCAATTCACCCATGGCTGGATCGCTCGCTTTGGTGTACCGATCACTGTCACAACGGACCAGGGACGTCAATTTGAGTCCCAACTTTTCAACAGACTGATGGATTTAGGAGCCACAAAAAACGCGTTCGTACTACGAGCTATCATCCCCAAGCTAATGGGATGATAGAGCGTTTCCACCGCCATTTAAAGGCCGCTTTAATGTGTCACAAGAGTTCTTGGTACCATGCCCTACCTTTCGTTCTTCTCGGAATCAGGGCGGCACTAAAAAATGACATCAAAACGTCAGCTGCAGAAGTTTTGTATGGGGAACCGCTACGCCTACCAGGCGAGTTCCTGGTGGCTAGCAATTCCCCTCAGACCGTGGACGATGATTTTGTTGCACAGTTGCGAAAACGGATGGCAGAACTTCGCCCCGTTCCAGCATCACGTCACACGAATTCTAAAACTTTCGTTTTCAAGGACTTACCTGATGCTACTCACGTGTTCCTCCGCGAAGATTCCGTTCGACGCCCTCTACAGCCACCTTATACAGGCCCCTACAGAGTGTTGAAGAGATCTGAAAAGACACTTACCTTAGACATTTCTGGTCCTCCCACATTAGGCAAGAGGCGTCCAAGAGCAGCGGATGCCTTTAACAGATTCGGTGTCAGCCGGCGAAAGTAAGCGGCGAACGTCCACCATCCGTCTAGGACGAGTCCGAGATACTTCATCTCGGACTCGACCCGGACCTCCACTTCTCCGATCCGGAGTGGTGTGCCTGCAGCCAGCCTCCTTCTAGGTCCATGGAAAAATAGGGCCTTGGTTTTCTCAAGGGCCACCCGTAGGCCTTGAGCTCTGTTGCGGGACACCACTAGTCCCACACCGACCACCGCCAGCTGGGTCGCCTCCTGATGCGTCGCGCCGCGGGCAAGAACGAGTGTGTCGTCAGCATAGCAGACAACACGAAGCCCGCGCAGCAGGGCACCACGGAGTACCCTGTCGTAGCCGATGTTCCACAGGAGTGGGCCAAGGACCGATCCCTGTGGAACACCGCACCACGTTTCCCTCTGTACAAGGACGTCATCGCGCCCTACACACACAACGCTCCTTCCCCGTAGGTACGCCACAATAAATGCACGCAGGTACCGGGGGAGTCGGTGGTATCGGAGGCCCTCCTCGATGGTAGCGAACGGCAGGGTATTGAATGCGTTTGCGATGTCAAGAGACACCGCCATCACCACGTAGCCGTTTGCCGACTGCTCCTCCGCATACCCCTTAACACAATATGGCGTCTATTGTGGAGCGCGATGGTCGGAACCCGTACTGGGCGTCGGACAGGTCAAGACCCTCGCGCATCATATGACGTATGATGCGCGAGGCGACCACCCTCTCCAACAGCTTACCAGCCTCGTCCGACAGGATGATTGGCCGGTAAGCCGAGGGCGATTCTTCAGGGCGTCCCTCCTTACGAAGGAGAACAACCCTGCCCGCCTTCCAACACTGCGGGAACTCTCCACGCCGAAGACAAGCGGTGAAAAGCTCCCTCAAGCGTTCCTCTAGGTGCACCAAGGCCAAGACCAGAGCCCTGCCGGGCACACCATCGTGCCAGGGGCCGTTTTGCGCCCACGAAGCCGCAGAAGTGCGGCTCCCATCTCACCCTCGGATACCAGAGGCACCTCCTCGGTGGTTTCCGGCTCAGGCACCGGTGGGATAACGCCAGTTGGGGCCGGGAACAACGCCTCCAGCACCGTGTCCAGCCGTTCCGGTGAAATAGATTCAGCAGGCGGCGGACCCCGACCAAGCTTGCCCCTGGTTGCTCGGTATGGACGACCCCAGGGATCGCGGTCCAAGCCCGCGAGGAGCTCACCGCAGGCAGTGTCTTTGGCCCTCAGGATGGCCAGCTGCAAGGATTTTTTGGCTTCGTTATACGCCCTCTGCAGATGGTCATTCAGTTCCTCATTCCGCGGCCGCCGCCGCCGCTGTCGTTGGAACTTCCGGCGGGCGGCGACACAGCGTCGCCGAAGATCCGCAATGTCAGGTGACCACCAGTACACCTGCCTCTTTTGAGGTCTTTGCCGCACGCGGACCATGCAGGCATCGCAGACCCTGGTGATCGCGCTGCGGAAACACATCGCCTGCTCGTCCGTCGTCCCCGGAGGCGGGGAGCTCCAGGACTCGACGATGGCGGCCTCCTTCAGCAGGTCAACGTCCAACCCCGCGAGGGCCCATCGCGGAAACGTTGAGGCCATCGCTGGGAAGGCGGGGACCAACTGCATCCCTCTGGAGGAGGAGACGCTGAAGCGGATATATAAGTGATCCGACAGCGTCTCCACCTCCCCCATAACTCGCCAATCTCGTACTGCCTGAACAACCGCCGGGCTCGCAAAGGAAAGGTCTACAATGGACCCCCCCTTGGACCCGAACACAGGTTTGTGCTGTGCCGCAGTTGAGAAGTGCCAACCCAGATTCCGTGGCCAGTCTTCAACCGCAATCCCCCGCACGTCTGTGGCAGGCGATCCCCAAGCCGTATTCTTGGCATTAAAGTCGCCCGCCACAATTACCGGTCGAGGTGCAACTCGCCTAATGGCCGCCTGCATATCACCGAGGAGCGTCTCGAGCTCAGCGAGGGTTTTGTTTGGGGAAAAATACACCGAGAATATTGTGTATTTCCCCCAGTCGGCCGCCACAAAACCATTTCCCCTCTCTTTGACGGAAAGGGGCGTGGTACCATCTGGAACATAGATGGCCGCCGTGCCCGTAGCATCCCCTATCCAGTTGGCGGGTATGCAATAAGGCTCCGCTACCACCGCCAGTCCAATTTGCCATTGCGCCAGTGCCTGGAATAATAAGCCCTGGGCACCGGCGCAATGGTTTAGGTTTATCTGGAGGAAATGTCTATCCCTATCCATTATTAGAGTCGACACACATTTCCTCTTGTCGGGACGAATCCCGATCCACCTGCTGGGAGGCCGGGGTCCTGCCGGTTTTTTTCCCTTTTTTCGGTGGGGAGCAACCCTTAGCCCCCACCGAGTGCTCAGCTGGCCTACCTGCAACTGCGCATACTGCGCAGTGGGGTTTGGCTAAGCATGCCGTTGCTTTGTGTCCAGGAGCACTGCAGCGATAACAAATATCGCTGCGGTCCACCTCCGAAGTGCACTGGAGTCGCGTGTGCCCGATTTCTAGGCATCGGAAGCACTTCATACGGCGCGGCTCCAGGGACTCGACGTGCACATAGCTCCAGCCAATCCTCATACTCCGAGCTGACACCAGGACCTTAGTAGCTGCCACTGGACATTGCACCCAGATGCAGCCAGTGCCCCGGCGGCCCTCCCGAATTTCGTCCGCCTTGACGTGGTCAAGGGGACAGGCGGCTGCAGCGACAATCGCAGCGAGCACCTGATCCCTGGTGACGGAATCATCCAGGCCAGTAAGACGCAAATCCGCGCACTTCACCGGCCTGGCGATCCGTGCCTCTCCGGCGAGGACCTCACGGAGCTTCGCGGCGAAACTGTCCGCTGCTTCGCTCGTGACCCCTGCTGGAAGCTCGAGAACTCGAGCTCCCGTGGCCGCCTGCCTTATTTTCAGGCCTGCCGGGATGTTCAAGGCCGTCAGATCTAACCTCTGACGGGCTTTGGTGAGAACATCACTATACGTAACCCCCTTTTCGACGGCATCGTGCTGTAGTGTGATTACTACAGCTGCCGTCGTAGGGCGCCCGCACAGCCTGTAACAACCCGGTCAGGTCGCAAAGTTAAATTTAAAGATATTTTAGATTTATAAGTACTAGTTTTTAATACGTTATTTTTGTTAAAGCAGAGTTTTTTCAATTTTAAGTTTCCAATGTTTATTTTTCATTGTATAAATTAAAATTCCATTAGTTAAAAATTATCCTAAATAATGTTGCTTGTACTTTTATAATAACAGTGTATAATTATTTGATTGTTACATTTTATGTTACGCCCGGACACTGAGCCGTGATAGCTCAGTGTCCGGGCGCTCGCCTTAATTCAATGTATACTCGAGCAACCTGAGTTCGATCCCCGGTGCCGGCACCAATGAAGTTTTTAACTTTAAGAGCTGAATTATCACGTGCTCCGCGGTGAAGGAAAACATCGTGAGGAAACCTGCATATTTTTCGGAATAATAACAAAAAAAAATGTATTTCGAAAATATGTGAAGTCCGCCAATCCGCAGTGGGGCCGCGTGGTGGACTATGCCCTGATACCCTCTGTATAGAGGAGGCCTTTGCCCAGCAGTGGGGCATGTATAGGCTGTTACTTTACTTTACTTTTTACATTTTATACTTATTTTGCCTTCAATGTGTACTTATTTTTCTCCGTAGGTGGGTGATGTGGCGACTCATTTGCTACTGTGTAGCACCGCTCTTATCCTTTAGTAAGGGTGTACTCTCATCGGTCTAGCATTACCCTAATATTGACAAATTTCTATAGCAACGAGTGACAATAAAAGATGATGTTTTTCTCAACACGGCTTGTTCTTTGTACTGCATCTTAATTATTCCCTCCTGCCGGCTCCCAAAATTTTTTTTTTTAACAAAATTTGACATCCGCCATTGCTCGAAACGCTTGGGTAGAAGGTCTAACTGGCGCTGCATCTTTCTCGCTGCGTGCGCCGTGTTGTGTGAGGAGGTAAAGAACGCGCTGTCGTCCGCATATAGCGCCAACAGCACGCTCTCATCCCAACCCGGTCGGGCTCCTCTATGGTGGGGATATCGTTGGTGTATAGAGCGTACAGGATTGGTGAAAGGCAGCTTCCCTGTGGAACACCGGCATCCATCCTACGGGGGGAAGAAAGCACGCTGCCGACCGCAACAGCAAAGCTCCGCCCCTGAAGTAAATTATCTATAAGCCGCACTAAAGCGTGCGGTGTGGAGGTGGAATTTAGAAATTTGAAAATTAAACCCGCGTGCCACGCTCGGTCGAAGGCCTTCTCCATGTCGAGAAGGACCCCCAGACCGACACGGCCCCGATTGTATTGGGCCGTGAGATAGTGTAGCACACGGGTGAGCTGCGAGGTGGTAGAGTGGTCCCTGCGAAAGCCGAACTGCTCCCTGCGTAGCGACACGCACGGAGCAATCCTGCGCAGCAGGAGCCGTTCGAACAGTTTACAAACACAGTCACATTCGTTCAACAACGAATCCCTGTTTCGCAACCTGCACATGGCGTCATTATGTATCGAGCCGTTTTGAATAATGCTTTTCATGAATTGATTGAATCAGGCAGAAAGCTATTGACTATTGCCGACAAAAAAAAACAAATTGTTTTTTAATTTAAAACTAAAACGTTATTTGTGAAATTTGTGATTGTCAATGTCATAACTCATAATTTCATTTGACAATGTCAACAGCAAACACATGCAACATGAACAATTATAATTTATGATAACGTTATTTATAAATGTTTATCTATTTCTAATTAATGAGAAAAATAAACAATTTTTAACTATATTATAAACAGAGATTAAAATATTACATATCGATGGACTCAACTGAAAAAAGACCCCAATTTGGCAACAGAATACTGGAAAATGTGGACGAGGTGTTCAAGCATAACGCTTGGTACTTTTTTTAATTTGCCTATAAGATTTTGTAAGAACTTAAATAATCGTGAAAAGATATTGCATAACTTAGAGAAAACTCGATATAGAAAAAAACCTCCCTGTGGTGACCGTAAATTAATTGATCCTAAATATCTGTATCTCTTCAATGCTTGGTACATTTCTTTTTATAAAACTTAGCAAGAGTCTATTTTTCTTAAAAATTACTATTAAACTTAAGGTAATCCATGGTTATTTTTTTTATTTCAGGGATAATGTTCAATGGGATCCAGAGCAAGAAAAAGTTGCACAAGAAAAAGTTAAACTAAATTCGGAAGTAATGTTTACAAAGGAAAATTTAAAAGATTTAGAAGAAAATGCTGATAAACATTGGGACGCATTTTATGATATTCATCAAAACAGGTAATTAATATTTATCGGCGTAATATATTTATGGCACATCAAAATGTAATGTAATCTTTACAGAGGATATTAGGGCATAGTCCATCACGCAACCCCGCTGCAGATTGGTGGACTTCACATATCTTCAAATTATTATTTTTTTATTATTACTAATATATCCTCAGGTTTCCTCACAATGTTTTCCTACACCATTGAGCATGTGGTAAATGAAAATTGCGCATATATTTTATATCATTGTTTATATTCTTTTTAATTTAATCATGGAGGGAGAAAAAGATTAAGGTAAAAATTTAAAGACTAAACTCCTAATTGAAACTACTAAATTAAACCTTTGATACTAAAGCAAATATAAACATATTTAAGAGTTCTTTAATGTAGATGGTATGTTAATTTAGCTTCAAATAAATGAGTAATGTCTCATTAACTAAACTTAATTTACCAATAAAATGCTATGTGATTTATGTCATTGTGAGTGTCTGTTACTTCATCATCAGACAATACACAAAGCAATACGGCACACATTTTCCCATCAAAGTAAAAATTTCCTTTTGTAACAATTTTCTGCACAGAATTAATCAAGTTTAATTTTTCTTTCTTCAGGTTTTTTAAAGATAGACACTGGCTGTTCACTGAATTTCCAGAATTAGCCCCAGATAATACATCAGCCCCAGAAAGAGTCTATCCTAATAATGATACAAAAACTTGTTCCGTAACAAAAACTACTTGCAGTGAAAATTCTAAACGTTACATATTTGAAATAGGCTGTGGTGTTGGCAATACTATTTTTCCCATTTTGCAATACAGCCAGGATCCAAAATTGTTTATTTATGGCTGTGATTTCTCTTCAACAGCTGTTGATATAATGCAACAAAATGAACTTTATGATAAACAGAGATGCAATGTGTTTGTATTAGATGCAACAGTTGAAGACTGGCAAGTCCCATTCAAAGAAAATACAATTGACATAATAGTCTTAATTTTCGTTTTATCAGCAATTGATCCAACAAAGTAAGTAATGTGTTTTCTACAGCAAATCTTATTTGACTCATTTAATTTGCAAGTAATTTTAAAATTTGTTTTATAAACAGCATTGAACTATGATTGTTTTAAAAGCTATATAAAGTTAAAGTTATTCAGGGATCTCACAATTGCTTTATATAATCATTTTTAGTCATAAAGTGTTGTTATAAGTGCTATCAACTTTTTTATTAATATAACTGTTTTCAACTTTGATAATTTTCTTGAACACTTAAATAAAGAAGGGGTTGGGTTTTGAATCGAATTGCCCGAATATAAGTACACTGTAAGTTTGGGGGGGTTAAGGAGGTTTGTACAAGCACTCTAATGCATTATTTTCTGTCGGAGACACATAAAATTTCATTATCTATTTTTTAAAATTTAAAACTCTTACGAAACGTGAAATGGAATGTAATTTTGATAAATTTCAATGTGTGTCAATTTTTCTTATTAAATTAAATGAGTTGCTGATCCGACACAGAGGAATTCGACTCAGACAGATTAGGTTAGTCGTGGTTATTTTTTTTTATAACCACCCATTAACGCTTCGATTGTTAAGTCTGGTTTAGAACAACAGGCTGAAGGGGAACCCTCCCCCATTTCATTCTTATTAGATTATATTAAATAAATAAAATTAAAAATTTTATAATAAAAAAACTAGGGGCAAGTGGGGGGTGACTCACCACATCAACCACGCTCCCCCCACCCACCTCCGGACCCCTACGAAGGCGACTCGTTTCAAAATTTTACCCTAAAGAAGATCCATCCAGTATATTATGTAGAAAAATGTTTGTTCTGCTCACTAAAAAAACTCCCTTTTTCCTTTCAGAATGCCAATTGTTATAAAAAATATTTATAAATATTTGAAACCAGGAGGACTGGTGGTGTTTAGAGATTACGGCAAATATGACTTGGCTCAACTTAGATTCAAGAAGGGTCGCTGCATTTCTGAAAATTTCTATGCCCGTGGAGATAAAACAAAAGTATATTTTTTTACTCAAGATGAGGTCACACAGTTATTTATGAATGCTGGATTCATAGAGGAACAAAATTTAATTGACAGAAGGCTACAAGTTAATAGAGGCAAGATGTTAACAATGTACAGGGTCTGGGTACAAGGAAAGTACAGAAAGCCTTTATAATTCAGATATATTGAGGTAAATATTTACTTAAAACATATAGATTATATTAAAATTAGCTGCATAATTTTTATCAAAATATATGCATAATTTATGCAAAAAATAATTACAGCTTTTGAAATTTAAAATGATATGGTTTTTCAAATTTATTTATAACTTTTGTGACAACTTTTAGAGGAGGACCATTCCAGTCCACTTTCAAATCAAATAGTAGTCTTTTAACAAATGTTTCAATCTCCATTTCAGCAATTCTTCGTCCAATGCAACTCCTAACTCCAAACCCAAAAGGCAGTGTTGTCATTGGATGGGCTTTACCATAGTGTATAGGATCTGACTTTTCAACCAACCATCTCTCTGGTAAAAATTTCATTGACCTGGGATAGTTGCAATCCAATTTGGATAAAAACTCATTTGGTGCTATGACATCCACCTAAAATATATTCATTCTTTTAATAATAATATGTTTGTATTCATTTCAAACTATAATTAAAGTTAATTATGAATAGTACCCCTTTTGGAATACAATATCCTCCCACTACATGTTCTTTCGTAGTCCTTCGTAAATTTGCTGGCAAAACAGGATATAATCTTAATGATTCTTTTAGACATGCTTTAAGATACTTGCTTGGTTGTTTAGAGCTCAATTCTTTACGCAATTTTTTCTGGACTTCTGGATTTATCGCTAAATTGTAAAGCAAACCAATAGTTGTATAAGCTACCTAAAAATGAAAAATAAATATTTTGTTAAGTATTAAGATAAAAAAAAAATGACTTCCTTTAATATAAGTATATACAGGGTGATTTCTTAGATGTGTGTTCATTTATTGTCGCGCGTGATGCTACTTGCCAGTAATCATAAAAAAATATAAAAAGTTAAAAGAATCCAAAATTAAAAAAAAAATATTTTAAACAAACTAATTAAATAAAAAAGAAACAAAATTTGTAACATCCTATACAACTACAACTGACTGATTAATACATTCAAAGATTTTTTCATTCGTTGCTACAACGTCGGATTATAAGTCTCTCCTTCTAACAGTATGTTTTATCCCTTTTAAATTCATTCAACCCATTCATACGAGGGGTGATCCAAAAGTAATGATAATCGGTTACTTCAGGTCCGCATAAAAATCCAAAAAAAATATTTTTTGCTTGCTTATACAGCGTGTCGTTACCATCGCGACAATAAATGAACACACATATAGGGGATAACTTTTTAAAGTTGTATTAAACATTTACATTCTTTAAACATCAATATTTACAGAGTTATTAAATTTTCCAAAACAAAGAATTTTAGAAAACCCTTACCTATGAAAGTGTAACGTAAAGTTCATTTGTAAAGGTCACAAGGCATATGAATGGGTTGAATGAATTTAAAAGAGACAAAACATACTGTTAGAAGGAGAGGCTTATAATGCGACGCTGTGGCGCGAGTTGTATAGGATGTTACAAATTTTGTTCCTTTTTGACTTAATTAGTTTGTTTGAAAAACATTTTTTTTTAATTATGGATTTTGTTTAACGTGAATTTTTTTATGATTATTGGCAAGTAGCGTTAGACGTGTGTTCATTTATTGTCGCCATGGTAACGACACGCTGTATACTCACTACGTCAGCCTAAAAAAAATCATATAAATAGATCACGATTTCCGGGAGATACATTCATTTGAATACGAACTGTCAAAGAGATAACATCAACATGGAGAAAAACGAAATTAGAGCTGTCATCAAGTACCTCTGTTTGAAAAAAATGTCTTCAAAAGACATACACAGTGACTTAGTGGTAACATTGGGAGACTCTGCTCCTCCATATTGTACAGTTGCATGCTGGGCCAAGGAGTTTAAACTGGGCAGAACATCCACTGAAGATGAACATCCACTGAAGATGAACATCGCGAAGGACGCCCATCCACGTCCCTCACTGAAGACAACGTGAAAAAAGTCGAAGATGTTGTGTTGGCAGAACGAAGATTGACCATCAGGCATGTAGCTGAGGTCACAGGGATCTCATATGGCAGCGTTCAAAGAATCCTTGCGAACGAGTTGCATATGAAAAAGGTCTCGGCGCGTTGGGTACCCCGAATGTTAACCGACGAGCAAAAGAAAAATCGAGTTGACATTTCGAGGGTCAATCTCGAAAAGTTCCAAGCAGATCAAGAAAATTTTTTGTTCCGTTTTGTGACTATGGACGAGACCTGGATCCACCATTTTGATCCTGAAACGAAACGACAATCGATGACTTGGAAGCGAGCCTCCTCACCGACGCCAAAGAAATTCAAAGTTTCAAGTTCGGCGGGAAAGGTTTTGGCATCTGTTTTTTGGGACGCTCAAAGCATAATTATGGTGGAATATTTCGAAAAGGGAGCCACTATTACGGGCTCTTACTACGCAGACCAAATAAGAAGATTACGGGAGGCCATTAAGGAAAAAAGACGCGGCAAACTGCGAGCTGGAGTGCTGTTTCACCAAGACAACGCACCGGCTCACAAAGCCGCAGTTGCGATGGCTGCCATTCAAGAAACGGGATTTGAACTACTCGAACATCCTCCCTATTCGCCAGATCTAGCTCCTAGTGACTTCTACCTCTTTCCTCGGCTCAAGGAACGCCTCCGAGGCAAGAAATTCGAAGACGATAGCGAAGTAATGGCCGCTGTTGAAGCGTTTTGGGAGGGTCAAGACAAAGAATTTTTTTCAAAGGGAATCCTTGGTTTAGAAAAAAGATGGACTAAATGTATTGATTTGTTAGGAGACTATGTAGAAAAATAAATTATTATTTTATCTTTAATTACCGTGTTTTATTTTCATTATCATTACTTTTGGATCACCCCTCGTACGCTTGTGACTTTTACAAATGAACTTTACGTTACAGTTTTATACGTGAGGGTATTCTTAAATTGTTTGTTTTGGAAAATTTAATAACTCGGTAAATATTGATGTTTAAATAATGTAAATGTTTAATACTAATATACTTTTACTTTGTTAAAAAAATACCTAACTTAAATTAAATGAAGATATTACAATTTTTTTTTATCTGGGCCAAGTGTCTAAGAAAGCTTAGAACAGTTAATCGAAATCTATTCAGTAGTTCATGGTTATTCGACAGACCTCTATCATTTTATTTATAAACATAGACATATTAGATAAAAAGGATTAATTTCACATTTGTCTTTAGAACTAACCGTATCAATACCCGCTAAAAGCATTTCGTTGGCCATCATAATGGCTACTTTATCATCGATTGCCAAAAGTTTTTCTATTATACTTTTTTCTTCTTCTGCAATATTGCGTTTCCGCTCATGGATTTCTTCCTTGGCCATCTTTATATAATCTTCGCTTATTCTTAAATAAATTATTCATTTAATGTTTGTATTATTGGAAATTAACTACATGTTTTTACAATTCAGTTACAAAATGTTATTGTATATTATGAATTTTTTCTTGTTTTTTCAAATAGTCTTTATTCAAATAGACGCTTGCGCGGTCATATGAAACGTCGAATTTTACATAAAAATTGATACATAAGTTCGTGAGTATGTTACCACTGGTTCGGAAAGCAGTCTCTGTTGAGAAGAGACCGGTAAGAAACTCAACAGTTGCTCTTTTGTAGAAAGACCAGTTTACTTATTTTAAAAACGCCTGCAAACCTCGAGTTACCGCTTCAAGGAACCAACAAATATGTAAAAAAATGTCTGTTAAGGTTAAGTTTGTTAAGTTTTTACGGTGGTAGGGCCACGCAGCAGCCTCGGCTGTTGCACGAATGGGCAGGCCCGTCCGGGTAAGTACCACGACCTCACAGAAGACCGGCGTAAAGTGGAAGTATGACAAATACTTTCGCGTTTCGTCTGGTGAGTGAGGTAGCCGGAGCCCAATTTTCAAAAGGTTGTCAACGCATCTGTAACCCTCGAGTGTAGCAGATGTCCATGGGCGGCGGTATTCACTTAACATCAGGTGAACCGTCTGCTCGTTTGACAACTTCTCGCATAAAAAAAAAAAAGAACGCAGAAAAGAATTTGTTCAACTAACGTGTAGTGAGAACCAAAAAGTATAATATAAATTAGCGACCCGCCCTGGTTCGCACGGATGCAATGTATAATACATTGCATCCGTGCGAACCTTCAAACCGACAAACCTTCCTCTGGAATCACTCTATCCAGTAAAAAACCGCATCAAGATCCGTTGCGTAGTTTTAAAGATCTAAGCATACATAAGGACAAATATACAGCAGGGCGACTGTTTTATACTATGTAGTGATATTGATATAATATATTCAGAAAGTGATTTTTGGAATGCAGTATAAACGCGCTGCATTCCAAAACTGTGCTCCGCATTAGTTGGTTACTTGACTTTGATATAATTTACGGTTACGAGTAACATTAAAATTGCGCGTAATTGAAACACGAAAAATCGAAATCGTTACATACTCACTCCCATTGTAAATCTAAGGTCTTAATCATTTTCTTTAAATTCGGTGTTTCGAAATATCGCCATGGACTGGGGAAGAATTCTAATTTATATGCAAGCTCCATAATGTTACTGGCACACGCAATTAAAAGCTGGGCTTTTTTGTTGTTTTTCTCATCATTGAGGCATCCAAGTCGTGTACCTAAGGCAATATACGCCACTGATTCTAATGACCATTTAGTTATTTCCGAATCAAAATTCGACTGCAGGTAGTGTTCTTGATCTTTTAATTTCAACAACCTGTAAACGTAAATAATATAATCTTAACGTACCACACTATTTATATTCTTAAAAATGCCTACTAACAAAATAAAATTGACATACCTCTCAGTCATTTCTTTAGAAATCTCTTCCAAGGTGGGTGTGTATAGTTTAACCAATTGAGTTTTCAATAAAACCGGGTTTACTTTAGTTCTAAAATCGCGCCATTTTTGACCCTGGCTATAATAAAATATATAAACTTCATTAAATAGCGTGCAATGATTATAGGGTAGATATGGCGATTTTGGTTAGGAAAACATTACAAAAGTATGACAAAGACATCCAGGTATCCAATCATAGTTGGTACACATGATAACGTTCAAAAGTTTTATTTTAACATTAATATATAGACTCGGTGACGCAGTTACTAAGGATATTGGCTTAGGCAGCGGGGCTGTAGGTTCGATTCCCGCGCGTGACAAGTATTTTTGGGACTCACAGAAAATTGTTCCAGATCTAAGTGTTCCTGCCCAGGAGGTAGATACAAAAACTGAACTGATGCACACTAGATAGCGCCAAGCGTTGCTAAAAATGAAATGGAAAAAACATAGGACGCAGGTTCGAATACCGCAGCACCAATGCATGAAGCTTTCGGTTCATCTTGAGTGCAGAGACTAGCACTAAAAATATAAAATTCATCGCCCCAAATTTCTAGATCCCTGCCTGCTTAGTCTTATTTCTTTACTAAGTAATCACAATTTTCAATTTTACTGTCATTTTTTACACATTTTTGTTGTTTTATTTGTCCTCATAATAAAATCTGGGTTCGCCCGTGTTGCTTATTACTTACGCTGAGGTTAATCCCAAAATGCTATTGTATCTATTTCTCCGTAACTCCTCTTGATAATAGATAAGTGTGTCAAATCCCGGTCTCAATGGTAACATTTCTTCAGATCTATAAACCTATCAAGTATTCAATAATACAACTTAAATAAAGTAGTAAAAAATATAGTGTATATTTTTGTCTACATAAATACCTGATCAAAGTCTTCTGGTTTATATAAGAGTACCATATTTGCTCTAGCAAATATGCCATCAAGTCTGACTATGCTTCCAAATTTTTTGTGTAAATGCTGAGCTAAATCGAAAAAATTGGCTGATGGACCTATAGAACCTACGGTGGAATTATTACGAAGTTGTTTACATATTTATTTGTAAGTTTTTAAATATTAATTAGTACAAATTTATTAAGAAAAAGAATTATTAAACCTATGATACACACCTGTTACTGGCATGAAATGATGTATCGGTCCCAAAAATGGTAAGGATGATAAACCAGGTATGGAGTCAAATGGTTTCAATCCATTTGACATGGTTGCATAGGTTTTTAAAAAAACAAATCTATAATAAATGTAGTCACATTTTAAATAAAAGAACGCAAGGTTATTAATTAAAGAAAACATTGTAGCTGTATCGATTGTGACAATAATCCTCAGACAAACAAAAAGTATCGTAATAAAATATGCCTACTTAATATTTAACAGAACAAATGAAAATAATATTTTGAAACATTGTATTATGTGTGGGTTTACGTTATCAATAAGAAAAATTGAACGATCACACAAACAACACTAATGTACTAGCTTCAAAAATAGAATAATTCATTTGACCTTCAATATGCCAAATGGTTATCCGTATTTTATATTTTCAACCTATCTGAAAGCTGTTTTTTTATAAATGTCGAATCCTGAAATTACTCTTAAGATTTTGCTGTTTCATTTAGGATAGTGTAAGTTCAAAAGGCATTTTCTAAATGAATGAACTAAAGTATTTTAAATGTAAACAATAATTAATTAACAATTATGTTGACGAAAAACAAATTAATTTGCAAATTCGCTTGTTTTTGCTTACCATATTTTTATGTAAATGCTATGGTATTATGATTTACTAGTTTAATCCTTATAAATAAATATGTCAAAGATGACCAAAAATACTAGTATCTAAATTCCTCGCCTGTTATGGTAGTTTATTGTTAGTTTTTTGACAGTTAACTTGACGTTCTGTTTGTGCGAGGTTAATGGTTGACACAAAAATAGTTTTGATAAATATTTGAAAACAAAACCTTTTCAAATACAAAACAAATCAAAATGAAACAGTAATATCAATCTGTTAAGTGATTAAGTCAGTTGAAAAATGAATTCATCCGTTATTATGTCATAAAAATGCAAATTATTTTCATAGTTGATATTTCTTTGTCATGAGCATAGTTTTCCTATTTTATCGATCGATTACGAAATAGCTTTTGCTCTAAATTTTATTGCTGAATTTGATAAATGATTAATACTTAAACAGATCTATTAAAAAAGAAGTTGCGCCAACTTTACTTTCCATTTATAGTAGCAAACGTGCCGAATTCTGAAATAGAAATGTGTATATGTGCTTACGGTATAGGTAGAAGTCGAAAGTAGTAAATGTTTACTTATATATGTAACTAAAAATACTGAATTCAACCATAAACGAACCCCAAAAAAATGAAATAAACTACTATATATGTACATTGGCCGTTTGTATCAGAATTTACGTCCATGTATTGTTGCTCATTCCTGTAAGTATATTCCGTTTAACATTTCACGTAACTTAGTTTTTTGCTTATTTTTCTTTAGTCATTCGCTATATTTAAAATACATGTTATATTTAAGTTAATATTTACTAGCACCACTTAGTACACCATTATGATGTTACATTACATCACAGTACTTCAAATATTTTCCGTCCATAATGATTTTATACAATTCACACCAAGAAGCTACACCTGCTACTTGCAGTCCCTGTGTGAGAATACAAATAGAAAAGATAACTGTTCAGGTCAATGAACTTTGCCTTAGACATTTGTTTGACAAACTTTTATGTGTTTGTATCACCTGTATTACATTAGAGATATATTGTGAACAACAAGCCTGTGTAAGTGTATACTTCTGTTTTACTGTTGATTTTAAAAAATAAATATATAAACTGTTACACTTTTGTAATTTTTACTAATAGCTTTAGTTGTAATATTTTGTTTTATACATACAAATATAATATTAATAGATAACTTCATAAAAGTAACATTATTTAAATAAATTAAAAAATGTATATACCTATATCTTAAATCATTTGTAAAGTTGAAGCTTATTGTATTAAATGTGCAAAAAACTTTAAGTGAATTTATTTTTTATTTATTAAACATATTATTTCAAACAAAGCTGTATGTATTTAAAACAGTCATAATTTGAAAACTATAAGACAATCACTTTTAAACATCATGCAATTGGCAGCAATAATAATTAATGAACAATCTGCACTGATTGATGATTCACAGCTAGCAGAGCTATATATAATATATATGTCATCTCATATTAACTATTAATTAATTATTTTAATGTAAGGAAGAAGTGGGTTTCAATGTTAAAATAGGTATATTCCATAATTTATATCAATTGCTATATGTATTAATATCACTATTGATTGTTAATATCACATTTTTAACAGACTTCAAAAAGAAGGAGGTTATCAATTCGAATGTTTATATTGTTTTTTATGTGCGTTCGGGCATAACTTCGTCATATATAGATGGATTTGCAATTCACCTTTTAAAATATCTGTGAATATTTTTTAATGAAATAAATGAATTTGAATCTTTTAAAATTATAAAAGATAGTTTTATTATTCATAATTCAACATTGAGTTTTTACTCCATATTATCCTTGTTGCACAGTATACTTTGTTTTCCTGTTTGGGTATAATACAAATGCTGTTTGTCATTTTAACCCTTGTAATAAACTAACAGCTCACGGCTGGGCGTCGGGATGGCCAGCATGAGTTCCACGCTCGTCGAGACCGTCTCCATCAACTATGAAGATTTTAATGAGAGCTTTCTCACATGCGGCACATGTCTATGTTAGTACACCCTTTTGCAATACATTGAAATATACACACATTTCTTTTTAGCACTTTAGTAGAGCATGGTGTTATAAATGTACCATTGTAAACACAGAAAATAACTCAAGAGGTTGAGTTATTTTTTGTAAACACAAACTTTCGAACTCATTACTTCGTAAAGTGAACCTGATTCAATACTGTCAATTTATGACAAATTAATGATCTACAAATTTTTTTGTATCTATAAACTAAAGCTTATTTACTGTACCACTGCATTTCCGTTCCAGGCACTTACGACGGAGGAGAACACACACCAAAACTCCTGCCATGCTCTCATACAGTCTGTTTGCACTGTCTAACACGCATAGCCGCGTCGCAGACCAGGGACGCGGGTAGCTTCCGGTGCCCCATATGCCGTGAGCTGATAACCATACCACGTGGCGGAGTTCCGGCCCTGCCGCCGTCGTTCCTCGTCAACCAGCTGCTCGATTTAATGGCGAGGCAGAGAAGGGAAGTCATACCCCAGTGCAGTTCCCATCCGGGCAGGGAGCTGTTGTTCTGTGAGACCTGCGACTGCGTCTTCTGCCGCCACTGCGCCGACGGGCCGCACAGCGATACGCCCTGCGACCACACCGTGGTGCCGTTCTCGATCGCCTTGAAGAGGATGTCGGAGATACTGCTGTATAGGGCGAACGAGTGCCTGAGCAAGCTCGGTTCGGCGAGGGAAGCGGTGGCGAGCGAGCTAAGGAGGCTGGAGGCGGCCGCCACGGCGGCTGAGGAGGCGATTGACAGGCACTTCGCCGATTTGAAGGCAGCCCTGGACAAGAGGCACAGCGAGCTGAAGTCCGCCGCAGCGGCCGCCGCCACGCACAAACGCAAGCTGCTAGAAGAACAGCTGAAGTTGATTGATGCGGAGAAATCTAAAGTGAGTTCTGTTTTTACTTCTTGTTTTTAAAATTTAAATTTAGACTGGACGCATCATCACAATAAATTGCCGGATTTGCTATTCAGATGAAGTGATTAAGAATTAAGAATAAGTCTGGTTATAAATACACGAACTAATATATGGCTTACAATCTATAGTAAAAAGACATCAGGCGATGCTTAGACCAAACAATGCAATTAAATTTGACAATGTAATCAGATTTCCGTTTTCAATTTAAATTATGTTTATTTTTCTTTATAGCTACTTGAAAAAGATTTAATGCTTGGCCAAACCAAAAATAACCAAACTATTCTGCATTGATTAAGGACAGCATTTAAAAATTAATACATCCAAGATGTAAACTTTTATTTATTTTAAACTTTTATTACCATAATCTTCTTCTGTTGAAAACCAGAAATGCGCATTAAGGTTCATGTGACATTAAACCATGTCAAAGGGTTACATGGCTTCTTGAAATGCACTTAAACGGCTTTTCCTTCAATGTTACTTATCATTATCCAACTGCACCTGAATTTCTGTTCCTGTTAGAAGAAGTTTATACTAAAAATATTATTCGCTTATTACTTTTCCGATTACAAAATAAATTTTCAGTGCGAAAATTTTATTTTAAGCTATCCATCAGCAATTTATACAGGGTTTTTAATATCGAAGATATAAACAGTAAAAAGGTGCTTTTTCTACAGAGGCAATTTTTTTTTAATTCCCTGTAAATAAATGAGTGACTCCATACTCATATGATAAATGTGAAAGTTTATTCATTTTATTGTTAGTTTATTAACAAAATAAATTCAGACGTATTGAATGAAGTAGGTACGACAAATTTTTCAGTAGACATAGAACAGGACATTTATATATCCCGTAGAGTTTCTAAATTCACTTCAGTTGCCTGGTGTACCCTCATATAAAATTAGGCGTAAGGCAGTGAGACTTCCGGTCACAACTTGGACGGAACATAATTAGTGCCACCGAAGACGATTAAGAAGGAGGAAGGACGATTAAAAATGTAACGAACTCACCATTCCCTATAATTCCCACAAAACTATTCCAATTAAAAAGCCTGCAATTTCCTATTGAGCTTTATTTAGCTTTGACTTTATTAGCGTTAACAAATCGCAAGGGCAAACGTAAAACGTAGCGGACGTGAACCTAGAAAAACCGTGCTCCACCCACGGTCCATTGTGTGTGGCACTCGCTTTTTTTCGGTCACACTTCCCATCGTTGGCACGTGATAACAACATCTGTTGGTATTGCCACCTTCGTGCTCTTGGCCGGAGAGGACTTTGAGACGTTCTAGCTTTAAAAGTGGCGTTTGCCGTGCAGGTGGAGGCGGAGTGCTCCGGCCTGCAGCAGCAGGTGGAGGTGCGCGAGGTGAGCAGCCGCGCGGCGGCGCTGGGCGCGCGGCTGGGCGACGCGGCCGCGCTCGCCGAGCCCAGGGAGAACGCCTTCCTGGCGGTGGACTTCGCGCACAACGACGCGCAGCGGCGGTTCGCCGACGCGCTCGCCGCGCTGGGCCGCGTGCGCACCAGCACCACCTTCCCGGGCCTCTGCACGCTCCAGCTCGGTGGGTGGCGCCGGAGCCGTTCCCCGAAGTGTCCGTTTAGTTTTGATGGGAGTAGTGATCGTTGGAGATGATGAGGTGATGATAGAGCGAAATGGATTATTATGTAGATAGATTTTGACATGGGAGAGATGAAGCGAACCCTTCGAGTATGCGGGAAAAGCTGGTGATTCGGAAACACTCCACCCTCTCTGGCCGTCTTGTACCCGTAAGTAGACGCCCTGCGAAGTGTAGAGCCTTATGGACTCCAAAGCTCAAATCAATATATGTATAATATATGAGGAGGTGAGCTCCTCTTCTCTCCTGTTCTCTATATAACCTTCCGTGAATGTGATTGGGTCGCTCAGCGGCTGAATCAGGTGACATTATGTGTTTGCTCTTACGCTCGTAAACGTGTGCCGCAGAGTCGGATTGCGTGTGCGGGCTGGAGGTGTCGGTGGTGCTGCGCACAGTGGACTACCACGGCGAGCCGCGCAGCACGGGCGGCGACCCGGTTAGCGCGGCCGCGACCCTCGACGACGCACCCCTGCCCTGCGCCGTCGCCGACCTCGACTCGGGCCTCTACAGGTACGACGCTTAGACTCACCGACACAGTACATACTTTTTCTTAGCATCACTGGCTCGATAGTTTCGTGACGGGCATCTTGTCGTCTAGATCATCATTTGACGCGGCGCTTTGTATCAGAGCTAGACACAAGGCGGTTATCCCCGGTTCCTATATTAACAAAACAAGGCGTTTTACTTACGTGCCGTTGCATTACCCACGGAAAGCGAGTTACTAGCGTTCCTTTAATCTACAAGTCGTTATGAAAGTAACGATGCTACGTAACTAACGGCCGTTCGTTGAATATAGGAACCGGGCATTAGACCGCGGGGCGATTCTCTCCCTCGGCAATATGCCTGCTCTAAGTTACCTTCGTCACGAAACTTCAGGGCACGACCACTTACGATTGCAACAATTTATGTATGATATGTAATTCAATATACTCGAGCAACCTGAGTTCGATCCCCGATGCCGGCACCAATGAAGTTTTTAACTTTAAGTGCTGACTTATCACGTGCTCCGCGGTGAAGGAAAACATCGTGAGGAAACCTGCATGTTTGCGAAATAATAATAAAAAAAAATATATTTCGAAGATATATGAAGTCCGCCAATCCGCAGTGGGCCGCGTGGTGGACTATGCCCTGATACCCTCTGTATAGAGGAGGCCTTTGCCCAGCAGTGGGACATGTATAGGCTGTTACTTTACTTTTACTTTGTGTTACGATGAGTTCAGTCGCGTACTGTGAACGCTGCACGCGACTGTACACGTAACGCGGTCGAGCACAATCGTCGCCCGCGAGTACAATCGCGTCGCGTCGCGCCCAGGATCACGATGCGGCCGTGGAGCGCGGGCGCGGTGTGCGTGCGCGTGCTGGTGTTCTCGCGGGCGGTGCGCGACTCGCCGCTGCGCGCGCAGGTGCTGCCCGCCGCGGCGCCCCTCCTCGTGTGGGGCTCGCGCGGCACCGGCAAGGAGCAGCTCAGCCAGCCCGTCGCCGTTGCTAGGTAACGCCCTTTTCCCCCTCCCCCCTCCACCTCCCTACCATTCTAGCACTTCACACCACCTCTTACCACTGATAGAATGTTGTTTGTTTCAACGTCATGATCAATATAGTATCCTAAACCCGCCTCTACTTCTCCAATCCTCTCTCCTGTGCGTATGCGAATAAATCGCTAATGAATAGTTTTGATTGCACAATTATATATAGATAAACGTTTTTCCATTTTTTCATTATTTTGCATTGTATTCGTATATTAAAATTTTAAGGTGTCCCAAGCGTCGCGAGATCTATGTACTCGACGCGGGTAACTCGAGAGTCAAGGTGCTGGACGACGAAACGTTCGCGTTCAAAACGCATATCGTAAATGAAGGTAAACTATTTCACGTTAAATTGTTCGTTGTTACGATGACTTCAAAGCTTTTTCAAAGCGGCTCTGGTGGCGCGGCACTTCGAAAATATTAAATAAATAAATAATACACACATTTTTACACAACCTTCTCTAGACCCAATCTAAGCAACGCTTGTACTATGTGTACTAGATAAGTGATAAACTTACTTAAACATAATTTTCTTTTGTTTATAAATACAAATATAAACACCCAGACACTAGAAAAACACTACGTTAAATACAAAACACAAAATATTTTTCCAGTATTGAGGATCGAACCCACACCCTCTTGCGTAGTAAGCAAGTACACTACCCACTACGCCATTCGGGTCGTCTTTTTTAAATTATTTTTCGTCGTATTTACTTTTGGGCTCTATTGTTTCATTGAAAAGTTCTACAGTTCTTAAATATGTCTCGCAGGGCTTGCGGGCCGTAGCTGTACCGGGATTGCTGTTACCGCTGAAGGTGTGGTCGCCGTCAACTGGCGGACGAGGACTCTAACTGAGGTGCGGATTCATTTCCTTTTAGAAATGACACTGGATATAACTTATTTCTTATGTTCCTGTTTTTATAGATTAGTTGAGTCGTTAAGTTCCTCCTCATTGCTTCAAAGAATATTTGGATCATCTTGCCAAAATGAAGAGGTGTTAAAAAGTGCTTGAAACTCTTGGATTATACAGCGTGTCGTTACCATCGCGACAATAAATGAACACACGTCTAACGCTAGTTGCCAATAATCATAAAAAAATATTAAAGTTAAACAAAATCCATAATTAAAAAAATATATTTTTCAAACAAATTAAGTAAAAAGAAACAAAATTTGTAACATCCTATACAACTCGCACCACAGCGTCGCATTACAAACCTCTCCTTCTAACAGTATGTTTTTTCTCTTTTAAATTCAACCCATTCATATGCTTTGTGACCTTTACAAATGAACTTTACGTTACAGTTTTATACGTAAGTTCAGTTTGATAATGTTCTAAAATTCTTTGTTTTGGAAAAGATAATAACTCTGTAAATATTTATGTTTAAAGAATGTAAATGTTTAATACAATTTTAAAAAGTTATCCCCTATATGTGTGTTCATTTATTGTCGCGATTGTAAAGACACGCTGTATACAAGGGTTTGTGAACGGATTCTTTATTATGACTTTCTATATTAAGACTTTGATTCATAGCCGTGCTGGAACTAAGCGACGATTCCCACCAAGGACATTATCGCTAGTCACTACATATTGTAAAACAAAGTTCTCCCGCTGTCTGTCTGTTCCTATGTATGCTTAGATCTTTAAAACTTTGCAAACGGATATTGATGCGGTTTTTTTCACTAGATAGGGTGATTCAAGAGTGTCGTATTGCACCGCTGAGGAGGGACTCCCTGTCCTCCCCCAAGAGACGGGCGGTGTTGATCACTTACCATCAAGCTACCAGCTTGTGCGGGGTGCCTCCCTTTTCCATATATCTTGCTCTGTATATTATTTTATAGATCCAATACCAATGAACTTAATATGGGACCAAATGGGATGCACCAGCTTTCAAACCGAAAAAGAATCATCAAAACCCGATTCAATCAGTCGAAAGTACCGAGATAAAAAACATAAAAAAAATACAGTCGAATTGAGAACCCCCTCCGTTTACAGTCGGTTGAGAATAACGTGAGCGTTTGAGAATAACGTGAGCGTTTGAGAATAACGTGAGCGTTTGAGAATAACGTGAGCGTTTGAGAATAACGTGAGCGTTTGAGAATAACGTGAGCGTTTGAGAATAACGTGAGCGTTTGATAATAACGTGAGCGTTTGATAATAACGTGAGCGTTTGATAAGAACGTGAGCGTTTGATAATAACGTGAGCGTTTGAGAATAACGTGAGCGTTCACGAGCGTTTGCCTGTCCGGAGACGGAGACGTGGCCGTGTGTTCCAGGTGAGCGTGGACGGGTCGACGGTGCGCACGATCCGCTCCGAGCGGCTGGTCGAGCCGGTGTGCGTGGCGGCGGACGTCGCCTCGCGGCGGCTCGCGGTGGCCGACAACGGCGCCAGGGCGGTGTTCGTGTTCGACGCGCGCGGCAACATCGAGCGCGAGGTGAGTCAGCCCCCCACCCCCTCTCCCACTCACCTTCGATACGTGCGAGCGGGACGGGGCGATCGTGCGGCATTTCCTAGCGCTCTTTCTACTCCGGATGGGAAGAACCCAATGGACGAAATGACGCAACGCTCCTTCGGGAAGTGTATATCGGTTTAGATAAATTCTATACTGAGTTGGATTTATCATGTGACTATCAGAACATAAGACGAGGTTCCAGAGTTCTGAGTCCGATTTGCTTGAGTTTACTTTAAAATTGGGTTCAATTTAAGTTAGCCATCTATTTAATTGTCTATTTAGTGAAATGTTTTGTTTTATATAAGAACCTAAAGAACTAAAATTATAATTATTATTGTTTTCAGATCGGAAACGGTGATCTTGGCCTTGTCGGAGGGTTGGCTCTGTCCGAACATATGATCATTATAGCTGACGTCGCCGTTCGAATTTACGACTCCGAAGGGAACTTGCAAAATACGATAGCACCTGTACCAAAAGGTAACCAGAATAAGAATGCAGTATGTTAAATGCCTTTAGCACACCGCCGCGAAAGCGAACCGAAACTCTACTGAAACAGTGAATCGTTGCCTAGTACGATCGTGATTGGTTCGTTTCACACAGCAAAAGGAACGAAGGCGAAACGAAATAAATCAGTTCGCTTTGATTCCGCGACAAATTCGTACGTGTCCACAGAATTGCGGCAGCGTCAAAAGTGTCAACTCAAGTTTTTATATAGATATGATTGATAAAAATGAATAATCTTATTAAAATTTGTATAAAAGCCGTTTAGCTTAGTGGCCGCTATGAAACTGGCAAGGTTTTGGTTCGTTCTGGCGAACCGTTAAGCTCAAAACGGAACGCAGAATTCGCTATGAACGAACTCTGCGCTTCGTTTTCGCGTGTCGGTGTGCTGCAGGCGCAAAAGCCGTGCAGTGTCGCCACGCGTCATCTTGATTGCCACGTGACCGTGTTGAGGGCGCGGCGGGTACGGCGGCGTGGCGCTGGAGGGCGGCGAGGGGGGGCTGATCGTGTGCACGCGCGCCGTGAGGGGCCGGCCGGCGCTGCTGGCGCTCGAGGCGGGGGGCCGCGTGGTGGCAGCCTGCGAGCTGGCGGAGCGGCGGCCGAGGCGCGTGGCAGGCCTCGCGCTGCTGCCACGCCGCCGCGCGCTGCTCGCCGACCTCGCCGGCGACTGCCTGCGCCTGCACGCCTACTGGTGAGGTGCGTGCCCGCCCGCCCCCGCGCTAGCTAACGGCGACAGCCCTGACAGTTTTCCGACAGGCTGTGTGTTCCGGCCAATATTGAGTGCACAGCGAGGCGTTAGCGGTGACAACCCTGCAAGTTTCGCCATTGGATGTTTGCTCGGCTAATAGTGAGGTGAGTACGCAGCGAGGCGTTAGCGGTGACGGCCCTGCAAGTTTCCCCCTTGCCTACGCCTGTTCAGATAATGCTGAGGTGAGTGTGGCCCGTCAGACGCTAGCGCGGTCAACGGCGCGGAGACAACCCTGCTAATTTCACTTCGGACTGCGTCTGTACAGCTAATGATTACCCAGCGAGACGTAAGCGGTGACACCCCTAAGTGAGTGCCCTGTCAAACGCTAGCACGGTCAACGGCGTGGTGACAATCGTGAAAATTTCCTTCCTGTCTCTGTATGCACAGCCAATGAGGCAGTTCTATTTGCCGGTGTCTGCGTGAAGTTATAGTGAAATAAGTTCTTTGCAATTTTCTTCCTGCCTGCGTATACCGAATGATGAAGTGCTCCCTACCAGTCTCCCAGAGTGTAAATAGTAGACCAGTTAAAACTTGTAACATTAACATGTACATAAGCAGGATAGATATCAGACAAAACCACACTTGGCAAGGAACTCACAGGCGTACCTTAACAGAGCCCCAGTCAGCTGACCTCTGTTTACGATTTAGCCTAACTTGTGTTATTTTGGAGAAATCTAGGTATTGCTCTGCCTGTGGAGAATGATGGTCCTGACCACCTACTGATGATTTGAATTGAATTGTCAACCGCTTGGTAACAAGACCAAATATGTCGGTAGCTGCTAATGCATCTAGAACCGCATCTGTTGACATAACCTACGTCGCAGGCTATGTCTGAACAAAAGAACGATTTCGATAAATAAATTTGCTGCTTTACTTCTGATGAGGTAAGATACTTGCTAAGTGGAGGAACTCGGTACGTAAGGTACTGGCTGCGGTCTTCAAACAGCATGGTGAGTTTCCCGTTCTGCAATTATAATCCCATCTGTGTCTTCCCCACTTGTCACCCATTGTACTGTGCTGTAAGACATACTATACTATACTTCCACGCCTACTAAATATAACCTATACTGTTTAAATTAATTAAAAGGTTGCAATTAACTCCTTATATTATGTTAGGCTTTGGGAAGCTTATCGTCGGGGATTAGACTGTTACGTGCAAAAGTCAGTATCACATCTACGATACATAAGCTCGGCGAAACTTGTTAATATTACTTACACTCCACCCCGTTAATGTCAAAATAATGATAATATATGAAAATATTAATGTTTGTGTAGTTACCTATATTGTTTTATTTATGTGTTAATTATTGCAGGCGAATAGAGCAACCTGATGTTAAGTGATTATCACCGCCTATGGACATAGACAGCGCCTGATGGGTTTCAGATACGTTACAAACCATTCAAAAAAATGGGCACCGGGTATCTCACTCACTACACAAAATTATTATACTTCTATTTCACTCCGGTAAGGCCCAGGTGCTTCGCCGGAAATTCGTGCACGAGTTGATGTTTTGAATGTCATTATTTTCCTAGTTTGCCTGCAGTGTAGTAAGAAAATAGCACAGCTTCTCAAAGAGAACTCTCTCTCCTCCAGATGTTCCGACGCGGCGGATGGAGGAGAATGAAACTTCAGCCCGAGGGCGAATTGTAAACGAATTTCATGCTAGTCCAATATTGTAACTGAGAAACGAACTTGGCCATATTCGCGGACTGGATCGGGACGTATTCGTACCAAAGTCACGCCGGCGGCGCCACCGTCGTCGGCTGTATTTCACTTACGATATTCGTAGTAGGTACTTACAGTATTTATTTATTTTTAAGTTGCTTAATATTACGTTATACTGATATGTTGTTTTTTTTTCTTTAGATTACGACGTCGCATTTATTACGGCGTCGCTTTTGACAATATTCGCGACTGATTTTTAGGTGTACTGTGTCTCTATTCTTACATTTTTGCATAGTCTATTATCCGATAGAACTTGATTTCGTTTAAGAGGCGTAGTAAATAGTGATGATAATTATTTGATTTCGCTAGTCTGTCATGATTGCATTTATAGTGTCATACCGAATTCAAAATTCAATAGATATACGTGCCTCGGCGTGCAAGTGTATTTTCCCCGCCAAAACAGAAATATTTTTTTTTAATCTAGAAAAAGCAACATAGTGATGTGCTCTAAGTTAAAGGTGTAATTGGAGTTGATCGTAGTTAAGGTAGAAAAAAATATTTTACGACTATGGTTTTGATAGTAAACCACAGGGTACGTTAGGTGACAGATGTTCAGTTGATATGCATGGTTTTCTCCTTCATCGTGTGTAGACAAAACTGTAGCACATCACTACTATAACTCGAGACAATATTCGAACTTCGAACAATATCTATTTAAGGACTTTTACTACTTTAGTCTTAGATATCTTTCTCTTTCCTGTAATTGACTTTAAAATACCAAGTCACACACAGGGTTACACTACCCAAAATTTTATTTTTTTGTCGCTAATAAATTTGAAATAAAAAAAATAGCTTATTACTCGCAAACAAGTTATTATCTTTGCAGACAGTTAATAGTCGAACGAAATATGCATCGAGCGATCATTCAACTAAACCGCATCTTTTTCGCTTAGCTCGTTCGGGGTTCACAAGCGTTATGGTTGCTCAATTAAATCTTCGTCATATCACGTAGAGAAGCTTACATTTCGCTAGTTTAGACATAGCTGAGTTGCGAGTGAATTCACAGTGTTTGTCGTCGGATTGTCGCCATAGTCTATCGGCACTTAGGAGACTAGTTATTTGTCAATTCTATGCTTAGTGTTGCAGATTTTGGGTCAATTCAAAGAATTTTTTTCTCATAATCCAGATAAATTCACATAGACGATATACATACGTGATATGATAAATATTACCACGATGCACCACCTAGCTAATGTGTCTCTAAATTTTTAGATGTCAATAGATTCGGATAACAAAATTATATCCTAAACTATACTACTGGATCTGATTTAATATTCAATATAATGGCTTTGAAAAAATTGTTCATTCGGAGATCTCTCCAGACTGGTAGATAATCCGCGGTATTTTTACTAACGAACTGTTTGACCAAATTAGACTAAAACTGGGCGGCAGGTGGTTACATAAATATGAACATTGCAATATCAGGGGGGGGGGGGGGGGGCAATAGAGGGATGGGGGTGTCTGGTTCCTTTATCCCTACATCAAGACAAACAGTCATGCCAGTCTTTTATGAGGCCGTGGTATTCTCCCGTTCGGCTCGGACTATTCAAGCCGCAGAAAAAGCTGTGTGACTGTACAAGTAAAGAAATGCTACGGTAAAATACTACATTTACTAATATCTGTTATTCACATAGCACAAAACATTGTGAGAGCATAATATAAAAGTCTACTTCTCTTTTCACGTAATATTTTTTTTAAATCACCATTTTAGAACAACTATTCGTAAAACTAATATTTCCTGTTTTCACTTATACTTCATCTTTGATCAGTTGGAAAAATAAAATCATACGAAGTTATTTTTTGAAAAAATGAAGTGTATAAATATTAAATTACAATTTTTAAATTAAAAATTAAACTTATTTCACTCATACTAGTTTTAACGAGAAAATTGTTTGTTTCTTGTAACAAAGAAGTTTCTTTATCGATAGCTGGAATTAAGCTGGAAGTTGAATTTATAATTTCGGATATGGTTACATATACATCTAAACTGTTCATTAATTGTTTCGTTATATTTCACAACGTGACAAAAAAAGTCGAGATATAATATTTTAAAATCCGTTTCTTATTCGATCATAACCTTAAGGAAGAACAAACAAAATATTGGTTAGGTATCTAACTTAATAACTTGTATTACTAACGCAAGCTCAAGCAAAAGTCACGATCTTTAAAGATATGAATTTTGATATTTCGAAGTTGTTAAATCATATTACCAATCTGTGGAATTTTGTTAACTACTCCGTTACACATTTATTCTTATTTTGTAGAAGTCACTTGTCTTCACATTGTCATAATAGATTAAATCTCTTCACCACTGTTGATTAAAATTCATTCAAGGTCTAGAATAGGTTTATGATGTCACTGACTCATCCAATAGAAATGGTAAACAAATTAATCGTTAAAATGCACATACCGAAGTGAATTGTGTAATTGTAATTGCATAATTGGAACACAAATGGCAGTGAAACATTAAAATAACAACGTGAGTAAACAATGTTTTGTGTTATCGTTAAATATGTATTTTGTATATAATTAAATGTTTCGTATATATTTTGTGTCTATATAATTTTGTGTCACATTATACGTACATAAATATAAGTAACTAGTCATATTTTGAATTTCAACATGTTTTTGTTAGGCTATAATATGAAAGCAAAATCGTTTAAGTAGCTAAAATAGGTGTTGAGCCACTTACACAGACGAAAAAAATAATGTTATACAATGTAAGTCCTAGGCTGTTCTTCATAGATTTATTAGTGGTTTGTGTCGGTTTACATATTTTGATTTTAATTACAAGAGTAACAGATTTCTATCTTTCTGTCCATCTATCTGTCCTATATTGTAGCATCTCAATTTTCTTGCTAAAAATGACAGAAGTAATAAAGCAAGCAATTTGTTTTAAAACATTTGTTAGCTAATTAAATATACTTTCATTCAGTAAGTGTATCGTTCCCTTAAAAAAATCAATGGATATATTATTATTAGACAAAAAAATAAACAGTGATTGCGTTAAAAAATAGGAATAAGAAAACTACGAAAACATTCGTTAAATTATTGTTCAAGAAACATAGTTTAAAATAGAATGTTTTTTTATAAACAGTAACAATTGTTTTCACCTAATTCTTCACTTTTTTTTTGTATTTCATATATCTATATTTCTGATAATTAAACTATAAATTATGTAAACTATATACATCTATTTTATAAAACCATTTAAATCGGCTCTAAGGTTAAGGTGAAAATTTTTATTTCGTTAAAACAAATCCATAACCAGCCAATTTATTATAAACGTGAATGTTCCTTTGTAATTCTAATAATGAAACTAAAAAATATTTTTATATACTTACTAATTTGTGTGCTGTACAGAATATCTATCGTAATACTTTGTTGTTGCGGTATCAGGTTATATTATATATGTTTTTAATATTATATGTTAAAACATTAAATAATTGCTGAGAACCACCTGTATACGATCACCCTTGTGGATGAATTTTGTTACCTCGCCACAGTATTTCACATGACTATAATAACCGCACAATTGTGATGAGGGGTTCGTATTCTGATTTTTCAATTTGAGAAGCGTTTTAAATGTATAACGTTAATTTAATTTTAAAACGAAAATACAAAATTTTCGTTTTAATAAGTGCATCAGTGCTTTTATTGTTAACGTCTCATATATAGCTAATAGTTTTAGCAAATTCTGCAAGAAATGTTACATAATTAAGTTGTTACTGTGGAGCCATAAGGTACGTTTTATCCGTTCTTTGCGACAAGCTATGTAATATTGTCACAAATTTATTAAACTCCACTGCCCGTAAACTAATGTTTCTGTTAATTATGGAAATTTGACTAGATCAATTTTGTTACATTTAAGATGGATACAATTCATTATGATATGACTATCTGCATTAAAGAAAAAATCGAAAACTATCAAAGAAGCAAATAAATTATTAGAAAAGTGACACCGGTTCTATAATATTTAAACAAAGAGTATTTTTGGCAAAATATGTATATGAAATATTTTTGCATTCAGTAATAATACCAAAATGGAATTAACTTTCTCACCTGTTGAGTTGTATCCTAGCGTTAACAAAGCTGTATTTATCGAAAGCTGTGAATCTGTACTTAAATTGTAATCACAGAGTATCTCAGTGTTTTGACGATAATTTCACTTATGCAAAATACAATAATGTTAAATAACGGCTTTTTTATTTAACCCATAGAATAAGCGGTGAACTAGTTATACCGGAGATTTTTGTTTTCAGTTTTAATTTAATACAATTAGTGAAGTAAAGAGCGCCCAGCACGGGGCAAGTTTACTAGCTGGAATCTCTGCCAGATAGCGTTAGATTTCGGTTTACAGACGGTGTCGAAGAAAGCATCCGATAAAGCAAGCAGATCCATACACGAAAAATGGCACTTGAAGTTAAATGAAGCTGCAGCGGAGATAGAAAACGATGTCATTTTAGCTACGTTACTTGAAAGCATGCTGTGTTTACAGATTTCTATCAGTAAATCAACGCCATTTTCCATCAACATTTCCATTGCACGCAGAGTTTCTAGCTAATAATCCGTCAAGTAAACTTGCCTCGTGTTATACTGGCATAACATTGATGGAAACAAGCAAGGTAGCTTACCGTTAAGCCGATTGATTATTCTCATCACCGCTTAATCTTATTAACAAATACCCGAGGTAACTGACTTAAATATTCACTTGAACTCTCCAGTCACGAAGCTGTTTATGTTAACGGATGTGAGTTGTTTCAATCTCGATATAAAATTAATAAGAAGTTTCTTAGTTTTATTTCAAGGACTTTGTCCTTCAGTCAAAGCTTTAAATATTATAGATGGATATTTAATTTTACGTCTATTCAGAGTACCACGTCTCATTTTCATTTTAACTGTTGGCTAAAGCAAAAATCATTTTAAAACAAAGCTTTAAGGATTATTAAAGGTAGATAACTGCAAGACACCGACCTCCGAAGGTTTGCTAATTGCTTAGAATGTGGGTACATTCTAAAATTGATTCCGACCTCATCGGACCTTTTTTTTAAGTGAAAAGTTGCCAAACGAGCAGACGGTTCACCTGATGGTAAGTGAATACCGCCGCCCATGGACATCTGCCACACCCGAGGGTTACAGATGCGTTGATAACTTTTTGAAAATTGGGCTCCAGCTACCTCACTCACCAGACGAAACGCGAAAATATTTGTCAATTCTCTATTTGAATATAAAATGTAGTATCAATACTGTAGTGTTTTATTGCGTTAGTACTTTTACAAACTACGGTTTTAAAATTACTTAACAGCATGTCTTGTGGGGCTGACCAGATCAATATTTAAAAAAAAACGATCGGGTCAAACTGACGCCATTTGGTATAGACTAGATAGAGTACCCACTGCCGAATACTAAATATTGATTTTTAAATGACTGTTATAATTTACCTGAATCTGTGTGTTTAAATATAAAACAACGCCTACGAAAATAATTGAAGCATAATTTGGCTGCATTATTTCGAAATTGAAACAACTTTTGTTTACCATAAATCTTTCCTCAAAGTGTTGACCTTCAAAATATCAATGGAATATAAAAATAAATGCTTTAGTACAGGAATTAAAGGCATTTTATATAAACATATAAATTTTTTATTATGCTTATACATATTCATACGACTACAATTTTACTGGATATAATATTAATGTACATAATTATAACTTTTATAGGAAAGACAACAAATCCAATAACTTTAGAACAAACAAATTTATACAAACAAAAACAATTTAAATGCGCAATGTATTACGAATATCTTAAAAGATACCTTATTATACAGATATAGATTATTTAGGAACCGTTGTTAATCATAAGGAATGCTGTCTGTATAACTCACATGCAACTTATTATTACTTAAAAAGAAAAATAAGTATTAAATCATATCTAGGGACCTGTAAATTTCATACCTGACCAGAATTATATAAATGCAATTAGGTCTACTATGTAATCGATATGTATGGTACATCTGTCGTGATGGTCCCCACACAGTAATGGCCGTTTCGAGGAACGTGATGATGCATTTCGGACGTAATTACTTCACATTTCGTTAAACATAATCTTCAAAACAACATAAAATTTATTTAAACGAATAAGCAAAGCAATATAAAAAAAATGCAGAACAACAAATTCTGTTTATTTAAAGCGAATCCTTTATAAATTAGCCAAATAAAAATTAGGAGATCAAGAAATACACCATTTCTTAAGTCGTAGTGACAATATCTTATCACAAAATGAGCAATGAAACGGTTAAGATCTAATATTTAGAGTTTTAAAACATTCTATCATGTTTTTACGACGTACCTTGTAAATCCATGGATGATTCGATTATTTATTTATTTATACTTCATTGTTACGCCTTAGGCTAAAGGCTACAATGGGCGGACTTAATGCCTAATGCCATTCTCTACCAGTCAACCCGTTTCATTATTTAATATCCATTAAATACAGACAACAGAAAGAAAGAAAAAAGAGAAGAAAAGAGTAGTATGGATATGAAAACATGGATAAGAATAGTATATGAATAATATATATAGTATAGATTCCCGAAACTCGCGTGTCCTTGCAGCTTTGTATTGTCTTGTTGAGGAGTTCGACCATAGCCGAGCCTTGCTTTGACCTTTTGAGGCGGATGAGATTAGTATGAATAAGTATGGTATGGATTGGATTGTTGGGAAGTTCATATAGAGTTGGGTTCTACTTCCCGAAGCTCGCGAGCGTTTCCTTGCAGCTCTGCATTGCCTTGTTGAGGCGTTCGACCGTAGCCGAGCTTTGTTTTGACCTTATGAGGCGGATGAGAATAGTATGAATAAGTATGGTATGGATAAGAATAGTATGGATTGGATTGTTGGGAAGTTCATATAGAGTTGGGTTCTACTTCCCGAAGCTCGCGAGCGTTTCCTTGCAGCTCTGCCCTTGTTGAGGCGTTCGACCGTAGCCGAGCTTTGTTTTGACCTTGTGAGGCGGATGAGAATAGTATGAATAAGTATGGTATGGATAAGAATTATGGATTGGATTGTTGGGAAGTTCATATAGAGTTGGGTTCTACTTACTTCCCGAAGCTCGCGAGCGTTTCTTGCAGCTCTGCATTGCCTTGTTGAGGCGTTCGACCGTAGCCGAGCTTTGTTTTGACCTTATGAGGCGGATGAGAATAGTATGAATAAGTATGGTATGGATAAGAATAGTATGGATTGGATTGTTGGGAAGTTCATATAGAGTTGGGTTCTACTTCCCGAAGCTCGCGAGCGTTTCCTTGCAGCTCTGCATTGCCTTGTTGAGGCGTTCGACCGTAGCCGAGCTTTGTTTTGACCTTATGAGGCGGATGAGAATAGTATGAATAAGTATGGTATGGATAAGAATAGTATGGATTGGATTGTTGGGAAGTTCATATAGAGTTGGGTTCTACTTCCCGAAGCTCGCGAGCGTTTCCTTGCAGCTCTGTATTGTCTTGTTGAGGCGTTCGACCGTGGCGGAGGTTTGCTTCGAGCCCAACAGGCGGGTGCAGCTGCCGATCGTGGTGTGGTACCCGCACACGTTGTGCAGCACCCTCACCGCCCTGTCGCCGCACACGAACAGATACTTGCCGCTGGCGTCGAAGCACATGCAGTTTATCGGGCCTGAAACAGACGCGCCGCCCACGCGTGCCGATTGGGTTCGATCGATCGATGCCCGTCTTGGACGGGCGCGTTCAATAATTTAGCGCCTCGGCCGGCCTCGAGGCGCGGTCGCTATGGCGAACAGAATTTGTAACACGGGACGGGAATAAAGAATTAGCCGTGTGATCGATACGGTCGCATTGTTATTCAGGTTGAAATGAAAAATCCACTGCGCACCGGGGAGATGATAATAACCGAGCAGCGTGTTTTTCTTAAATATAAAACGTCAAGCGTCCGCCGCATATCGACATCTACAACAACTTAGCGCTTGCAGAGGCGTTGACAACCTTTAAAAAAGTGAGCCCCATATACCTCCCCAGATGAAACGCGAAAGTACGAGTATAATACTTCCACTTCACGCGGGTCTTCTGTGTGGCCGGACGAATCTAACCATCCGTGCAACAGCGCAAACAAATGCGCGGCCCTACCTTGTTTTCCTGATTCGGAAAACAAGTAGCCAAGACTGGCTCCATTTGGTATTGTTGACCATTATTATAATGCTAGTATGTTATATAAGAACAACATAGATTCCTATTAGTGATTTGAAAATTAAAATAACGGTGAGATAACAAAAAAAGAGAAAGCGTGAACTGGTGCTACAAGAATCGATCACAGCAAATCATTTGTAACGGAATCGCAAGTTTTAACCGCACAAACTTGTTTATAGAAATATTTGTGAGCGACATATGTGACTCAATAGTAAATAATTATGAGCCAAGGAGTCGATTGCCGTTGTGGAGCTATCTACTGAATCTTCGTTCTGTGACATGAAGGTGTTTTTTTGTTTAATTCCAAAACAATTTGAGCAAAAAATAACTTGCAACTAACCAAATGATTTAATTAGTTTTTCAAATCTCTATATTATTTAAACATTTGATTATAGTTTATAGGATAACTTATAAGCACTTTTATTAAACCGCATAGTTCACATAATATACATTAGTTATCAATACTTGATGTATTATTATTTCAGTCAATTTTATCAAATCAAAATTTAACCAGTACAAGAGTATAACAAATCAATTCAAAAATCAAATCAAAAATATATTTATTCAAATAGACACTTGCGCGCTCTTATGAATCGTCAAATTTTACATAAAGATTATGTGTATAGGTTCGTAAGGTACCACCGGTTCGGAAAGCAGTTTCTGTTGAGAAGAGACCGGCAAGAAACTCAACAGTTGCTCTTTTTCAAAAATATCAGGGTACAATATAATATACAGGTATAATAGTCTTATTCTAGCCTACGTGAGTATCAACAGTATTAACTCCACACATTGGCGTCGTCGAGATATTCCGAAATGGTATAATATGCTTTAACCATCAGTTGATTTTAATTTTACATTTAAATTGGTCAAGCGGCAGACTTAATATCGACTGTGGGATTTTATTATACATACGCACACTTTGCCCCATGAACGACTTATTTACTTTTTGTAGACGAAACAATGGCGTAGTAAGTTTGTCCTTATTTCTAGTGTTTATTTTATGTCTGTCACTATTCTTTAGGTAATAATTAAGGTTATGACGTATATACAAAACATTACAATAAATGTATTGAGAAGCAACAGTGAGTATATTAACCTCTTTGAAAAGATCTCTGAGTGAATTCCGGGCTCCGATATTGTAGATTGCTCGGACAGCTCTTTTTTTGAAGAATAAATATAGAATTTATATCTGATGCACTACCCCACAACAAAATGCCGTACGACAAGATGCTGTGAAAATAACTAAAGTAAACAAGTCTGGCAGTGTCGATGTCTGTTAGCTGCCTAACCCTTCTAATCGCAAAAACCGCGGAGCTCAGCCTATTCGCAAGAGATGATATATGGGGACTCCACTGGAGCTTTGAATCTACTGTAATTCCCAGAAATACAACAGACTCAACTGGATTAATGGGTACGTTATTTAATATTAAACTAAAACTTTTCCTTCTTATACTGGGAAGGGTAAAAAGAATACATCTAGTTTTTTTGGCATTTAATACCATATTATTAATAGTAAACCAGTGGAGGATATGTGAAAGTGCACTATTCACGTCGTCATAATTTAATACGTTTCGGTCAACTTTAAAAATAAGCGATGTATCGTCAGCAAACAGTACAACATCACACAACCCACTGGCATAAAAGGGGAGATCATTAATATATACTAAAAATAATAATGGGCCCAAGATTGATCCTTGTGGGACTCCCATTTTCATCTGGGACCCAGCGGAATTAACATCATTTATAGATACTTTTTGAATTCTATTACTAAGGTAAGAGGCAATGAGATTGAGGGCGATGCCACGAATGCCAGTTTGTCTATGGTATTGAAAAGAGTGTGTAGTCAATTAATTCAATGTCAATTAATTGTCCTCGACAATTAATAACTATGAAGTACATACGATGCACAAAGGTGCCGTCTTATCGATCTAAATATAAATAGAAGGTACAAGTACTAGATACTTAGGTGCTACCTCGGAAATATCTAAATGCCAAATCAAACAATACACTTTGAAATTATTCGAATACCAAAATTAACCGTAAGTTAAGTTCGCCCAATAATATACGCGCTATGGATGGCTGCTGCGTGACCCTTCCACCTTTAATTTTATCGCCTTTATTTTGACCTGATGGTGAATGTTCACCGCTGTCCATGGACACTGAACAACAGAGGGGGTCACAAACGCGCCTCCAATCAAAACTGTCAGATGCCTCACCCGAGTATATGTTCTCCACCGTGTCGTACAGCTGGCCGGTGTACGTGTCGTAGAACTCCACAGAGCTGTCGACGGAGACGGCCAGCACCTCCGCGTTGGGCGAGAGCGCGATGTGAGGCGCGTTCGCGGTCTGAGTGTAGCTGCCCGTCTCCAGCACGTGCGGGGACTCTCCTCGCGTGTACTCAACTGGCCGAACAACATAATTGGCTTTAAGTAATTTCGCATCTGCGACAGAAACGAACAGATACATAAACAACAAGCAGGCGTTTGTTTTCAAACTTCGACTACCCCGCTCCCCGCCCCTCAGTGCGAAAAGCGTTGATTTTCAACCTTCGAAAACCTCACTCACGGAACGAAAGGTCACCATTTAAAAAAAACTTCACATCGATCTTCTTTCAGCCAGTGGTATTTCTATGCTGCCTAGGAGTGTCGAGTAATGAGAAAAAAAAGCGACTGTAGCTTTGCCAAAGTCTTCCCACCATTCTTCGTTTTCTCACTTTCCAATACAAGGTCAATTAGATGTCCCTAAAGACGAATTGTATGGAAGGAATTTTATTCCTTATGCGATGCAAAACTTCAGAATTTTTAGACGAGACATTCAATAACCAATCAGTTTAAATCTAACGTACAGTATTTGCACTAGCGTCAGGTTTGAACACAATATTTATTGAATCGAGATATTAGTATGAAACATCTAGGATACTTAGAAGTCTGTTTGCGCACGATACTACAATATATTCTCAAAAAAGCACCATCCGCAAGTCGATTGAAGTGGTATTAATTAAACGAGAGAAACTTAAGGTGACATCTTTTATTCTGTGTCTAGTTCTGAAAACGCAAAGTAAAAAAGCACATGCATTCATTGCGAGTGTTCATTGTCAGGTTTCAGGAAAAGAGAAAACGAAAGACCAAACATATTTCCAATTAGTCAAACAAACGTAATTCTAATAGCGATTATAATTTAATTAATGCCAAGTTAACTGGCGGTATGTTCGCTTCCTGGGTTCGATTTCAAGCTAATGCCGACAATTAGAACAATATAAACGGTCGATTTTAGATGCAAATACTGATAATGTGTGTTAAATGTTATTACCATATCGTTATAGCGTGATTATTTAGGGTTATTGTATGTAACATAGAACATATCTAATATTTATTAACTGCATCGATTCGCCTGTCGTTATTTATCATTACAGGATCACTTATACCATCGAGCGATTACTAAATGTCATTAAAATGATTAAATTCAAGTACATCATCGTAATTAACGACAGAAAGGGTATAACTGCACATTTTTTCGCCGGAGCATCGATATGTTTATCTTGATGCTGCTTTATTAATGAAATATCAGACTCTAGTGTTGTCGTTGAATCCTTTACTTACCATTGCTAAATGAATAGAACACAAATTTATTTTTTCATAAGGTAATGTAAAATCAATCCAACGCCACATTACGACAAAAGCGTTCTTGGTATTTAGGGTGGGCTACTATGGTTGCAGGAATGTGGACACGCTTAGGTGTAATAAAAAGCAAATAGAAATTGTTTGGATTCTTGATTTTAGGTGAAAGTGTTCAACAGTGCAGTGAAGGACTAAAATACAACCGGTTTCTTTTACCGCGTGAATGTGTTGAATGCGATTCAGTTTAGTTAACTTATGTATGAAAAAAACAACTTAAAAAAGTGGGCTCTGGTTATCTTACCAGACGAACGCCACAGTATAGATAGTAGTATGGGCTTCACGCCGGTTTTCTGTGAGGCCATGGTGCTAACCCGGACGAGTCTGTCCAATTTGTGCAAGGGTAGAAAATGCCTGGCGGCCGAGACTTAAATGAATAGTTCAAAAATTACAATGAAAACTCTTAACTTAAATAATTATCTTAAAATGGCAATAAATTGTAAGAAGTCAACAGCTGGTTTTGTTTTACAAATAAAACTTATTATCTTTATTTCATAAAATTTAAAGAAGGGGTTATTTCACAAATAAATATGACGGTCACTAAATAATCATGTTGTTAGAATAATAGCTTAATAATTCAACCTGATACCCGGAAACCGAGTATTTATCGTTGGACTCGAAACCGGGTCAAAACCAAAGCACTCTGAGCCTTGAATGTTAAATAAATATACGAACGGATTCACAACAAACAATAGAAGTCGCGAGCAGTATACAAAGAATTAAATGTGTTCAGCATTATCGGATAAACGCGTCATCTATGCAAAAATACGTACGAATTACAAAGGACGAATAAATTGATAGTTGCCTGCGAAGGCATTTGCTCAATAAATTAACTAAATTAATGCGATAAAAACGTAAAGGTGAACATTTCGCACAAAGTTAACAAAGAAAATTTGCAACAGAAGAAACATAACAAAGCGATAAATTTGTATATTGCACTGCGACAAATCCCCGTGAACGATAGATGTAACGAATATTCATTTGAAATCGGCGGAACTAGGGAAACCCGCGACTACGTTTATCGTAAATAGTTTATTTTTATATTACGCACTAAGCGGATGATTCACATATCGAACGTGACATATATCAATAAAATGAATATACGCCACAATAACATAGCGTAATACAGTCGCAACGTTGACGTAAATATTATTTATTACCAGTTTTTTTACAATAACACAAAGAGATAAAGGCCAGGGCTCTCTTACATAATTAAATTGAATGACTAGATTTCCTTTTGTTATTTACGCACTTCGCCCCAAATTGACTCTGTCAAGAATTTAATTTCTTTTTCTCTCTTTTTAAAACCTTCACTTGTGTAGGTCACATAAATGCTGCTTATTTCATATATCTTCTTCTTTCACCTGCCCTTATCCCACACTAGGTGGAATCGGCAGATCATGTCCTTTCCCTCCACTTTCCTTTATAACCCCTCACCTCAATACTCACGCCTTTCACAGACATATCGTTCATCACACAGTCCATTCAAATCTTTCACGGTCTTTTCAAGGTTCAAATCCTCTAGACGCAATCATACTCATCACCCTTCTACTCTCACGACTTTAATCCCTTCTCATAACGTGTCCATACCATGTCAACCAATCAGTCAAATGGAAATCGAACACAACGAGTCGCAGTGCGAAACCCTATAGTAAAAACTGCGCTAATACAGTCGTCGAAAAAGCTAAGTAGCTAGTGACTTGATTACCATCGAGCCTGATGAGTGGGTATCATCACTAAAGCGTTCAAAAGCAATACGCAATGTGCCCGTCTATCGACGAAACCGTGGTCAAACATCGATGGGTGCACACATTTCGCAAGCTCCACGCATCTCCGGGCGTCGCATGACGAAACCGAACCGTATATAAGAGACGCGTTACGTCACGCCGACGTAAAACTACACGGGACTGACCCCAGACCCGCTCGGCCCATTTGCAACAACGTGTTATGTCGACGGTTGCCGCTTGCGTGCAACTTTCCTGTTATCTCGTCTAAAGATAAATCCAATAATATTATCGTAGGAAACGTTTCAAAGATATGTGAAAGCTGACAACCCGCAGTCGCGTGGACTATGCTCTAATACCATCGGTAAGGAGATCTTTGCGCAGATGTGAGGCACATACATACATTCCTCTTTTCTTTTTTTTAGTGTAGACGGAATCGTCCATTGCATTAAAGATTAAAAAATCAACATCAATAAGTCCGAGTTTTGGAAGACGATTCTCCGTTCATTTTTTTTTGTACGTGAAAAGCGATGATGAATGTAGTTCCTTGAATGTTGCCAGTTGGCAGAGCCGCAAATGGATTGGAGTGTATTAATCGTGCAATGAGATATGGTTAAATGTATTTAGGCGTGTAACGAAAACCAAACCGCACCATGGTGCCCGCTCAGTTCAATGATAATGCAAACAGTTAACACTTGTAGTTAAAAGCAACAGGGAAATTATTTATAACCTTTGGTATAATATAATAATAAATTTAAAGAACAGTCTGGCTCGAGGCATATGCTTTTGGATTAAACAAAATTTTCTTCCATGTGGGTTAAAACCTGCAGCACACCTAAGGTACACGACGTATGCCGTTACTGTAATAAACCAGATACATACATATTTACTAATACCAAAAATCGATAATAATCACAGCGCGTAATTCGTTAAAGCGCGGCGCAATAATCTGATCATATTAAATACCTAGTCCAAACAAAATCAAATCCGGTCAAGGGACCACGAAAACACAGTGGCGTTAGAACAAAACGAGCTCGCGTAAAGCACGCATCAAAGCAACGGCGCATTAACCACCGCGAACGCATGACGCGTGCGCAAAAACTCGAAGAGATACAACACGTAAGCCGAATGGAGGAGCATTCAACGTATCGCCGGCGTATGGCTCATCGAAGGTATCTGTCAGTTGATAACAGTAACGCACGCACTAGAATGCACACATTGCATGCAGGCCGCTACCGGTCGAAGTGGAAGTCAATGGGGGAGGCCTATGTTCAGCAGTGGACGTCCCACGTCTGATGTGATATGACGACGCACTAGATGTACCGTACTCACTCTTTGTGTGGAACAGCTTCCACGTGCCGTCCTTGGATATGGTCGCGATGTGAGAGGTGTCCACGTCGAACGCCACGTCGTATATACCGGACGTGTGGCCGCTGAGCTCGTACGCCTTCGCGACCTGTTTGAACTCGCCCGACTTGGCGAAGCACACCTCCATCACTTTCACGTCGGGCGAGAAGCCCGTGGCGACCACGAAGCGGCCGCACGGCGATATCCTCGCCGAGTGCGTGCTCATCAAGTACGTGTCCAGCCTGTCCAGCTGCTGGCCTTTCAGGTCCCAAATCACCATGTCCGTCTTCGATGAGCAGGACATCATAAATTTCCCGTTGCTCGATATCCCGAAGCCGATCACGTCCTCCGCGTGAACCTAGAACGGATGAGTTGATTCATTGTTTAATGCGAAACTGCCATGTTTATTTGGGTCAAGATAATTAATGGAATTTATGGGATTTGGTATTCTCTGAATGTTTGTTTAATAATTGGAAATCACTATCGCTGTCATAAGTTTCTGAATTGATGGATTGTACATAATGAGCATCTAACGGTTCGTGGAAAGCTAAAAACGTTCTGCAGTTATTCTTTTACCAGTTTTGATAAACTTTATACCCAAGTAGAAAGTCAATGTTCATACCAGAAACCGTTAAGGCATAACAAACGACGATTGATCACAGTACACAAATTCTAAATGGAGTCGTTTAAATTTGTGCGGCGGCGTGGGGTCAGCGCTAAAGTAGGTCAACATTCAACTGGCCGGCTAAAACAATCGACTCTCGCGACGCTTCCAAATACAGATGACATAAAGAAACCCTTTACGAAGTATATGAAATGAACGTCATTGATAATTCAGAGAATTAAAATTACTACATACGATTACTCCTTTTTGAAAAACAAAATGAAAATAAATTTGAGAATAACAATAACTTTCAAACCAGCGCAGAAAACGCATCTTAAATAAGAAAATGGCAACTCATTGCAAACATTAAGGAAAACCCTTGAGAAAATGAGTAGATTTTCTTGACATTAAATCTTGAATTAAACTTGAAGGCGTAATTAAAGTATCTTATGTTACTTAAATAATATAGAGTTTAATCCATTGTATGTGTCCCAGTATAACTTGTCCAAACGAATCCCAAAATAAGGATACAAAGTGAAGGTTCCCAAAAGATGGTGAATACACCTCAAATCGATAATCTTTCATTAAACTCTCAAGTATAAGATAATATAATAGCCTAGCATCTAAATTAATATAAGCCATTTTAATTTGACAAGAAAATAAATACTCATCTATACAGATAAATAAAATTGGAGTGTCTGTTTTAAAATAACCGCTTTTTACTAAATGCATTTGGATGTATACACGGTACATATAACAAAAGAAAATTTATTACAATTTTTGTTTGTGTGTCTGTCTGTTTGTTCCGGCTAATCTCTGAAATGGCTCGACTGATTTGGACGGGGCTTTCACTGACAGATAGCTGATGTAATAAGGAGTAACTTAGGCTACTTTTATTCAAGATTTTTTTTTTATTTTAAATTCCACGCGGACGAAGTCGCGGGCACAGCTAGTTATTCATATAATCTAGCGGTAAGTTCAATAGATGCAAGCTGAATTGAAAAGGACAATAAAATCGCTATTTTTGCTTTCGAAACTAACGATGTAAGACAGAAAGAGACGGTCATGCTCTGGGACGGCGCAAACATGTGCAACCGTAGTAAATATATCCTGCGTAGGGGGGCGACTTTTGTTGATTGCCGGAAATTGGTGTCACCGACGAACTAGACATAATTTTTCATTAGTAAAATAAAATATCAAAACGCGCACAGAAGATCACTCCGATGAAACAATACAAGTTTTTTTTATTAAAAAATACAAATTAGACTACGGTAGAGCCAAGCAGTAGCTTCTGTTGTTACATGAATGGGTAGGTTCGTCTGGAGAAGTACATCGGTCTCACGTAAGACCGGCGTAAACGGAAAAGGAAAAATGGCAACGCACCTGCAACGCCTCAGATATTGTAGATATCTAGTGGCGGCGGTAATCACTTATCAGCTGCTTAGCACGATCGGTCGCTTTAAAACTTTTCATATAAAAAAAAACTTGAGAGCTTTTTAATTAAATCAATTTACTGTGATGTTAATAATCTGAACTTCTGCTTCAAATGTACTACGATTTGGAGAGCCAAATAAACTTTTAAGATCGATTCGGCTGTATGTGGTTAAGCATTATAAGCGATGAACAATTGGCAACATATAATGCAAATAAAAATCATAATGTACACACACAGTTTAATATAAGCAACGTCAAGGAAATACGCGCGTCGAACCTTCCCGCGGCTAAAAATATTTATTCGAGGCTACGAGCAGCAACACGAAGCGGCGCAAACGGGTGGCCGCATCACAACGCCATTGTTCCCTCAGAAGGTCACGCAAGGAGCTGATAACGAGTCTCCGTGCAATGGAAATCGCTGGGGTACAATGCAGTGCGCTTACCGACGTGTCTCGCAAAGATTTCTACTCGCCGTTTCCTATAGGCAAATATCAGCGGTACGAACACGGGGGTAAACATTTACAGGCTTCGGTAACTTGTGACGCTGCGTTTGTCAAATGACTATTTAGATACCTATACTTTGCATGTTTGTTGTTTTCCATAACCATATCAGTAATATTCATGTGCTTCAAATTAAAAGGGAACTGACTCCTGGGGTACAGGTTACTCGTTCAGGATTCAGGGACTCTATGATTCATGCTTGTAATTTTATCAAGAAAGTTGTCAATATTGAATGAATTGTCAAATTTAATTATCCTTTCTTTTTTTGGAAAAATCAGATAATTGAGTTTATAATTATAGATAATAATTTTAATCCTCTGAATCAACAATGACGACTATTTCAAAGATTTCATAAGGATTTAGTTTAAACTATTCAAAGCAATTATCAAACCAGCGATACATTTTTTACGATTTCAAATTAGTTAAAGTCACGTAAGTTTTCATTAATGCAAGTAATGAAAACTTCTTTCGGTGAACATTGTCCCGATAGGCATATCATAGGTAATGAATATTTTTCTTTTTCTGTGGCAATATAACCAAAAGTTCTGATAATCATTTATAGAATGTATATGCATTTAAGAGTTATAAATCTAAACAGGATATAAATGCTTGTAATGTAAAATGGGAGCATAATTCGTGAGAAACTAGCACAACAACAAACACGTGGCCGTAACATGAACTGCGCAATTGGAACTGTTTGCGAATACGTTTGGAACAAAACATAACAAAATCAATCTCATGACGTCGAAAGTTGGGTATCGGAGCTTTATACGCAACACAGACGATTATTTCATAAAAGAATACATTGCTCATTTTTGAAATGACTCTTAGCTGCCGCTTATAGTCATTACGTCCTTTAAGTAATCGAAAAAAATACACAAACTTAAATAAATCAATCAATCAAAAATATATTTATTTAAATAGACGCTTGTGCGTTCTTATGAATCGTCAAATTTTACATAAAAAATTATATATATATATATATATATATATATATATATATATATATATATATATATATATAAAAATATATACATAGGTTCGTAAGGTACTACCGGTTGGGAAAGCAGTTTCTGATGAGAAGAGACCGGCAAGAAACTCAACAGTTGCTGTTTTTCAAAAGTATCAGTATACAATATAACATACAGGTATAATAGTCTTATTATAAGCGTACGTGAGTATACTTATGCAGTTTTAATATTATTTTGCAATATCGCTTTCGCTCTACCCATTATTGTGATATCGTTACGCAATATTTTTCAATTTGTATTATAAATATACATATACATATACATATGTATGTATGTATATATATATAAACCTATACACCTTAAAGATGAAATCGGAAAAGGTCGTAAACGTAAAATTTGGTTATCAGTTCCAGTAAGAGTTTCATGCTGATTTCATAAGTGATAATTTTTTCGAGTCATAATCATACAATAGATTATTTCATCGCTAATGCTAGTAAATAAAATGAGAATCATCGGGACTTGCAAACAAAGGAAAATAAAAAAATGAGATTAACCTGTTTCGAAAAGCGCCTTCGATTTGTTTACAATTAAATAAAAAAGGGTTCTTGAAGTCAACGACATTATGTCGCAAGATTTAACGTTATTGCAAAATAATACAATACTGGAATCGCCTTGTATCGGTCACAAGGTCATATTGTATTTTTGCCATGATCTGCGACTCCCACGCATCATAAATTCCGCATTATACTTTATGAAAACGTAAAAAGTTTGACATTAATATAAAATTATACGCATTTTATCAAAGGTCTTTTTAAAGGACCTCTATTTTTTTAGAAATTTAAATTGTTTATAGTGCTAATCTTTGCACTTAACCACCTCTCCTCTCTCTACTCTATTTGCTATTACCTCTATTTGCTTAAGTAATGGATTGTTGTGATTTTTCAAATTAGAATATATATGGCTACTATTGCGTTTCCGTCTATTGTGTGACCGGACACACTCGTTTAAAGATTGGCACCTCACTAGTGACAACGGGTTTTGTAAATGGTACTTAACATCAGGAGCACCACCATCTTAAGCCACCTTGTTTTATGAATAACAAGAATACTTTTGTTCTTATTTTGTAAATTTATATAAAGAATGTTGATTTGAAGCGATTATGAACGACGTTATCGACGCAGAAATAAGTTCACTGTTGAACAAAGGCCTCCAACCTAAGAACGCCACGAGCTATGGCGAGAGCTATGCTCGGAGTTTCTTTGCGTGACAAAATCCGGAACGAGGAAATTTACCGAAGAATCAGAGTCACCGACAGCTCCCCGGATTTGGAAAATAACGGTTCTAAAGTGGTGACAATCAACCGGAAGACGTAGCGTTGGAAGGTCTACTAGGATCGACGACATCGTAAGAGTCGCGGGCAACCGGTAAATGCACATGACACCAAATGATTTAAAAAAATTCTTGGTCATGCCTGTATTGCATTTGAAATGTTTTCAGTAATCGCTAAATATTAATAGATAAGGATGATAATATATAAGAAGAGATAACTAGGCTGTTTTATCATATGGCATTTTGCGTCCGGTTCGGTTACCACCAGGATAATTTAATAGTTAATGTAGGTAGCAACAGGTATGATACGTGGAACATTAACTATTTAGTTTAATCTTTTATTTGTAAAAGAAATTTGTAAAAAAAATAATCATATTAATACTGCACCTTTCTAGATATCTATGGACCTATTTTAAAAGTGTCATTCGTCACTATTTATTCATATTAAATCTGTATCGACAATGTTCTATTCATACGAATAACGTTCAAAGGCGATCAGGGAAACCTTTACGACGTAAAATTATACATTTATATTCTTAATTTTATACAACTCCGGTTTAAGGAAGAAATATAGAAATGAAACTCTGTAATTAAACCATGCACTACACGATTGTTAGACCGACACAAATGATAAGATTGAAACAAAAACATTAACAAAAAAGTGTGTACATTTTCTAGTGCTGGATGGGTGCATCTCAGATGTCTGAAACGAGTTCGTGTCGCGCTTTTTTTTTCTGTAACAATACTGGGAATGCTACATTGAGACAATCCAAGAGTGAAGCCCGTTGCCAGCCCGCGAAATCGCACAACCATGCCTTTCGATAAGTCATCGTCTCGAAAAAAGAGCCTGATGTTGTATGAACCATAAAAAGGTATGGTGTTACAAATGAAGTTAATCCATGAACTTAAAGTTTACGTCGTTACACAACGTTCTCTAGTCCCTACAAACAAGCTATGCTTAGTTTTGGTTTATGGGTACTAGATAAACTGATAAACATACTTTTCTTTTGTAAATAAATACGTATTATACATATAAAACACCCAGACACTGGAAAAACACGATGTTCATCACACAATATTTTTCCAGTAGTGGGGATCGAACCCACACCCTCTGGCGCAAGAGGCAGGGTCACTATTCCCCGGGTCGTCATGTTTGAGTCAATTTATGCTCAAATAGAAATCCAAGGTATTTTCGTCTTCTTTTAAACTGTAATGGATTAGTGGAATCATGAAATGACATTTAAGATAGTATAAAGTAAAGAAATGGCCATAGCCTTCGTCTACGTCTTATTTTAGGTATTTAAAGGTATTTATTTGTTAAAAGTTACTTTTTATTACATTCTTTTTAAGTTACCTCAAAGGACATTTTTTTAAATTACTATTTTATTAAGTACGTTGAACACGGACTCAAAGAAATAATAGGGGAGACAGGAAGGCTCCTAATTACTCAGACAACCCCTAATGTCTAGTTATCATCGGTGTATATCGATCATAGGTTTGAGTATTTTCGTATAACTAAGTTTCGAGACTCTGTATTAAGCGGTTTTTATATTCTTTAGATATTCAATACGCGTACATGAGTGGCATAAAATACAAACAACATTGAAATAAATCGATCCGCCGATGTGTTGAACAAAAGATCATTTATTGTGCTCGAATCAATATTGGCGACGTGCGAATATGACGAAACGTGATGTTTGACATCTTTCAGACAATACTGCGGACATTTGCAATCCCTGAAGTTCGCGGAAGCCCTTATCAATGTATTGTTCACAAATCTCATGATCATGGACATCAACGTTGAATAAAATGAAAACAAAGGTTAATATCAACCAACGGTTTTATTTTTTATTATATGAGAATAGAGCTAATGTAACCGCCGCCCATGGACATACAGCACCTGAGGCCTAGTCACTTCACTCACCATACGTTCGTACAATACTTCCAATTCACACCGGTCTTCAGCGAGGTCGTGTTACTTCCCCGGATTTTCCTGGAACAGCAGAAGCTACTGCGTAGCTCTATCACAATATACAGCGGGTCGCTACTAACGCGACCATAAATCAATACACATTTAGAGGATAACTTATTAAAATTGTGTATTTACAGAGTTATTAAATTTTCCAAAACTAACAATTTTAGAACATCCTTACGTATAAAACTGTAACGTAAAATTCATTTGTAAAGGTCATGGGCATATGAATGGGTTGAATTAATTCGAAAGGGATAAAATATACTGTTAGAAGGAGAGATTTGTAATGCAACGCTGCGGCAACGAATGAAAGTGTGTGTGAAATCAGTCAGTTATAGTTTTATAGGATGTTACAAATTTTGTTTCTTTTTTATTTAATTAGTTTGTTTGAAAAATATTTTTTTTAATTATGAATTTTTTTAACGTTTTATATTTTTTTATGCTTATTGGCAAGTAGTGTTAGACATGTGTTCATTTATTGTCGCGATTGTATCGACACGCTGTATAGCCGTGATAGCTCTGTGTCCGAGCTCTCGCTTTTAATTCAATATACTCGATTAAACTGATTTGGATTGGAATCCAGGTTTCGGAACCATAAAACATTGTGAGGAAGCTTGCCTTTTTTCGAGATTATAAAAAAAAATATTTCAAAGATATTCGAAGTCCACAAATCCGCGGACTAGTTTCGCGTCGTGGACTATACGCACCTAATCCCTCTGTATGAGAGGAGACTTTTTGGCTATACATGATATATATGTATATAGATATAAATTCATAAGAGAACATTATTAGCGATTTCGAGCGTCGTTAAGAACCTGATACTTTTCGCAGATAAAGAAATTCTGTTTCTATATCGTGAGGAGGTTATATAACTTCGTTATTTAATGAGCACAAGTTGTTAGATGATAAGGGATCGTTTACTAATCTAACGGCACACTTAAGGTATTTGATAATGGATTTCCTGATAGCGCGGTAATATAGTTTTACAAAAGAACTGGACTTCCTAACGAGGTTGAAGATTACGAGTACTTAAACTATTATTATCTAGATGCCAATTATAAGAACACAAGAACGTGCAAAACAAATAACAAAAACTAGTATGGTATTATTAATAAATCGTATAAGTATTTTCACACTTTTCATTTTGCTTTAGATTTCGCGAGAACATAACAGTTCAAATTTTGTTTGTAATATTTTTGTGTACAAAGGTTTTCGACTCAAAACCTACGGTACTTAAGTACGGTCAAAATCAAAATCATTTATTCATCGACATAATAAACTTACATTTCATCTATCGATAGTCATATTTTTTTTTAAATCTACCACCGTTTCGTAATGAGGTTCCTCTAGCGGAGAAGAAATAGGCGAAAGAAACTTCGTAGGTATCCCCTTTTTTGTAATTTATCTTTTTTTTTCTTAAAATAATAATATTATACAACTGATTTTTTTTCCTTTTAGAAATAGCTTGGGAGCGATCAACTCATTCCCAGGGGTTATTGTCATTAATGTTTCTCATCTTTATTATAAAGTTTTTCTTTAATAAATTTCTTAAACCTGTTAATAGGCAGGTACAGGTTGCGCATTTACTGGGATTTTGTTGTAAAAGCGTATACACCGCCCCATGAACGAGTTACTTACTCTATGGAGTCTAGTAACCGGCGTTACAAGCTTGTGTTTATTCCTAGTGTTCACATCATGTACATCAGTATTCTTATCAAAATTATTAATATTTCTACGCACATACATAACATTTTCATACATATATTGAGAGGCTAAGGTTAATATATTTATTTCTTTAAACTTCATTATGACATTATGCTATGGAAGTAACTAAAATATACAACTCTACCTGTTTTTACATCAGTTAGACATCTTATTTTCCTTATAGCATACGCTGCAGAACTTAGTCTATTCGCAAGTTTGGATATATGGGGACCCCATTGAAGCTTTGCATCGAGAGTTATTCCAAGAAAGACAGTCGTATCCCCAAGGCCTAACTCCCCCCCATTTATAAGTACATTGGTAGCACCCAAATGTTTAACATTAGGTGTTGAAAATTTCATACATTTAGTTTTTTTTTTATGCGAAAAGTTGTCAAACGAGCAGACGGTTCAACTGATGATAAGTGAATACCGCTGCCCATGGACATCTGCCACACCCGAGGGTTACAGAGGCGTTGACAACCTTTTTAAAATTGGGCTCCGGCTACCTTACTCACCACAGACGAAACGCGAAAGTATTTGTCATTTTTTCACTTTACGCCGGTCTTACGTGAGGTCGTGGTACTTACCCGGACGGGCTTGCCCATTCGTGCAACAGCCGAGGCTGCTGCGTGGCCCTACCACCATAATTACCGTTTATTACCATTTAACAGTAAATCGTTAGTATTAAACCAATAGACTATTTCTGACATAGCATTACCGGTACGGTTACGGTACCTAAAGTACTTCCGCTTGACTTAGAAGTGTCTATTTTGCTTAAAAGCAAGGTCTTAAAACACAAGTAAAGGGAAAATCCCGAACCATTAAGGTAAATTTTAGTACATACGAATTTCCGCGAAAATCTAAATTTGCCTATATCTTTTTATCGTGTTGATTTTATACATCTAATAGGCCTCAGCATCTGGTATAAATTTTTAACCAGATGCTGAGGCCACTAGGTCCTAGGTTTAACTTGCTAGGTCCACCAGTTCCTGAGAAAATCGGTGGTGACACACGAACAGACAGAAGGACAAGAGAGTGATCTTATAAGGGTTTTAAGCTTATAAGGAATTTTCTATAGCATTCCTTAATCATTTACGTGTTCACTTATAAAACAATTTGCATTAACTGCGTCTCAAATCAGGTTGAATAACTTTTAAAAACTCGGGTTCGTTGGTCTCATTAAATGTTGTGCATAATTATGCATATATGTGACTTTATTTATAAATCATTGGCATTTCAAGCTCTATATCTATCTCAAGAACTAAATTGGATTTTAGTATGGAATTTGTGTATGACTAAAAGCGTAACAATAAAAGGCAGTGTTTTAGAACGAAGGTGTTAATGACCTTAAATAATATCCTTACTAATATTATAAAGGCAATAGTATTTGTATGTTTGTTACTTTTTAACTACTGAATGAATTTTAATTAAACTTTACAATAATATAGTTTATACATCAGAATAAGACAGGCTTTAATTTATACACATATTTTATGTATATCTGTCTTTCTGTCTGAATGTTACGCCTTCAGTCAGTTTAGTCGCCGGCAGCAGCTTGTATTAAAATAATAACAAGATCAATACATTGACATTTTTGAGCCATGGCTTCGGACTCTATTTTTTGAATTCATTGTGGATACTCCAGTATTTGTAAAGCATCTTATCTATATATGATACAATTGGTACAGCCATCTGTACCAATTAAGAGGCGGTGAAGGAAATCCTGCATGCTAAGGTCTTATAAGAAACATTTATTTCAATAGTAGTCACAAGAGAAAAATACTTCGCCCACCAATGACCGGTCCTTGTCATAGTGTGATGATATTCTCGTTTTCAGCATCAAGGAAAATGGTCAATGAGATGAAAGCATTTCCTTCCTCGTTTCATGTTACATAAGAGTTTTAGACATTACCTCTATGTTATACTTACCGAAGACAAAAGGTTTTTGCTTTCAGAACCTTGTGCGATGTTCTACTGTAAACCAATACAGAACAATAAAGGGAATGCAATGCATGTGCATATTGCAGTTGACACGTTAAACACAATAATGACTCATTAAGTTAAACCTATGACGCATACTCGGAAAATAACAGTCATTTCACTCTAGTAGTAATAAATACTGATACATACATTCCTTACAAATTGCCTTGTGTAATTTAGTGTGGGTATTTTTTTAATTTTAAGAGCGAACAGTGGCGCATATAGAGATAAGTAATGCTATTCGCGTCTCATCAACTTCCTAATTTTTTATAAGCGGTAGTGCTTTATGGGAGATAAGTTGTTATAAAGTCGTCGGTCGGAATACTAAAATTCGGAAAAACTTATTGCAATCCGACGGTAAGACAGACACATCCTTTGATGCAAGTATTATATCGAAAGGCACCTCTTGGAAAAAATGCGAGGAATATTACGTACAAAAAAAGAATGAATGCCTACATCTTTACATATATAATTCTACTGTGCGTGTGTATGTCACTGAACTCTTCCTAAACGGCTGGACCGATTTTAATTAATTTTTTTGTGTCTTCCGGTCGATTCGAGAATGATTTAGATTCACTATTTTGTTTTAAATGATCGGATTTAAGGCGCGTGTACAGCACAACGTCTGCCCGGTCCGCTAGTATAATAATAAAAAATTGCACAAGAAATAAATAAGACCGCATAATGCGTTCAAAGCGATAAAAGCAAATTAACAATAGGAAAATGTCGTCCGCCAGCGGTTCGACGAACCGACAACCCCTAAACGCAAGCAGGGGCGTAGCGTTTGCACAGATTTCCTTATCAGTCCAATGTACGATAAATTAAATACAAATGCGCTGAGATTGGGTGTGGTTGTACAACACCTATCAATCTATTAATCCGTTTTAACACTTTACTGTTAAAGAAACTAATTATACTTATATTTATTCATAACTAGCGACCCGCCTCGGCTTCGCACGGGTACAATGTATTATACATATAAACCTTCCTTTTGAATCACTCTACCTAGTTTAAAAAAACCGCATCAAGATTAAAGATCTAAGCATACATAGGGACAGACAGACGACTTTGTTTTGTACTATCTAGTGATAGTTCAGTGGCCGGGCGCCCACTTTTAATTCCGTACATTCGAACTACCCAAGTCCAAATATATGTGCCGGCACTAATGAAATTGTTAGCTGAAACTTTAGGTGCTGATTAAAAGCAGATCATGAGGAATCTGCAGATAATCGACATAATTTAAGAAATTTTTAATAATTTAAAAAATATTTCAAACATATGTCAAATCTACCGATCTGCAATGGAATATGCCCCAATAACGTTTGTACAGGGCTAAGTAGTCAAACATATTCTACTCGTATACTTACTATTCTTTATTTTAATATATATTAATATAGCATATTTATAATTTTACACTTTTAGCATCTAGGAATATTGACAAGTCTGGTTGCTCTAACCAGCGGCTAGTCTGAGCTAAGCGGCATACCTCACAGTAAAAAAATCTCAACGTATTTATCCTCTTTTTGTTTAGTTTTGTTTAGTTTAGTTTTGTTGTTCTATTGTTACTTTTATGTATATTGTTATTTGTGGTGGACAATAAAAGTGTATTCATTCATTCATTCATAGTTTTTTAACCGACTTCAGAAGAAGGATGTTTTTCATTTCGAACATATGTGGTTTTTTATGTGTGTTCACGGATAACTTCGTCGTGTATGAACCGATTTGGATGATTTTTTTTTGTTAGAAAGGAGATATAGACACGGTTGTTGCAATTGTCAGTAGACGGCGGTTTTCGCTTAACGTCAGGTGAACCACCAGCTCGTTTGCCACTTTCTCACATTAAAAAAAAGTACGGTATAAAATATTTTTTATTATAGTAGTGCTAAAAGATATACAATCCTAAAGAAAAAAAGATCTCTTTAGCACAAGTTCATCCTAGTAGGAAACGTATAAATTTTATAGTTGCAAGGTTTAAAATGACTATAATGTAATGACAATTACAGTAATGTAACATTAAAATCCAACGCTTCATGAAATTACGCGTCGACGTTACGAATATAAACGTATTTACTGCTAAAATTAAAATGTATGATTAAAGTTGTTTAGCAGTTTATTTCTTGAGTATATGGGTCAACAAAATCAGCTTAATTTTTTTTTCATCGTTCTTTACTTAATATAAAATTCAAGATTTATACAAAACAACCCATTAATGCGTGCTTAAGAACAAAAGATGATTTTATATATAGTAACTTTATCTACTGCATGCATTATTTGCCTAAAAATATTGTATATGTACATACGTCATCTCATTATTCTTGAGACGTCGTTTCTTGATTTAAACGACAAATTACAATCGTAAGTAACTGTGAATTTTAATTATTCTTTATTTGCATTCCACAATGTAGCTTATTTATCTTCTCTCCCAATAAGTTATAAGAAATAATTAAAATATGAATATTAAAGAAACCAATACTTACCATGTAATCATTAACAACAAGCACTTACAATTATAATTCATGTGTAGTTCATAATGAACTTTTAAACAGAAAAGAGGAAAATAAAATTATTTTATCTTTGGAATATGCTAATAATGTTTATAACAGGATCATCTGTCAGCCACAAATTACGGTTTTATGTCCGTTTCATCTAAACCCAAAAACGTATTTTCATTTTGTACCTCTCTGTATGATGCTTTCCTAAAATAATCAAGAATAACAAAATATTCCAAAAGTTTTAATTAATAAATGTATTCGGTACCTGTAAAGTAATATAATTGATTCAGTAGATGTTGTTATTAGAAAACTTATGTTAAACAACTATAAAATAATATTCTTTAACAATAAACACCTAAAGCGGATTATTTTTAAACAAGATTTTTGTGAGTAGTAATTCGAAGCCGTAGTACGCTAAAATGCTATTAAAAGGTTACTCAACTACTTAGGTTTTATAATTTGCAATGCATTTAGATTTTATAATTAGATTTGTTTATAGACATCATTAAGTAATTGCCGCCCAAATGAATTTTAAACGACGAAAAGGAACAAGTTATTGCAAATGATCGTCGAATATTGGCGCGAATCGATATAAATATCTAAAATCAGCCCAGTCACTGAGTACTGAGAAGTGAGGCCATTGATCTAGGTGCACGTTTACTATATGACGCCCACCTATTTCGGGCCTGGTTATATTTACTGCGCATTTCACGGTACCGCGTCAAAACGGTGCCGGATTCATCGTAACCTCAATACAGCATTTATTACAAAAGTAATTAATAAACGATTCCTATGGCACCATTCAGTAAAACATTGCGAAGAGCTTCGTCAAATTTTCGGTCGCATTATTATATAATAATTATTGATGTTGGTAAATAGTTACGTAGCATTAATTATTAGAATATAAATGCAAAGTACATATATATACAAATGATTGCTTTGTAACGAAGATATAATCGCCGGCCAAATTTACTGCAATAAGGCTACCGTTAACTTTGCGTGGTTAGAAACAATTTCGTGTAAATAGTTCGTGGGGTAATTCTGTGACAAAATCAGATCTACAAGACCGCTTCTGGGATTATCGGACATTTTTGACTATTCTTCGTAATATATTTATATATAGTATGAATTTAAAAATACCAATGAATAATTAAAATTTTCTATATAAACAAATGAAATAGGTGTGTTAATTACTAAAGGACAACGTATAAATTTAAATTGGGATTTATATGATGTAAAATTTAGTGAGTATTTATAATATTAAATAATTATAATATTAATAAACATAAGAAAAAGAATTATAACGTCATATTTTATTCTTCTGTACGCATAAAATAAGTAATTTGGAGTTTAAGAAGTATCATAGACACGTCTTCAGCAACTTTATCAATCAAGAAAACAGTGTTCGTAAAATAAAACGATTAATGGTCATTGAGAAAACGGAAGCGATTTAATTTCTTCTAAAAAGCTGTTTCTTATCTCTAAAACTATTTCGTCACGAAGGTAACCGCGTAAGTTAAATTAGAAAAAACGTGTAACATTAGTGATCATTTGCAATGTTTCGAAATATATCACTGATTACGCAATTGTGGTATTGTCCGATTGTTTTTATTCGGTTTGCAATCACGAGTATCAGAACAGCGTGGAATAGCGTGCCTTGGCTACTTTAGCTGCGGTACTGTGCAACGCGCTGTGAAATTGAAAGTAAAAGTGTGCCAAGAAAATGCACCCGCGTAAAATTGTATACAAATACATATTTATAAAGCTCACGAGGCGGTAGAGCACAAAACTACAAAGCAATTATGACCGCAAGTATGCTGTACGACTCAATCCAGATAAAAAAATTCATATAATTAAATTATAACAATATAATTTTTTTAGGAGCTGGGTAAACATTAAAGAAAAACACAAACCAACTTAACATAAATATAATATAGAAGATAGTAGATGGCTATTAGGGAACGCTTTGTCAATCGATGGCAAGAAACTCTCTTAATTTTTAGCAACTTTTAGCCTAGTGCCGTGATCAGTCAATGAATAGTTATATAATGGGGTAAATAAGTATTTATCTTAAATGTAACTTATTTTGAATAATAACGTTTTGCAGTCTACTTCAGTCTTTCATCTAACCAAATTGTCAATAGATGGCATTAATATAAAAATTTTAAACGAAAGTTTTTTTACTAAAGAAATTAACTTTATTTTACTTGTTTATCTTTCGCAATACCTATGGGATGCGCAAACATTAAATTTGACTAAGAACTATGAAAGTTATGGCGCACCGACTAAAAACATCTTAGAGAACTAATATATAGGATGTTGGACTCTCTAGATGATATAACAGAAATAGGTTACCTTATCAAAGGTTATGACAGGTGTCGCAGCGCCGATGGCACCGTCTTTCTTCTTCTCAATCTTGTAGACGATGATGTTGTTCTCTCTTACTGTGTGGACGATGAACGCCTTGGAGTCCGGGCTCCACGCCACGTGGGACGCGTAATCGAACTCGATGTTGACACGTAGGTTCTTGTGCTCTTTCTGGGATAGATTCTTGATATCCCACAACATCACTGAACCATCTAATGGGACAAAATGAAAGGAATCAATTTCAATCAATACCACTTTCACAATGCATTTACTATGCTGTTAACGAAATTACTTTATTAAAGCGATTTTTGAAGTCTATTTATAAACTAACAGATAAGAATCTTAAAGTACCGTCAATATCCTTTTGGTAAAATTTTATACTTTCAAATGTTCGATAATGATTACGAAGAGAAAAAGCTCTTTAGCATTTTTTCGACTCTGAAAGAATATGATCAATGAATGTAACAAAATTTCATTTCTCTTAATTCAATTTCCTAAATATTGAATTACTTTGGTTATCAAATTATGGGGCTACCTGAAATGCGCTTTCATTTAATTGGAAATTTTATTTTATGAAACAAGAGTGTTACATCAAATATGATTTCAGTTTAAAACTTGTAGAAAAAGTACGAATAGATTGTCGCCGCTGTGGGAATCGAACCCACGTCTTCGGCATTCGCGGCCTGACGCTTTAGCCCCAAGCTAAACGGCTGATTGCCACACTGACGAAAATCTTAACGTCTTTTATCTACATTGTTAATTAGCATTTAAAGCAATGCTTGGTGCATCTATTGTTATATCCTTTCCAGCATACAAACAATTTCGAATATCGTTTTACAACGATAACTTCGAACGAGAGATGTCGTCATTGCTTCTTAGAAATTTAAAGTTTTTTATAGTGCTAATGTCTGCACTCAAGATTTAACATTAAAAAAAAAAGTACGAAAAGATTGTCCCCGCTGTGGGAATGGAACCCACGTCTTCGGCATTCGCGGCCTGACGCTTTAGCCACTAAGCACACCGACGAAAATCTTAACGACTTTTATCTACATTGTTATTTTAAACTCGAATTGTTGTAGGTGTTTCCGGCCTTTAATTGAGTGGAAATTTGGTTACATTACCTCAATTTTATTTTCCTTGTTGCTACAAGCTGCCGTCAAGCAAATCAGAATCCTTAATCATTTTTTACAAAAACATCAATGATACAAATAAGTTGACAAATAAAAAGTAGAATATTAAAAAGTAAAGTTGGCTCATTGTGACATAATTTCATTGAAACTTTTCCCAAATAACCCTAACGCAAACTATGATTCAGCCGGTTGCATAGTTCTATCTCACATTCCGTGTTAAATATGGTCACAGTGGGTAAGCTTACAAAGCGGGAACCGGTAAAAGGTCAACAGAACGTCGAGATATCGAAATTGAGTCACTGTATCAAGGCCTTCGAATTTCAGGCAGCCACGTAATACCCAAGCGCCAGTAACTGACCGTAGTTGAAGCGTATAATATTCACTACAAGATATACAGTAGTTATCTAGTAGTGAACATAATAGAAATATCGTTTAACAAATAGTAAGTATTGATAGCATTGGTATATGATGTTAAACACAAACTCAAATTTCTTTATTCAATAAAAGCATTACACTTACTCATTGATTGTCAAAAAACTCTACTACCGGTTCGGAAAGAAAGCCACTGATCTGAGAAGAACCGGCGAAAGAAACTCAGCGGGATTTTTTTTTACTTAATTTGACAGGGAAATAACAAGCATAAGTTAGAGTTGTAAATAAATTGTATCAGATGTACTTATAAGATATACCATACTTTTTTTTCTCTTACATATGCATTCAATTTGCATTAAAAATCCTAAAAAAGGGCCATGATTATATTTGCTGTGAGAAAAATAAATGATGTTAAAACTCATGTATTAATATAATAACATTACATGCAATACTATGTTGGCATTGCAGTTTTGAGACTATGAAATCTTATCTAATAATATTTTTCATTGATGATTAGGTATATGTTCATTAAGTTTGTTATTTTTGTTTTTCCAGAGTCAAGCCTGATCTATGTTACATAAATTAAATAACTTTTCGACATTTGTTGCTTGCGATTTGAATTTAATCAGAATAACTTTTATCAACTTCCAGTCGCGCGCCTCGAATTAAAGAAACACTAATAAATATTATATTTCTTTTCTTTCAGTTTTCAGTCCATTAATTTTCAATTGTATCAATTAAATAACATCCCAGATATAAGTTATTTAAGAAACTATTATCATTATAAGGGTATCATATTTCAGATTTTGAATTTCCGATATATTTTTGGTGAGTAGGTTGTATTCACTTGGCGATTCACTTGATGTAAGTGATATCCGCAGCGCATGGAACGTAATATTGGAACACCCGTATGTTTGAAGATGCGTTGCCACCTTTAAATAAAGTTGACCCCGAGTACCTCACTCACCATAGAAAACGCAGAAATATACAACTTCCACTTCATGCCGGTGTTCGGTTAGGTCATGGTACTTCCGCGGACGGACCTGCCCCATCGTACAACAGTTAACTGTTCCGTAGACCTACCACTATTACCAGACGTAATACATTACAGCATTCATAGTGAATCGATAAAAAACATCCTATGTTTCGCGCCCTGATGTCTTTGTTGGCACGGCCATTCCCCTTCGGTCATCTTTAAAATTATCATTTAGTTTGAACAAGAAAATCTTTACTGTTTTTATAAGCCCTGCAATGGCCTCGTACGATTAACCCTATCTTCTTATCGTCTCTATTGTAGTCAAAATGTTGCTTTACTTCAACAGCCTCCCAATTATTCATCTGTGCTTTTTTGTAAAGCAGAAATGAAATGAAATCAAATGTGAACATTATAGTTGCTATCAATTCTGGAAATCATGTTTGCGAAAGCAAAACTCGCAAACTTCTTCTTATATATAGAAAGAACTCTTCGTTCTTCAAAAGGTTCCTTCAGTGTCCTCTCTATGTATAACTCTGTCTTGAAGCAGTCTTCGTTTCCTTAAATTATCTAATTTGATCTTTTTTGTATATTATAATTCTATTGTGATATGTACTGAACCATATTTATGTATATTTGTATATATATCCATGTAGAGTAATGATCGTATAACATTATAGTACCTGTATATTGTTGAACGTATCAATGAATTTTTTATACTCACTCGAGTGATTTTTCATTACTTTTACACCTACTTTTTATCTCTGCAATATCCAGTAGGTTGAATGGTACAAAATTCCTCTGACATTATGTCCACCTATACTCTAGCTTAGTTTAGCAAAATTTTAATAATAAACAAATTATTAAAATCAAAGTACTCCTACAACGATGTAGATATTTTTTCTAAACGATTTGTTATATAAAACTTGAGTCAGGATGGTATAAATCTTAATATACAATTCAATATCCTTTACCCATCAATACACTTTTATATGCTCACATTACCCCGGGGACGCCAAACTAAGCAATCAGAAAATTTTAATTTAATAATAGTGTTTCTGTTAATACCGGTTCGCACGTACAGTTAAGCGCGCAGAATATTCTTATATTTCAAAAAAACCGGTTCTTTAATTGAGATGCAAACTTAAATTATTATTATATTTATATTTGAAAAAATATGCCAGCCTTGGCAATTATTTCAAATTGGATATAAAACATATGACTTATATTATAAATTCGATGCTTTATATTCAAACGTATTTTTTTTTTTATTTTTAATAAAATAGATGATATCGTGTTAACAGTAGTTTTCTTGATCATTTAAAAAAGAGACATCCACAACGTAACAACATAATGATAAACTGATTATGATATATAGATATTTTGGTCATACATTTTTATACGTGAGTTTTATTTACGACGTGCCCTAATTACTCGTATTAGCAAATTTTATAAATCAAAGTACCTAATATTATTTGCTTAAAAGATTATTGTACTTTTATAACCATGATGAAATAGAGTTATTGTTTCCCCAAATTATTTAAAGAATATTTCCCTAAAATTAATTTAAAGTAAAAAAAAAACTCATTTCTTTAAATACGTTGATCGGTCGTATTATGTGATATATTAAGCGCTTTAATATCTTTAGTTCAACGCCCCCCTCAAGGGAACTAGGAAGTATAACGTAATCCAACCGCAAAAACTTGAACCCAACAAAAGTCGCATACGATAAGCACACAACGCATGTATGTTTCTTTAAATAAAAACCATTGTCAGTTCATACATAAATAATCAGCTTGGTGATTTTGAACGTCGCAACAAGGCAACGTGTCTGCTTTGTTCACGTACAGAATTCAAGGTTTCTCTATTTTGTAGGATGTTTTCAGGCGACGAAGTGTGGTTCGAGCTAGATTGTTTGTTGTTAGTTAGATATTTTATATTTTATGAAAATATACTTAAATTGCATTGATGAGGAAAAACGGAATAACTTGTGTGTTGTTTTAGCACTTAATTACATTACGGATTGTAGTAAGGAAATAATATGCACTTCTTCGCGCTGTGTTCTTGTACACTTCGAGATACATATGAAGGTTTTTAGAATTGAAGAGAACCGTTGTGGGCGCTTAGGCGAATTTAAGTGAACACTATGGCGAAACAATTTGTTTGTGCAACAGCTTTGTTGTGAAAGAGGTATACGTAAAAGCGAGTTGGACGCCATTGAGGCCGGTGTCGCTATGTACTGTTCAACTTAAACGTGTGCCACATTGACTGCTACATTGACACAAGAGTCGTGATAACTCAGTGTCCAGGCGCTCGCCTTTTTACTCGAGCAACCTGAGTTCGATCCCCGGTGCCAGCACCAATGCAATTGTTAATTTTAATTGCAGAATTATAACGTGCTCCGCGGTGAAGGAAAACATCGTAAGGAAACCTGAATATTTTCGAAATAACAATAAAAAAAAATACATCGAAAATATGTGAAGTCCGCCAATCCGCAGTGGGGTAGCATGGTAGACTATTTTATTTTATTTATTTGATGAAACTCAAAACAAATAACGATCCAGTGTATCAGGTATAAGACGGGCTAAAAGTTTAGGTTCTTACCGAACTACTACATTTAAAACCTAACACTAGATTTCTGTGTGCCCTGAAAATATAAAATAAATAAATAAATAAACTCAGTGTGCAGGCGCTCACTTTTAATTCAATATACTCTACCTACCTGAGTTCAAATCCCGGTGTCAGCACCAATAAAATTGTACATTTTTGAGTGTTGGCTTATAAGCGCTCAGACGAGAAGCAAAACATCGTGAGGAAAGCTGCATATTTTCAAAAGATAAACAAAAAAATATACCCAAACCCGTGGGTTCTGGCTAGCCCACCGGTTCTGCATCAGATGAAGCTTTAATAGTCTCGGGACTGAAAGCAAAAACATCAGTTAATACAAGATACAAAAATATTTAGAAGATGTGTGAAGTCTGCCAAACCGTAGCGGGGTTGGGTGGTGGACCATATTCCTGTGGTGACTTGTATATGCTGTTAATTTGCTTTACTTTATCTACTACACCCCTACTTTCCATCATATTTGCTAGTAGTCAAGTACTGGAAAGTGTATCAAAAATAAAATGAAGGCATCTAAGAAATTTTCTAACACCACTGACTCATGCGCTACGTTTGCTTTCCTGCGAATTATTCCCCGGCACAAGCGGTGATGACTTCGTTTTGTTCTTATTATTCACAACCTGCTCCGATCAGCCGGCAGATGACGTGGCAGCGGGCGTCCTCGCTTCCAAGAAACGTGATTGACTAATGACGATTACTTCGAACGTCACACCTATATTTCGGATCCGCCGTAATATTATAATATTAAAGCACATCTAAACCACATTGAAATAAAACCTTACCGATCATTATTTCATTTAGTTATTGCGCACGTTATCGTTTGTATTTATAATTCAACTAACACATATAAATGTACTGGCACATGCGTCTGTCATAATAAAGATTAGATAACGAGAGTCGAGAAATCTGCGGCGTTTCGCAGATACTGTGATATAACGATATCTATTGAGGAAATATTAAATGTAATATAGCCTAAATTAATAGCAAGCAATGACCTTATTTGATACCAGAGTATGAAAAATAATGTTTTTAATCTCCCGCCGATTGTGAAAACACTTCTCTATAAAAATAATCGACATTATTTCGGACGAAACGCGAGAAATGCGTACCAGATCGACCGGTCGAAAGGGCATTACTCTTTCTCGAGCGATAATAAACACTTGAAAATACCCATACCAACTAACACTAAGGTCATCCACACGTCTACCGGCCTTGTAGCTTATTGAGAAATTGTAAAACATTGTCAATAATAATTGTGATAATAAGGAAGCGAAGATCAAAACAAACAATGCTTGGCAAAGTCTTAAACACTTCCTGTGAAAAAATGCAGCGTGTGTTTGAAGATTTCTCAACTTCAGCCAAGCCAAGGTAGAAGTCATTAAATTCGCTCATCAACCCACTAAGCGTTTCGTCATAGCTTTACGTAAGACAATTATATAAGACTTTAGTGCAATGTCGACAGATTGTTTTGTCTAAAATTTATCACGAGTGAAGTTAAAATTCAACATTGGAATTATATTTTATAATCCTCTATTAAAATAAATATGAAGTAAGTTTTTGTTTAAGAAATTGCATAAATGAATAACCAACGCTTACAAATCAACTTCTATTTTAATTTCTTATAGGTAAATAGCGTTATATTAAGATATTCGAGTTTATTATTTAGATATAAAGTTTTAGACGTTCGATGGTAATATAACGCGTGCAATGTCGGACACAATCTGATACTTGCATAATAGCAACGTTGAAATATTGATGTAGGCTTGAGTTACCTACTGCTCCCGACCCACTCCACTAACAGATGTGATGTTACATAGAGCGCATTGAAAATATTTTCATCGAGAAAAAGACTTCAAAATGTGGGTATACTAAAGAAACGATGTATAACTTCCTGGTCTAGTGAGCTCACAGAAGCCACACCAAGTTGAAATGAATTAATTTATCATAAACTCAGCATGTTTACTTTTAATCTTATAGGTGCCTAATATTTCAATGGCTGGAACCGGAAGGCAATGATAAACTCAGACGCGTCTACATAAACATAGTCATCAGCGACTTTGGAATATCCAATAAAGCTGGCGAAATATAAACTTTTCCTCGTAAGTTGTTACTTGACCCAGACATGTATGATTCATCGGCTTAATAACATAATATTGTACAGTGTTATTTCAACCGACGAGTATTGCCTTACGTCAGCAAGTTCTTAAAAACCCACATTTGATATATCAACGAAACCTCCATATCGTTGCTATTTCCAACTACTCTTGTAATTATTTGCATTTCGAAAAAAAAAATCTATCCATAAATTCAATAAGCTGTTGAAAGCCGGGTAACAAGTTACAATAACTCATAAGAATATACAAATTTCGTTAGGCATGTATAATTTCCCAGCGATTTCATTTTGCTATTAACGGAAGATTAGAAAACTGCTGCCACTACGCGCAACAGTTGTGAATAACGCATGTTACGTTACAGAGAAATCCAGCTTAGTGAAAGTGTCTCCTTAATAACTGTTCAAAGATAAATGTGGATATAACATGCTGATGGACGAGATCGATATGTGTATGTTGTTTATGTTTTTTATTAAAAAAAGTATGTCAATATTTAGAAATCGGTAAGTGGGTGGTTGAAGTTAATTCGGTTAAGGCTCAACTCAGGCCACTCGTCACCATCCGCCATGCCGGAACCTGCTCAGTACTTACCGTTGTAATACGTGTTAATAAATTAAACAAGTTTTTAGAAAAAAAATATTACGTTTATTGCCATTTTGCAATCCGAAGGCACATACGCGAGTACGCGCGCTCCGTCAACGTAACAACTCATATGGAAATTATCCACAAACATTATTCGTAAGCACAGTTCATATTCATAGAATACTCGTCTATTGTTGTATCACTCGAAATCTAGGCGGAACTGATCAGGGGATCGTACGGCTGCAGTATTGACAGTTGGCTGGACAAGCGGGCACGATTCCGGCGCTCTTCGTGGACTTTGAGGAGCACCAGGTCCATTGCGGCGCGGGCGTCCTCCAGCGGCGAGTGGCCACCACTTCCTCGCTGCACGCTGCGCCCCAGCAACTCTTCGCACAGAGCGCGCAGGGACCGTCTGAGCGGGAAGCCCCGCGAATGGGGGTACAGCGCGCAGGTGTCCACCACGGCGCCGTGCAGCAGTTTCAGGGCCCGCAGATCGTTGTCCAAAGCGTGACCGATGAGGATCGTATCGCTGCCCACGAATCCGAGGATGTCATTTTGTACGTCTCGTAGCGTCTTAGTCGCGCGCGCCAAGTCGCGCGGCCTGATGCCTGAGAAGCGGGTGTTGTGGTCGACGACCGGTGAACTGGGCTTTACTAGCGATTTGTACACGAGCCGCCCGTCCGCTGCTATCACTGCGATGCTGGCCAGCTCTAGGCCCGCTGTTGTGTAGCACATTTCGGCGTCTAGTGCGTAAACGCCGCCCCTGGGGGAGCGTGCGCGTACGTAGCCCTCGAGCGGGCCGTTCATGCCGGGCCGGGTGCCGCTCCACACGTGGAAGCGAGCCGTGCTGCAGCCCTTCGAGCCCGACGGCGAATTGCAGCACGTGTATCGAGAATCACTGCCGCATACGCGGCCCCAGTGATAGGCACACGTCTCCTCCACTAGGTATTCACCATCACGAGTCATTCGAAACATCTTATCACATCGCACACACAAGTGTTCCACTGCATCCGCTTCCTCGTCGCTGTCGGAGCGCGGAGTAGATCCCCACGAGCCCCGTCCGCTGTCGCTCTGCGAGCCGCCGGGCACGAACTCGGGCGCGTTGACGTCCCACGTGGTCAGCTGCAGCGGCCTCGGCCGAGGCGGTGGGTTTATGTAGACGACGGCCTTCGACGACGTGGGCTCGATCTCCAGCGGGTAGCCCATGGCCCACATGCGCTTCGGCGACAGAAGGTGCGGGCGCAGCGCCTCCGCTAGTTCCTCGGCGGAGATCCTCTGCCGCGTCGACGGCGTCGGCGGCGCGGCCGGGGGGCGGCGTCGATCGCGCGGCCTGCGCCGGCGTGCTGCGCCGCTGGCAGAGTCCACCGACGCGACGGTCTCTTGGTAAAACCAATCGTGCCATTGAATACAAAAATGCATGTTTCCTGGTAGGCTTGTATACACATAGAGTCGAGAGAGCGGGCGAGCGCGGAGCTAGAAGCGGTGAGTACGTGCGAATCGCGCGCGCGGGCGCTGTAGTAATGGCGCGCTGGTGGGGCAGCCCACGCTTTATACGTCACGCAGAGGTAGAGCGCGTTCATTAACGGGACATAGCGATCGACCGGCCTATTCTCATTTTTCTAAACAATAATAAAAATTTCTGTCCGAGATATACACAAGACAATACCAAAGTTACAACCCTTCCTTACTGTCATCAACATACAAGAAATATGTATCATTTTAGAGCACCATAGATCTAACCTTTTTCGAATCGAATTCAGGCCATTAAGGACTTCTTGTTATGTATAAAAAATATACAAACTATAATAATAGTACTACGAAAAAAATGTATTGTTATTCCTATAAATTATACAACAATTATACGCATATCCTTTAATTAAAATTAGAATTCAGAAGGAAAATTAAAATAGTATATCAAATATATTTGATAACCATATATTATAATTTGGTAATACAATATTTACTACAAAATAAATTAATTTGACTTTTATTTAAAAATCCTAAATTCCTAAAATATTACAAAGAACAAAAGTGCTAATTATAAAACATTAAAGACTTATTTAAAATATCGATTAGTTAACGATCTTTAGGCCATAAGCTAATGTTGTGGCAAAATATTTAAATGGGAAATAGATAAGAAGCATGTTTTAGCACCATTCGCAGTGAGAACAATGGCTTGTTGGCGTATCTTGTATGTTCTTGACGCGTATATGTGTATGGTACGAGTGTTGTGCTCAGGATAGCTGAGCGATAATAGGAAGGAAGGACGGCCAATGCCCTTAGTACAATCGAACGCAAAATAAATAAACCAGCTGACGCTTTCATCGATTATTGTATTTATAGACGCTTACGTCGAGCTCAGCCGAGCGGACGTACTGATGTTATGAACACAAATCAACCTACGCGATACATCTCAAATATGAAGGAAATCTGAATTCTGAGGACGCGACAACAGACACGTACTGGCATGACACATCGCGAGTGAAATTATTGCTCAGACGAAATTATGTCAATTAACATAAACAAATGAGTAACGTGTACATTGCATTGTTCGTAGTAAAATCTTGTAATACATCATGATATCCGACATTATAAGTCGCATTAGACTACTTGTCGTTTTAATAAAATCGTTTAATATACTACAGGTAAAACGCTTTGAATACTCGCTGATGGGAAAAACACAAAGCAAATTCCCAACCAAATGGCGTCTGTAGTAGAAAATAAAAACATTCTCAAATAAACAAGATCGGCTCGGGGCACGCTCGTCTGAGATACGGCCATTGAGAGCGCGCCCGGGGAACGCGATTTGCTCGGGCGCGTGCGCGTGTATGAGTTTGTTTGTATACAGCGGGGCGTGTGGGCGGCCGGCTGGTCGCTGACACCGACGATAACCTTCGTATCGATGTCAGAACGCATCGGCAAACGGTAACTGCCGACTTGTTAAGGAACACATCTTATCGGGCGCCATGTTGTCCAACCCAGATGCGATATGACGCGCGCCCCGCCATTAGGCACCGATTATGTGGCCACGAAACGTATCCTGGTAATCCCGATTAACGCGAATCAGGAAAGAAGGAGCGTCACACAATGAAACGAGATGCGATTTTTTTTTAAATTGAATGAATGTGAGTGTACAAAGAACTGATATTATGGAAAATGATTCGATGAATTTTGTTCAATCACTTATTGAGATAAGATAATCTAAAAGAATCGATTCACTAGAAACGCTATGCAATATTATGTTTATAAATAATATTATAATGAATTTCACAGTCGAGCCCACTTGAGTGTAAACAGCTGTAACATTTAAAGGGTAAAAATTGAGTTCATTCATTAACATTCGATACAAAGACACTTTAAAGTGTACATTTTTATTTAGAGCAAGTTTAATAAAAATTACCTGAAATATCAGTAGAATGAATATATTTGCAGATAACGTAATGTGACCTAATTGCAATATTTTTCTTATCTTTTATTGTGCCAGAAATCGGAACTCGTAAAACATCATAGTAACGAATAAAACAATATATGACTAAGCGTATTGATGCAAAAATATCTGCTGAAAAACCCTTTATCAAATTACGTGTAACGACAGTCTGAACAATTCATATATGAATCGATTCTTTGTGATTGTTTGCGCAAGTTTTAAGTCGACGTCTGTTTCCTATAACATTAAACGCCTCCTTTTGACGTTCCGCTCTCAAATACGGTCAGTAGGCCACGGTTGGCGATGAATAATGAACGGACTAAAAAAAATCAGTTAACTTTGAAATAGCTATATTATACAAATGACTTACACAATAAAATCAATGATTACATTGATTCGTCACCTAAAAATTGTTCACACAGTGCACTTTATAGATTGAAAGGTGTTTTAATTGAATTACTTTTGATTGTGTTTTCGTAATTAAAATAGTAATGATCTATGAGTGTTTACGCGAATTATGTATAGAGATATTAAAAACAACCAAACAATGAAGAATCGATGACGGGCTTCATTAAAACAAAAGGGAAACCAGCGTCTTCGCAATATCACGTGTCGTGACGTTGTGTTTTGGTGAAAGTTGAACATCATTGGGTAGGAGCGGCGAGCATCGGCTCCACCATCACAATGCGCTGTCCCAACCGTGTCAAGGAACACACGTTAAGGCGGTTAAGCCCACAGTATTTCGCGAAGGCAGATAACTGGCGAAATTAACTATCAGCGTGTCAAGGACATACTTAACCGTTTCGTTTTATCTTCTCGACTAAATATTGCTACAATCTGGTATTCTTTAAGTGTGGATAATTTAAACAAGGCGCAACAAAACGAAACAATTGTTCAGTACAGTAGGACTTATAAGTTTTGTACCATTATCGAAATGTACTGAACATAGTAAAACGAATTCACCTTTAACTGGGAAAACTAACGATTTCCAAGCACGTTCGAATCGATGCCAACAAATACTGACTTTTACGAGACACGAATACATTGAACTGATCTCGAGTGATCTTTGTCTGTCTGAAAAGGAAACGTTCAAACTTATATTTAACATACAACCGTAGCATATATTAGCATAATAATGGGTTTAATAAACTTAACCAACTATATAGGTAGGTTAAGTTTATTAAACCGTCTTTTTGTTTTCAATTTCGAGTTTGGAAACGCTTGAAAACTAGGTAGATTGGGATTAGCTTTATTATTTATTAACAATTCTGCTATTAAAATAATAATGAAATGATCAAGTTTAAAGTTATCGTGTGCGAACAAATTTATTTCTTCCTAATGGATCTTTTCGAAATAATGGCAGTACCTATTTCGTTCTATATTTTAATTGATTATTACAAATCGTTAACATAATATTTTTATAAGATAAAATATACGTCTAGTCACAAACACAACATCTTTTTGCGCTTTCAGTAATCGGGAGACGTAATACATAACATTGTTTATAACGGCATCGTAGCATTATAGGTATCGTTTAGGTATAATGTTCATCCAGCAGACGGTGCCCTCTTTACATATGGCCGATTACGAGTGAGCGACGTGGCATCCTACATTGACCGCTTATCTGAACGGTACTGCGCAGTAGAAGCGAACCTGTTATAGGCGGTCGCACATCGCATTCTTTCTGGCCGGCATATTCGTACATTGGTTATCGGTAAAAAAAAATCACACACAAAAAACTTTATTTTTGAAACACTTACGAAATTCGTCGCCGCGCGACGAGGCGGCGCGTTTTATTGTGACAAAAATATGTCTAAGTACAAACTCTACTCGTTAAAATAGTATTTTTAGATGCGATTAAGATACATTCAAGGTGGAGGGCGATGGAGTGGCATTGGGTTGTCAGAGAAGCGGCGGATTCCCCGACCGGACGCGGCATCATGCCAACCGGCGACGTCATTTGCATTTCGCGACACAACACTAACTATATATTATAATATATTATAGTTATGTTTTGTTGAAAACGCTACAGTAAATCTCGACTTTCGTTTTTAAGTGTCATAATAAATGTTTCATATTCAAGCTCATCTACCTTCCCCCCCAGCCTAATCTGTTTTTTCAAGAAGGTTGATTACTTAAACCTATAAATATTTTTTTAATTACGAATGAACGATGCTTCAAGAAAATTTCAGGAAGACAAAAATTAGAATTTATCATTTGATGTGTTATAAAGTTTATAATAAATACTTTTTTCTTTTCTAAGTTATATCATACAGTCTTTCAATTTATTATTTCTACTATCCTAATTTGACTATCCTTATAAACAATAAAATGAAGATTCACATTACACGAGTAATACGACTTCCGTTATCAAAAGATTAGGTTGAATATGACTCTCTTGTACCTGTTTTTGCGATACATAAAACAAACTGTGTTAATATCGCACTATACGAAGATATTATACCATTTCCTACACGACGTATTGATTTAACGACGGAGCAATATCTTTTCGCTTACAATCTGTCGTGTGCTATTAATTTCAATAAATTCAATATGTGCGCTCGAATCTGGGGTCAGTGATTTCATGCTAGACTAGTTGGATGCCGTTGGGGTGACCACTTGACGTGGCGGTCATTGGCCCTCTTGGCGTATGAGTGACGACGCCGCCCGTGTAAATTACTTTGCGCTAATTTATGTGAGAATACAATGGCGTGCCTTCGACCGACGTACGCTGTTATCACATAAGATCACGAGCAACGGAAAAATGGAGCAAATCAAAACGTACAGTTCAGAAATACGATGCTGAAATGATTTGTTTTAATGTAAAAGGTTGTCAGGCGAGCACGCGGTTGATCTGACGTTGCCCATGAACTTCTACAACATCCGGTGGGTTGCACATGCGTTGCCAACCTACTTAAAAGTTCTCCTACTAAGAAGTACTCAGCTTCTTTACCTCACTCACTGGACGAAACCCAAAAGTATAAAAAATACTTCCAATTTTTCTTTATTTTATACTGCCTTACCTTGCCCTTACTTTAGGATAATATTATCCTCTGTTGTAAGGACGTTTTACAAACATAATTTACACGCGAACAAACACCCAGATACGAAACAACTATCTGTGGGTCACACAAATAGTTGTCCCGTGTACGGATCGAACCCACGACCATCGACGCGGAAGTCAATACCTTGGCAACTCCGCCACGGAGTCATCTATTTCTTACTATATATTACTTCACGACTAAAACTGATGCAGAACAATACTAAATTCTCGAGATACCTACAAAAGTCATGCATCATTCAATTTATCTGTCAATAATCATTTGAAAGTGATATAATACAACCTATCGTTTGGACAACATATACATAATATTGATATATTATTTATACTAAAAAGGAAACTAATCTCTCTTCTTATCGTGACTCTCGACACATGAGTTGTTGTCGTTATCGCAGCAGCAAAACGTCTTTGATTGTTGTTACGCATTGAAGGCTCGTTCTGGAATATTCGACATGGACGCTGTAAGAAGATGGCAGAAGGTTCATGCGGTTCATTTCAACTGCGATCTTACCAGGTATTGCATTGTGTTCTGTATCTTGTGACTGTATTGTGTAACTTACAAATTAACGTTGAAATAAAAACCTATTTACGCGTGGACAGTCAGAAAATAAGTTAGAAAATATTTGGAGATCACGATCAACTGTTATACAATTAATATTTGGTCTATACGTAGCACTATACCTAAAAAGCTAAAAATCGGTTTGTGAAGCAAGAATATATAATGTTTTGTGTGGGAAGAAAAGAACAAGCGCTTTAACGAACGATCTTTAAGGTCTATAATATCAGGAGTTAAGTTGATTAAAATATACTTGTATCGACAACTTTCTTGAGGATGGGATTTCATCAATACAACGCATGAGCGAGACATCAAAGCAGTCACGCATACAAATTTGTCTTATATAAACGCGTACAGTACGATTCAAAAACATTTTAAGAGCAGACCATGAAACCATACCAAGCTTTGTGATGAGGTACAGAAAAAAGCATTGAATTTAATGAGATGAAAACTCATCGGGGCCACATGCGGCCCCTTATTTAAATACGCATGTATAATGGACTCATTATTTTTCGCAACCGAATATTGTGTTGATATTAAATGAATATATCAATATTGTGCGTGGAAATTGTGTTATTGTAAACATCATCTGAGTATTTGCGTCTAAAGTTAGATCCACTTACGGACCGAAAATAACGCTACTCGGTGCCGATACCAAGATAATATCCAATGACGTCAATTGCATTTATTTACTTTAGGAGGAAAATACGAGTATTCCAGGATCTTAGCAATTCAAATGTTCATCGAAAATCCTCTGATGTTCTTGGAAACCCACCACCCATGCATGTATATTAAATATTTCTGATGCGACGCAAATCTGTCCTCCGTCGTAAATAACACGAAAACTAGTCTCTTGTTTTTTGTCTGTCAACAATTAGCATAACTTTGAGGTCCACGTACCCCTGTTTTGTCGCTCTGAATCTCGAACCTATAGGATTCAGATATATTCAAATGTATTATGCATCGATGCAAGGCAAGTGCGCACGGCGTTATTGATATCGTCGGACTGCGCTCCTTTACATAAAAATTTGTGATAATCCATTCAAATGTCCTGTCACAATCCTTACGGAGCAAATGGGGCATAAAATGCGCATTTTAAGACCGAACGTCGCGGTCACAGTTTTTTCTTATATGAAAATATGCAAAAACAAAAGAGATACGTCTGAGTATCTCGTAGCAGAACCGTCTATTGAAATCGCGGCATACCGTAAGTACTCTCCTACCGTCAGCGTCGATGTTGCCCAACCGTACAAAACGTTGGTTTCTAAACGGAAACCCGGTTGCTGCGTGGTCGTAAGACGCCGAATGTTGGGCAATCAGTCATTCATGCAGTCTGAAGGTCGCATATGAATACCACGGCATGCTGAATGGGAATCAATTAATCATTCGATGCTTGCCCAGTAAAATTCGCTAACAATAATGTTAGTTAACCCAACGCACGCAATTAGGCGCTAATGATCGGAATTATTTGTACTCTATAGGCGTATTTATAATTCGTTCTGTATTGCGTTCTTAACTTGTTCATATTTCAAGGACGCCGTACCCTTTGCTATATTATTTTAATACTAAGAGGCGTACTATAAAGACGCGTGAGGTCTACAGCATCAGACACTACTTACAGTCTCAATCTCTTCCACACGATCGTTAAACGTGTCAAGAGCGATAATGATATGACAAATTTTATTCTGTGTGATGCGTATGAAGAGCAGTGACTTTAATGGAGTGCTTGTTTTATTTTCAATTTAGGTCATAGTGTCGGATATTATGAATTTCACTGTGGCGTCCGGTCGCTGGGCGCGATTAGCCGCTCAAAGCGGAAATAACGGAACGCTCGCATCTTTTGTTTTTCATGTTAATTACAACAATGACAAAGAGTCATGAAAACTAACGGTCCCCGTGTCGGACAGAATCAACCATTTAAGCCGGCAAATTCGAAACAAGCTCTAGTCTGTACAAATATTGATTTTTCAAATTATCTTTCGTTAAACAGTGCATATAAACAAAGTCAATATAATGCAATTGAAAACAGACAGTTTTCTTTTCTTTAAATAATTTATGTACTATTTTGAAAGTGGCTCCCAAAAAATCTTTATAATTCTCCGCATAATTACGTAATAAAATAAATGTCATCATAGAGTCTAAAATATATGCATATACAATAAATAAACATAACGTACTGACTTCGAACTACGAGAAATATATATATATATATATATATATATATATATATATATATATATAAATATCGTGTTTTTATTATAATCAGTATTAAACACATTACTGAGTACATTCGTTATAAACATGATACATAATTGTGACAGTAGGTACATGCGTGCACCTCTATAATCTATAAATAATTTATATGTTGACTCGGATAGAGATGAAAGTTTACTTGCACAACAATATCAAAATTATTACGCAATTTCCCGGGGAGATACATCATCCCAGTACGTGCATCGACACACGTCCGTTGTCTCAACACGTTGACCCTAGTCTCGATAAAGCCAGAATACGTCCCTGGCCTTATGCAAACACCTTGCCTTGTTTGGCGAAAAACTCGAAATATATCGATGGTTCGAGAAAATTCCACAGAAGAAATTGATTGAATTGGTCACATTAAAATTCAATAAAGTCGATTTTAATGATTTGTAAAGAGATAAAACTTAATATCGACTCAGTGGCGCATTTAGTGAGATATCGTCTTCAGCGTCTGCGGCCGGAGGTCCGATTACCACAGGGGGCCCGTATTTGCGTGACCCTCAGACAACTGTTCCGAATCTGGACGTGATAACCTAGCCAATGCCACTAACAACATGATTCACAAGTGCCGACCCCACCTCAGTGGGATAAGGGTAAGAGGAATCAAAAATAAAACTAGATGGCTTATAGTTAACGCTCTCACTTGGTCATTGAACTGATATTTTGCAAAGTATGCGAATGCGTTTTCAGATTATCAGAGTGAATGTGGACTTCTATATATTTCAAATACAGTTGCTATACGCTGACCGATCCGATGAGGGTCCGATTACCAACTACTGCGATAGCCATTTTTTATAAAAAAAATATTTTTATTAACTACAAAAAAAATCAAAAACGCGAGTTCTGTGACCGATACAGCTTTTAGAACTCATCTTAGGATAAAGATAACTATAATGTACCGATGTGAACAAAACAACTGTTGTAACACAAAACTTCTGTTATAACAACAATTAAAGTTTTGTTCCGATGACAGAAAAGACTAATTATTAAATCTAGTCCTTCCTACTTATAAAATTCTAACCAAGCGAGAAAGGCTCCGTAAGGATCGAATAGAACAAAACTATCAAGCTAAGATAGAGCCTATTTGATTTCATGGGTATTCGTTTTTTGTGTATAAAAGTAAGTAAATAGTGAGTGAACGTCGGCGAATGAATCGATTCATTGTACGAAGGCCGGGCGCGCGATTATTGCAAAAACCGTACTTTTTCACTCCGTTACAATGACATTGAATTTAAGTAACCGGTAAACGTACGTAACGTTACTAAAGTAGACAAATTTCGGGTCGCCGTAGTAAGCGATAACTAGCTGATTTTTTGTGATAGAACTGAAATGTGCTTGAGCACGTCACATTCAGCTGGGCGAGTATTCGTTGGGAAAATAAAAACACTCATCGACTCTATGGATATACAAGCCTCGTATGCAAAAAACATTGTACATAAATAAAAAGAATCAAAATAAAAATATACAAATACCACCACCAGTGTTAAACGAAGCAATCTGAACCAACTGTAATGAAAAAGCTACTTCATAAACAATCATGTGCATTTTTGATGGTCCATACGGTCATTTAAATAATTATAATAACTTAAATAATAGGAAAATTATACAGATATTCGTTATACATATAATTACAATAAAATATATATAAATCACATTTAGTGACGGCCCGTTAAATATATTTAACGCCAATATTTACAATGCGTGACTGTAATTGTTATATAATAATAAAATCTATGATTTCAACCTAAGCCATAGTATTATAACTAATGGCTGGTGTTAATTTTACATGAAATAAACGTAGCCTAATGGCTAAGTAAAACAAGAAAGTGGTCTCATGTATTCCAATTTAAAGTACCAAAAATTCGTCCAGAACTTTAAGATTTTTTGGATAAAACAAGAACTACAGTGCGCCTAGTAAATTATTTACAATATACGTCCAACGTGACATAGAAGTGTTTCGAAAATATTGCGAGACGCGATGGAAAGGAACCTTGATTAAGGCCATGGATATATTTAAACAAACAACGGTAATCTTAACGGCCGCGTGATAATGCATTCGATTGTAAAGATAAACACGCGAGATAAATTAATTAAACACACAGAGGTAGAGCCGTAGCCGAATGTGATGATTCAAAATCAGTAAACAATACGTTTTCAATCACAACATCGGAGAGCGTAATGATATAGTTGCGTAATGATATAATAATAACAGTTTTGCAGTGGATCGTTATGGAGCATTTCTCAATGTGAAAGTTGCGTATGGTCACGACGGAACTGAAGTAGAAAGTGAACTTTGGGGCGCTTGCTTACGCGTTGTCGACTTTGAAAGTGAATACAATAATCAGAACTATGAAACTTTGATGGAAAATGTATAAGCGAACGTAATACACGATAAATAATTTAAATATTATTTTGATTAGAACTCTTATACGAAATACGTATTACATGAGTAAATCATGAGGACATGCTCACTAACTCTTATTGTCTTACAAACGATAAAATAAACCCTTAATTTACTAACATTTGCTGAACATGTCACTGCTATGTATGCTGTGTTGCTATGACTGCGTTATTCGGGTAACATAATTCCCACTTTAAAATATATAAATACGTAAGCATACATTGTAGCATTGTGTGAATAAATCAAGACAGACGAAGAAGTATTAGAAAAAAAAAAACCCGTAGTTCACTTCGCTCTATCTGTGTTACTTGGGTAAATTCTAGTCATGTTACGATGCACCTCGTGCCGAATATTCTAGATAAGCAACAAGGCTGGCCTAAAACTTCTTCCGCGATCAGTTAGACCACTCTGTTCAAACAGACGAGACCTCGACGCCTCCTCTTTTCCTGCTTCTTGTGAATTAAGCGCCCTTGAAGTTTTTTCTCGGTTCGCCTGTTGCATTCGACGTCGCTAAGAAACGCCCATTGTGAACGAAAATTCGTCAAATTAGCGGAAAACTAGTCTGCATAGGATAAATCGAAATTTGCTACGAAAAGCAGTTTCTGAATAATGGTTCTGATATATTTGACATGACATTGATAATTCATCTTATGATGATATAGAACAATTTATTTAGTAGGTCAATTAGAAAACGATATCCCTGACCTCCGCAATAATAAAAAGCGAATGTGGCGCCATCTTACCTACGTTATCCGAAGTTGAACACTAACAACTTACACTAGCGTTCCAACATGTAGTTACTAGATGGCAGCCCGCACTCATTTAAACGTTCTGTTTACACAAAGTACCTATATTAATTATATTTTTTTATCTCATTACGGTATACCTAAAAAAGACAATTAATTAGTAGCATTTTTCCATTGAGTTCTGCAAAAAAATCTTTTGCCGAGAAATATAAGAAATGTTGAAGTTTTCCGATAAGCCGACGATTATGAGTAAGATAACGTAAATAGATGCACTGCACTACAATATTTTTATTGCGCACAATTAATCATTGGAAAAATATAATATAAACGATAAGACCGTGATTAAATTAGTTAAAATCTCATCGCCCCGCGAACAGGATTAGTGGCGCAGCCGATAAGTTCATTGAGCTCATATCTATTACCTACGAATTGATAGCGACAAATTACGATTAGCGTATTTTACTACGACCACGTGGTCGTTGTAAAATACGCGAGTGTGCGCATTACTCGACACGTGGTTACATGACTAACGACGCCGGAGTTAGTCAAGCATAACGACTAACTGATGTAATTCGCGATATACACTACATCAAGGAAACGTTATTTATATTACATAAAGCGTGAAGTGCTAACCGGTGTATCGCAACTTCGTGTCTAGTAGATAAGCTCGTTTATATATTAAAACATTTACTTCTTTCTGCCTTAGGCCGGTCTTCTGTAAGACCACAGTACTTTCCCAGTCGCACCGGCCCTTTCTTGCTTCGCGGCTCTACTACTTATTATAATATAAATAAAGAAAGAAAGATCAATTAAAAAGAGAACAATCACTATGGTGATTTGATGTTTTTATATTTCATAACTTTAATCTTTTTATTTTATAACAATCATCTAATATCAGTTTTAAAAAAAATCAAAGAATTGAAAGGTACCAAACACAGAAATAGTACGACAATAGAGAACGACGTAACTTATCACTTTAAATAAACTCAAAACAATATAGCCGACATTTAAAATAAATAATATTGTTTATGGTGTAAAGGTTTGTGTTTGTAATTGCGTAGTTTAAGGCTACACGTGGTCAGCTCAATGGATTGCACAATTTACGTTGTTTTGAATTAAATATTATGGAATCCATTAGTTATTTGCTTGGATTGCAATTAGAAATGAATGGTTTTATCAAGGTTTGAAACAATTTTTTACGCGAATTGTGTGCTAGAAAGTTGTTGTTTTTGTGAGTGAGTGTGTGTGTGTGTGTGTGTGTATGTATGTGGGTATCAGTTAATTTACTTTATAATTTATTTTATTTAATATTTTACGCGATGAATGTACCATACATGTAACATTTTACCATCCAATTAAATATTAAAAGCATATTAAATGTTACATAAAAGATCGAATTTCATTTAAAAATAAATCCTTTTAAATAGTGAAAGTGTTTTGTCCGTTTTGCCTTTCATTAAACATAAAATTTCACAAAACTTTCGAAGGCATATGTGCGCAAAGTTGTGAGTTACACAACACGCACTATTAAGCTTTGTTACGAAACAAAGGAAAAAAATAGTTCTACAAATTCTTAACAACACGTAACAAAATGAGAAGGAAATAAGGCAATTATAAGCCAATACAAACATAGAATAGCAAATAAATGTCTATATTAATGTCATCTTCAATTTATGTATCAACCTGTTTTACTGTACACTCTGGTCAGTTTTGTGTTTTTAGTAGTAAAAAAAGTAAACACGGCATTTATTTCGAACCAAACTAAACACGAGACAAAATAACACTAGACACGAGTCGATTTTTTTATTAACGAAAAATAAAACTGACTTCAAATATCTCGTTCCGTATTCATTTTATAAATTGATTTTCAGGAGTTTTCTTCGTATCTCCGGAGCCCAAATCCAATACCAATGAAATTTATAAGGGAAGCCATATGGGAAGCACTAGCTTTCAAATAAAAAAAGAATCATCAAAATGGGTTCGAAAGTTCAAATCGAAAGTTCTGAGGTAACAAACATTAAAAATAAATACAGTCGAATTGAGAACCTCCACCGTTTCAAAGTCGGTTGAAAATCAACTAATTATACTATTTTATCAGTAGAAATCTATGCTCAAATTAAATGCAGTCATCAAAACGCCCAACAGGCGATGTTTTCGACTAATTTTTAGTGGAAAACATCATCACTCCTCTCTGAAGACGAATCGAAACAAATGCAATATCCCCGGCAATATCGGAGCAGCGCGAATGCATTGAACTGTAGAAAGTTTGCAGCGAGACAACTTTCGCGACCGAATTCGAGAGAAAGTAGTCCGGGGTGCCGCGCGCATACATTATATCATTTTATCCAACGCTCGTTGTTATATCATAGCGAAGCTGTACCAAGGAGATCAGAACAAGGCACTGGTATGTCCTTAACAGCCGAAGTCAGAAAGATCAATTAAATTGAGTAGCATTAAATTCTTGGATTTGCGAAATGTAACCTTGATATCTGTAAATCGACTAGCAAATGATATTTGTTAGTCGATTTAGTTTTCTAGCCCGATTATTTCCTACAACCTAGCTGGCTGCGTAGAGAAAGATCATGATGTCACTGCGAGCTTTGTTTTACACATAGAAGATAAGCTACCTTCCGCGACCGCTCCAATTGGCTCTAATTTGCTGCTGGAAGCAAATTAGAGCCAATTGGAAGGCAGGAGATCACATGATTTGACATGCGCATAAAGCGAGATGATAGTAACATTGACATCTAAACTGTCACTGCACACGCAACAAAACTACCGAGAATCTAGGTTTCAAAACCGCACCATTTGGAGCTAACCTTATAGAAAACTGTCGCGGAATCCAACGCCACGTATTGCAAACTAGCCTCGCGTGAGGTTGCGCTTCAGTGAGAATTCACCCACTTTCATACACATCAACGATTGTCTGGTAACGGAACTAGACGCGTACGACAGCATCCGCTTCGACGAAGAAACAAAACAGAAATATCTCCTTTCGCTTTCATTGCGGTCCGTACGGGCGCAGAATCTGCGTAAACATCGTTCGTGCGGACCAAATTAGCGTGTCTATGTGTTAACAGCGGCTGTTTGCAACCACAAACAATGGAAGGTCTACCATGTACCCGTTGATACATACAAATGAAGCTGTTTCGACGCTCTTTGATTTCCTTATCGATTATTATTGACTTATAACGATTCAACAGAAAATCAGTAATAAATAACATTTTTAACACTATTTGAATATATGTTTAATAAGTACTCATCATAATTTTAGTAGCATCTGGAGACGGCTGTAATACTAAGATGGTTCGTACTAAAATATCATAAAATATGTAGTACTTTTACTTAAGCTCCTTAATCTGTGTTTAGATTACTTTCACTGCGAGTTTCTATTCAACATTAACTTAGCAAAAACAGGTTCTACTAGTCAGAAGAGTTCATATAGTAAGAATAATTGTATTGTATTTTGGACTAAACTAACATTTATTAGTTAAGGACATTAGGTATAAAAGGCATGAAACTTTACGAAAAAATCAAATGCCTCGACAAAATACAATGACGCCGACTGTGGTGTTTCCTTTATTTTTACTGATTGCTACACAGTTAACAGTTGCAATTGAAATATAAAGTTTATTTCGGTTCGAAACATTTGGATTGTAAAAAAAAATATTATACACGAAAAGATACTTCGACGTTCTAAAAGATAAAGTTCGCATTTACGATGATGATCTCACAAACGCGATTACTGTTGCCGCTTTAAAAAGAACACTGCTACAATGTTGGAATGTTTACGGCTAGTAAGACAAAATTGGAGTATTTAGAAGATTCCAAAATGTATCTGCTGGAAATATATATAAATAAATAAAATAAAAAGCCTTTTCATTTCATGCAATTGAAACCTTATTTAACATTGAGGTTTTGTTTTAGTTGTTTTTTTTTTGTACAACTTTTTTTAAATAAAAGTATAAAAGAAACAGTTATTAACAATATATAGATTAAATATTTCTATTGCATGAACCCTCTTTAGATGAAAGTCTCTTCCAACAATTTCCACTTGTCTCTATATTTAGCAGTTTTTCCCCAAGGTGGTCCTGCTAACTTCTTTATAACATATTTCCATCGTGTGTATGGTCTGCTTATGCGTCTTTTTCCTTGGGGGCCAATCCACGAGGTTACTGTGGATGTCCATCTGTCGTCTTCTAAGCGTGCTATATGGCCAGCCGATCAAAATGTTTGTTTTTGAGCATATTTTAGTGCATATTTTTTTTATTGCTTTAGTTACATTTCTGATTTTGTATGCCGGATTTTTTGCATTTTCTTTATTTTTAACATGCTACGTTCCATACTTCTCTGACAAGTTGTTATTTTGTTTTATACTTTTTTAGTAAATTTCCACGACTGGCACGCGTATGTTCAATGCTTCAAATATATGGGCACTTCAATGTACTAAAAGGACTATTCGTTTCAAATAAGACCACGCGAGTAAAGTCATCAAAGCTCATTTTATCAATTTTCTTATTCCAGAGCAGATCATGTATAATGACAGGCAAAAAAAAAATATCGGAGAAGTAATTATTACTACACAAATATTTAGTTACAATAGCGTCCGTAAGTATCCAGTATATTAAGTTACAAAGTCACACAGTCTATGTATAGAGGCACGACCTTACAGGTGCCGGGCGAGGCTCCGTCATCGCTGATCTCATTCTAACAATGCTATAAACGAACAAAAGGAAAACAAATGATGCTTCCGAAATGGGTTCGATTGGCAACGGAAAGAAAATATATCCTGCCAAGATTTGGGGCGCACTAACGGAAATTTATAAAACCAAAAATGTGAATTTTAAACTTTTGATAATAAAACAGTGGCGAGGGATACTCTTCCGAACCCCACAAATACGTTGGATCCTCGATGGCTAGCCAAGGTCCAATGTGTTATTAAAAGAATAAATGCTATTGTCTAAAAAAACGACCAAAATGCAATGGAAGAAAAACTACGCTATAAATTACAATTTTATTTTACCATGTGCGTGCGTTAATTAAAGTATTTACTAAAAGAATGGTAATGTGTGATAACTCGGTGTACACATTTGTATATTAGATTACTCATTATTTAAATAGACCAGGTAAGTGAGTTAACAACGATTTAAAAGTAAACATATAACATACAGTGGCTGTGTCAGAATTAATAGCATTGTGGCTATATCCTGGCGCTTGCATGGCAATAGATGTTTGTAGTTTTAAAGAATATTTTTTTGACTTTTCAAGTATGATAAAAACCAATATCTATAATCTCTTCGGTTGAGTTATATGTTAACAGAAATAAATTTGATGATTTGATCGAGGTTATCGATTCTAAAACATCCGTGGCTATGATGCTTTGTACCATCTTAGTACTTGTCTTACTGTTTGCGGTTCACATCAGAATTTTATTAACAAAATTCTATATATAATATAGTATTTTGGTCTAAGCTACATAGAAGAATTCATTGACGGTGCATTTGAGTTGAATTTTATAAACGATCAGTCAAATATTGCGAACCATATTCATTCATCAGTCTATACCTAGTAATTTAAATGTAAATGAATACGAAATTTCATAGTTGTTTATACCTACACCATATTCCTACTACTAACATACTATAACTACCTACAATGGCCAATTCAAAGTCGTCGAATTACGTAACAGCTTTGGTAACAATTAGCACTAAGTACGACATAAAAAGGAAAAATGATTTACGTTTTGTTTAGGCATTTGCCCTTTTTTAATCATCTTCATTTAAAAGATCACTTAATTTAATTACATCAAATATTTTTAGCGTTCGAATTAAAATCAAGGCTTACACATTATAAGTACCTAGTACTTAATATTTACATATGAATTAACTAAATATTAATTCTAACCAATGTTTTGATTACTTTTAATATCCAGAAGGGTTGATATTTTATATTATATTTTTATATTAATACAATAACCAACGGTGGTAGGACCACGCAGCAGCCTCAGCTGTTTCACGAATGGGTAGGCTCGTCCGGGTAAGTACCACGACCTCACAGAAGACCGGCGTAAAGTGGAAGTATAATACTTTCGCGTTTCGCCTGGTAGCCGGAGCCCAATTGTCAAAAGGTTGTCAACGCATCTGCAACCCTCGGGTGTGGCGGATGTCCATGGGAGGCGGTATTCACTTAGCATCAGGTCAGCCGTCTGCTCGCTTGGCAACTTTTACATGAAAAATATATTTTCACATATTAAAAAGAATATATTTAAAATAGCATTTGGGTTATATTTTTATAGATATGACAATATTATTCTGATATGTTTTCTTAAACACATTTCATTAAATATTAAAACTGTTAAGCACTTGCTGTGCGTAATTTTAGAAAGAATAACGGTCGGATCTAGATATAATGTAATGTGACGGTTTGTACGTGATTCTTCGTATATCTGCTATCGGTAATCGATCATGACCATATTGACGCAACTGATTTCAATGTAAAAAAAGGGGAGATAAGATTTTTGTAGATATTTATAACAGTGGACATTTCAGATTGATTCGGCAATAAAAAGGGACGTAAGTGTTTCTAAATTAAAATTTTGACTAGAGAAAATTCCTACGATGTCTAAATCAACAACTTGAGTTATTGTTTACTTATTTGTTAGTTCTTTGAAAATAACGCTTAATAGCAAAACGTAGCCATTATTATCAAATTTTGCAACATTCTTCGCTGTGAGTGCAAGTGTTGTAGAGTTTCGTCGGGTGAGAGAGATAGCCGGGCCCACTTTATGAAAAGGTGGCAACGCATCTGAAACCCTAAGTTGCTTACATGTTGCATACATTCCCACATTGAAAAAAATTACAGTAACCGAAGGGCTAATGCTGGACGGATCAATCTGCTATCCTCACAGGTTATGCAAGAGAAAATAATCAAAAAGTTTTCAAAAACATTATCTACATATCAACATCATATTATGTATATCATCATAATCCGTATAATTGTAAATATAGTGTGTATTGTAAAGTCAATTAGGTGTAACGAATTTAAAAACTTAGCAAACTGGTGTTTCCGCGTGTGAAGTTCAACAGAGTATAACGTATAGTGGGACTGATAGCAAAAAATATTTAAGTAATAATTTAATTACAAATAAATGATGAGTTTGACGGTAGTGACTACCAAAGACTGTTTATATACGATTGGGTACTTATTTTAAAATTATTTACTGCAAGAAATTGTAACTGCGACTGACGCATAAGAATACTTCGTTTTATTATATATACTAGCTGACCCGGCAAATATTATATTGCCATATAAATTATTTGTAGGGTAGAAAAAAATGTTTGGGGTAGATCACCCTTAACATTTAGGGGGATGAAAAATAGATGTAGTCCGATTCTCTTCCCTGGCCGATATGCACACAAAATTTCACGAAAATCGGTCGAGCCGTTTCGGAGGAGTTCAAGTACAAACATCGTGACACGAGAATTTTATATATTACATTAAATGATTTGGTTAAAATCAACGTGATGATATTTTAATGATTTAAAGACATTTAAAAGCAACTACGCCCACGAGTTCAGTTCTGATGAAAAAACTTTGAAATCTAATGGAAAAAAAATTTTAAAATTAATTGCTCATTATAAAAACAAAATAATTACGTACGTTAGAATTTGATGTAAACCACAACAGAACTGATTTTTACTTCAAATAAATACCAATTTTTGTCATGTAATAGCAAAATTATTTTAGCCAAAAGCCTCACGGGCTTACAATCTCCAATACAAATGCAATAATAAATAAATACATGTTTCAGGACTTATTTTACAACAAAAAGGGACAATGTCCACTACGCCAATCGGGTCGTAAAAATCTGGAAAGCCTTTTGTTTACAACCACACTACATATGTGTGTAACCAAGGCCACTATAAAGATAGCGTCTCGTTGTATAATAATGTAATAAACATAATGATATGTAAAATAAATTATGTTACGGCAAATTTTATTAAATAAGTTTATCACTTTTATATACCTATTCTCTAACTAACTAGCACCAGTACGAGAGACAATAATTTTGACTTTAAATATGTTAGTATTGGAAAAGTAAAAGAGAGGGTAAACTAATAATGTTATGATGAGCACGGTATCAAGATTAAATTATAATGTTTACGCTCGGTTTCTGAAACACTGATCATCGTAGAAGTTAACTAATCAGTTGTCAAACGGCTTTTCAAATGTCATTTGAGTTGCCAAAAGTATGGTTAAACTCTGTGAAAAGGCCAGAATGACCTTAATGATCAGAACGAACATTTCAAATACTTGAAATAATTGACGCTATTTTGAATCAATACTAATTTCATAGGTGCTCAACCTATTCATCTGAAATCAAAATTTTTTTTAATCGTCTACAAACTATTCATGTGCATACAGCATGTAATCTTTTACACTTAATGCACATTCAAAGGATGTCAAAGCATTTAATAAAAAGGATAGAGAAACCTTACGTACTCGTTTACATTATTTATAAAAAAACAATAGATCGTGAGTCAATCATCTTTTTGTATTGCTATCGGGTCTTAGGAAAAAAAGTATTTATTATTTGTTTATTACGATAATCAGAAACGCAAGGACGCTTTAAGAGAATTTTAAATATAGCTGTGGATATAATCTGGCCTCCTATAAGTGTAAAGCGTAGTAATGAAAGTGTACTTTCAAATAATCGCAATCCAGCAAATTATTATTAATAATAACATAAAAGTATGATTATTTAAAACGCAATTTTAATTCTGGAATTTTATATATTTTTATTAATCTAACATAAATTATAAAAAAAATGTCGTTTCATAATGAATGCCTTCATTCTTTAATTAATCCTCCTCTTAGGCTCTTCTTTATCAAATTAGAATCTGGCAACCCTATCTCAAATCAACCGCATAAGTCAACTACAGTAGTCTCAGAGAGGACAAGAAGATATTCTTTAAAGAAAAGCCATAAAGAAAGAAAGAAAGAAGAAGACAAGAAGTGCAGTACAGAATAGTACCGATACGTATCATAGCAGGTCGTAGAGTCCCTATTAACGAAGTGTAACGTGAACTTGGCTGGCCACTGAAGGTGTGAAGTAGAACTCTATTTGGCCCTGTCTTCAACTTACTACACCAGTACATCTATTTTAGTTTTTTTGTAAAGCCAGTGAAGGAATACGCATACATATATCGCGTTACCGTAAAATAAAAAAAACATATTAAACGTTACAAGGTTAAGTAGATAAAATTTTAATTTTAATACATAGGCACTTTAATCTGTTTGTCACGCAGCCATTTTCCTTAACGCACGTTGATGACGTTAAAAGACATTGGATTTTTATAGGGGAGGACATTTTATAAGGAATCATTTTCAAACGAAACTGTACGTACACAAAGCACCTTTTATGATTTCCAGTATTTTTTTTAAATTGAAATAATAATTTAGCGAAACAACGGTAATTAAAGTAAATTATTTTACAAATTGTGTTTAATATTGTACTCATATTTCCAAATTCATCGTATTTTAAAAGAATATGTCATTTTTCAGTCAAGATAACTACACTGTTCTTTATATCTTATTAATCATTACATCGTATTAATTATTTTACTGTGGTGGTCGCTTTCAAGCTTTCTATAAAGCCTCACACGGGCTAGAACCCAGGTAACGTCATTAGTTTCCATGAGCTGAAAGTAATATTTTAGCCCAAATTAAATTCTTGGTTTAAGTACCATACCTTGATGCAGCAGCGCAATGTCACTGCGAGGAATAAAAGTCGACTCTCATTGGTAATTAAAATAATGAATATATTTATATATTTATTATCGGGCATTTAAAACATTTCGTGATCCATCTCACGGTCGGTTGGCAACAATACAGTAGATGATAGTCTAATATGGTCGGTCGTAAGTAGTTAGCCGCACGTCACCTTGCGTGTCGGGCAAATCGGTCATGATGTGCCGTCGCTTAATGATCCATTGTCGCATAAAAAGGTGAAGTTCTGAAACAGTCTCCGACGAACCACGTCACAATATAAATTGAAGAAACAACATAATAGATACATTGGGAACACGATACGATTGATTACAAAAGAGCGGTAAGAAAGAGCGTATCAGAAATAATTTTATTGAAACTATAGTTCCAATATATAAAATTTGATGATGACACGGTGGCGCAGTAGATAAGCTATTGGCTTCGGTGCCGAGGGTCGTGGGTTCATTCCCAGGTATTTGTGTAATCCGCAGATGTAAATTAAAGTTGTGATATATGTTGGTTTCATTCCCAAGGACACGAATACGTCTACCGGAAAATTTTACGTCATCATGATTTTATCGCAAGCAAATATGGCTAGAGCATACTAAACAGAACGTATAAGGCGGACCCTAATACCAGAAGTGAACCACCACTGAAACGCTCGTCTTAACTTGTTTAAACACGGAACAATCGCGGGCACAACACTGTTCGAATACTAAACACGTGGCAGGGTCACGGTTCAAACTGAATACAGAGAGACATTTTAAGTAACTATTATTTTTACTGCTATCTACGCCTTCCTATTATTGATGAAGAGATTCAAAGGTACATTTGTTTTATTTTATTTTAGCCTATTACTATCAACCCGGAAGAACGATCTGGACGTAATCTTATCTTTAAAAAGTACACTTTTATGTCGTAATTCAAAGTGTTCTTGATTACGACAATGGAAAATTCAAAACAGTGAATATTTCATGTGTAAAATAAAGAGTAAAAGTTTCGTATGTCATAACTGTTCCTCTTATCAGCGAGTTTTTATCTTAGCACTAAGATAAAATGTGTGAGATTTAATTCGCCTTAAGCAATATCGTATATGACGTTACAATGCAGACTGATAGATTTATTACGTCTCAAGAAATAAGAAACGCACATTTCACACAAATCTACAACATAATCTCATGATAATAACCTAAGTGTATATCTATACCACACAAACTTTTATTAGACTATCCATTATATTCGTGACGATAGCCTTTTATTACATGCCTTTGATAAGAAAGTTTAAACCGATTACAAAATCTGCAAAGGTAAATCTACACCGGGTTCGAGCACTAGAGGCGCGTATTTTTCCCGGGAACAATATTTAAGCTAATAAACGGATCATCCAAGCCCACGTGGTCTACGCACTCATTATTCATGGGCAACTTCCAAGAATCTCGTCGATATAGCTCCGCTGGTATTCGTCGATATCCGTATTGGCATCTCGGTGATGACGCGATAACTTTTTCTAAATAATAACGCAATGTAATAGACTGTAGCCGTTACGGTATACTCACGTCAGTGCTTAATCATTGCACAAACTGACCTGTCTCCTGACTGACTTAGAGAAACTAATATAGTGTGAATATGATGTTGTTCTTTCATATGTTACGCAATCACGTAATGTTATTATCATAATGGGAGTAGGTCATGAAGGGTCACCTGAAATCTAGCTCAACATGGACAACTTCAACCCGAGGGGTTGTAGCTGCTTTGCCAACGTTTAAGAAGTGGGCCCCGATTACCTTACTCAACAGAAATACTTAAGTACGAATACTCCAAAGAGACCGCGGTCTTATAACAGATGAGACCATCAATTCATTCAACAGCAAAAAGCTGCTGCGTGTACCACAATAAAATGATTTTACTTAAAAGTAATGAAATATCGTTCGATAAGAGTCGGCTATTCGGTTCATTGAAAAACCTTAACCTCTACCATCCTACATAAAAATGTGCTATAGATGGTTTAGGCACCTAGCTCAGAAGTACTGACTTTCGTTTTCAAGAATCAAGTTTAAATCAGACGGAAACACGGATATAGGCATTTATATATACAATCGGATGTACCATGACTACGCGTACAATCACGAGCTTGTTTGCAGACAGACAGACGGACACGAATCGCGTGTTCCCGAAGCGATGGCGCGTGAACGGCCGTGACGCGACAAGGGAAGAGCGTCCTCGCCTCTGTCAGACCATAACGCTTCTGGCTTACGTTACTCAAAGTTTAAGTTAAATCTATCAGCGTCGTCTAGACGTGAAAGATCATTATTATTTCGCTTTTGATATAAGAGATCGGAATCATTGCGCTACAGATGTTCAAGTTAATTCAGTCTGTGATGTCTGGACACAACAATCATTATCATTGGTCTTCTAAGTGATTGGAATCATTGGAATTACACGCGCTTAGGTTAATGAGTAAGTTACGACTAGTCGCAAATTCGTTATCATTGGACAATATCAGTGATCGGTATCATTAAGCTACTGGCACTTAAGTTAAATTAGTCAGCGACGTCTAGACGCAAAGTCATTATCATTGGGCCTCTAATGTAAGTGATCGGAACCATTACGCTGCAGACTCTCAAATTAAGTCGGTCAACGACGTATAGACGCACAATCATTATCATGGGGATTCTAAATTCTAATATGTGATCGGTAACATTACGCTATAGACGCTTAAGTAAAATCAGTTAACGACGCCTAGACGCAAAATCATTATTATTTGGCTTCTAATATGAGATCGGAATTATTACATTATAGATAGCATAAGTTAAATCTAACAGCGACGTCTTGACGCGAAACGGCCTTCTAATCTAAGTGATCGGCAATGATTGTTTATAATTATTGAAATTTGACCACAAACACACATTTACATACATAGTTCAACGATACCAAACTTTGAAAAGAGAATACTCGCATTATAAATGACCTTCAATCGTATCCTTCAGAAAACAGCGCTAACTAACAACTACAAACCATCATCCGTAATACGTTACGCCTATAACCGACACAATTGCGTAAATGAGCTTCAATGAGTAAATTAGGTTACGTAAACTGGTAGGTTTTCTACGGAGTGATCTTCACTGGCAAATATAACGGTTGCTTCCACTTTTTTTTACATACTTATACATATTGAAATAATCGCCTTACTGTATAATAAAGACTCTGGTATGGCCACGCAAGTCTTTTCTGTTGCACGAATGAGCAAGTCCGTCACAGTGAGTCACGCCACGACCTCACAGAAGACCGGCGTGAAGTGGAAGTGTCATACTTCTGCGTTTCGTCTGGTGAATGAGGTATCTGTTGCGTGGTCCTGCACAGGTATAGATCCGTTGTTCGCTCTGTTTTGGCGATATAAAAGGCGATATACTTAAATGTTTTCTACTGTGTCGGGCCACGTAACAGTTCGCTGTTGCACGAATGGGCAGGTTTTTCCGGGGAAGTACCACGACCTCGCAGAAGACTGGCGTGAATTGGAAGTTTCATATTTCTGCGTTTCGTCTGGTGAGTGAGGTAGCCGGGGCCCCACTTCATTAAAAGGTGGCAACGTATCTACAACTCTACGGGTGTTGCAAATGATGGACATTTGCAACACCCGTAGGGTTGCAGATATTAGGGTTGCAGGGCGGCGGTTATCACTTAACATCAGGTGAACCGCCAGCTCGCTTGTCTTCTTACATAAAAAAGATATTTTTCCTTCATTCGTTAATCACGTACCATGCTTGGAGTTTAACAGAGTAACTCAATATTTATCCTTTCTTATAACAGGGATAACGTTTAATGGCTCTATTTTACCCTTCGTCTGACGCGTCTATAGATAAAATGCTGCTATAATAGACCCCCCATTTAAACATTTAGGGGCGGAAATCAGATTAACATGAGTAGAAATGATGCGAGACGAATGCGCTAAAATAACATATAAATACAGGAAATATTGTCATAATGTTTCCGTTATTTATATGCTAAACAATGTAGGTACGTCTTGAGCGAGATTTAATATAGTATACTCATATTAATATCTGAATCTTCCTTCAGCATAAAAATTCGTAATGACTAAACACCGTTTCGTTCAGAATACGGATACTCGTAAAGACCGTTCTATCAATAATATTGATTGCAAATGTATGTAAATTTCGCGTAGTACAGCAGGAAGTTTAAACAAAATTAAGTCTTAACACATTTCTTTTAAGGATGTTTATTGGTTAGACGCACTTAAGAAGAAACCGTATCCAATTGACTTTTTTATGTGCGAAGCTTCGTTAATCGACCAGCGTCCCGTTAGATACGCTTTACCGCAAACTTGGCCTAATGTCGAATTCCAAATATCCTACAAACCATTCGAGCATAAGTATGTTCATTCGTGACTTTGCTCGGGCGATTTGAAGAAACAAATGCAAAAACCAAACCATAAAAAATGCCTTAACGGAGAATACGCGAAATGAAAATATTTATTCTTTACTAAGTCACATTTAAACACAGTTTTATGCACAAAAGCTGATTCAAGCTAAAGGAGAAATTCAAAGCATTTCTAAGTGAAAACTATAGGCACTTTGGGGATTTTTCGACGGGGAAAAATTCATAGTCACTCAAGTCCGCGTGTCCGACATTCTAAGACACTAATGTCAATGTTAAGTGAACTTTTGATAACGTAAACGTTGGTGACGTAAATCTTGATATCATTTGGTTTTCTAATGTATTTTACATTATAATATTACATTATACAGCGTGTCTTTACAATCGCGACAATAAATGAACACACATATTGGGTATAACTCTTTAAAATTGTATTAAACATTTACATTCTTTAAACATCAATATTTACAGAGTTATTAAATTTTCCAAAACAAGGAATTTTAGAACACCCTCACGTATAAAACTGTAACATTAAGTTCATTTGTAAAGGTCACAAAGTATATGAATGGGTTGAATGAATTTAAAAGAGACAAAACATACTGTTAGAAGGAGAGGCTTGTAATGCGACGCTGTGGCGCGAGTTGTATAGGATGTTACAAATTTTGTTTCTCTTTTACTTAATTAGTTTGTTTGAAAAATATTTTTTTTTATGGATTTTGTTTAACGTTAATATTATTTTATTATTATTGGCAAGTAGCGTTAGACGTGTGTTCATTTATTGTCGCGATGGTAACGACACGCTGTATATTATATAACTATAATAAATTCAATTATAATATTTGATTCCTGTAAAAAAAATTTCTAATTGTTCGACAGTGTTTTTGTCCCACAAAAAATTTTTATAAAAAAGTACTCAAAATTATCGTTTAATTTGTCAGAAATAAAATACGTCTCTTACAAGTCGAATTAGCGTTTTGTGACTTTAATTCATACCATATATTCATTCAATTCATTTAAAAATAAAAAAGTGCTATTCCAGTTTCAAAGTGTTAAACTCTGTCGGCAATCTCTATGACTGTTTTTTTCAATCTAGGCACTGCAACGCGAACATAAGTCCACGCAACAGGCCGCTCGTAACTCGCGAGACGTAAATTACAAATAAAAATACTAAAAAAAAACAGGGCCGATTGCCACACCGTCGCGTGTGGTGTTGCCCGACCAGGGGCGTGGCACGCTCGCGCATTAATGAGCGGTCCGCGCATACGTCCCAGATGTCCGCCGCTAACAAGGCGGACGGAACAGGGCCGCAGACGTTTCGGCGAGGTGAGCGACCCCGGCACTATCGGCGCGAACATTCCGACCGGCGGATTATCGCCGCCCGCCTGCATACGTCACGCGGCCGCTGCAACTGGACCGAGGAGTTTCGCGCGCTCTACTCGACGCGAGTTCCCGCCCGGACGCAAAGACGCCCGCGATTTGCGCGTCCGGTGTCGGAAATATGCCGGATTCCGTATCTACCGTGCCGCCATGTCATTGTTGTCTTTTAGAAAAAATAATGTGAAAGCTTTGCTTACGAAAGTACGCCGACGATTCTAACATATGATTCAATTCTATAAAATTACATTATTACTGAGTAAACGCATGCAATATACTTTTATTAGAAAATCTTAATTTTTCTAAGATGAATCGGAAGAAAAGTCGAAAACGGAAATTTTGGCGGTTGCCAACATATTTGACAGATCTGATGTTTAATTCATTCAAAATGATAAAAATATTGCAAATGCAAAAGTTGTGTTAGAAACTAACTTTAAGCAAATATTAATGCTCACGTAACTTCAATGGTTTACCCGTATAAATTGATGTTGATGTAGAACGTTTATTATATAATCTATGTATACAACAAAATGCCTGCGGAAATTGAAAGTATTAAAAACAAGTCGAGTTTTTTCAATGAATGATTCTTGAGAAAACTTGTGGTTTGTTTATACGGAACTGTAAACATTACATGACATCAAACAAATCGAACAATACAATATTGTAACAACATACATAAAATTAATAATACGAAAACCTATTGTTAGCATCAATATTATCAACGGAAACTAATATTTATATCCATTTCCTTTACTAGAAAAAAACTAAAGCAGCAGCGTTCCAATTTGATACCATTTCTCATGAATTACGCATAATTAAAATTGAAATAATAAATATGAAGAGATCATTGTTATAAATGATTGATATAACCAAGTCAACTAAAACCACTAACATTTGACCGCAACGATAAAATAGGAAAGGTTCCACAATAAAGAATTAGTACATCGAATTTCAATAATATTCATTTCATTTAATTTCTTTCATTCATAATATCTGCATGGATACTCCATGGTTCGACCAACGGACCGTCAAATTACACATAAAAGTGGCTTAGCGGAATAATACGAGAGGCATGTCCAATGCATATACAAATTTTACGTGCATATATTTTAGTTGTTAAGTTTCTGCAATAAAGACGGCACGTGAAGCGCGTTTCTGTTAATCACAGGTATATACAAATTTTAGTACACACACAGACCTATCGTAGACACTGATACATCGGAGTCCCCAGACTCGACAGTCGTAGGTGTAACTCGAGTAATTTTAGGTGATAGCTTTAAGTCTCGGTAACAATGCCACGAAAAATATTATTTTAAAGGCGTTTTGCGATTGCTTTGTGCATGCGTCAGAGCCTCAGCCAAGAAGAGATGTCGGATTGCGCAGTGTTTACGTGGTCGGCTAATTTGGCACTTGTAGCAAACCCACGATATATTGTGCGAGAAGTTCTGAACACTAAAAATAAACTTTGTGAGCTGTATCAACTGCACATAGAACACAACCAATTATCGATATGCGGCAATAATCGATCAAAAACGCATCACCTTGTGGAAGAAGATACTTAAGCATTCGTCTTCACAATCATGTTTGGAAAAGAAAACACATGTTATAAGCAAAGTGAACGAGGAAGAATCGAAATACTTTGAAAAAAAATATGTTAATGAAGTTTAATGAATTGACATGTGCGTTCCATTCCCACACGAGACATGTATTTGTGTGACTCACAGATAACTGTTTCACATCTGGGAGTTAGTTCCGTGTCAGGCAGGTCGTAAAAACCTAGCCAAATCCACTTAAAACACGATTCACATGTGCCTACACCCCCCCCCCCCCTATGTCTAGGTGAGATAAGTGCAGGAGGATGACGATATGTGGAGGTAAAAGGAAAGTTGGGAATGAAGTAAAAACTACGTTCAGAAGTCGGTGGGTGTTGAAGACGTATGGTCTAAGTTATTAGGAAAATGAATCATATAAAATTAATGCGAACTGAATCGAGCCGATGCGTCATACCCAAAACAGACCAACAAATATTTTATTGATAGGACGGAAAATGAGCGACCGATTGACCTGATGGTATGTGATCATCGTCGCACATGAACATGGTGGCCCATCTAGTGTGGCCACCAGAGGAGGTGGAAAAGCGTTGCCAGCCTTAAAGGTAGGGGAATAGGCTCTCTTCTTGTCGGTTCCTGAGTCGTACAGTTGCCATAAAATTGTAGAATATTGCACCTTCGAAGCGAAACACAGTGCATTTTACAAATTTTCCGCATGAATCAATATATTATGTCACATGACAAAGTTTCGTTGCCAATCGCCGATAAACGTAATAGCGTTTATATATATAAAAATTTAGTCTAAACCTTAATCAATTTCGACTTAGAACTTTAACAAAACACATTGAAACAACTTTAAAAAACTACATTAACAAATAAATGTGCACCAATGTATCAGTTTTACGATAGATCAACTATTTACTATTTCTACATTTAAGCTACGAAGGAAGCTGAAGAAGCACTAATTACATCAAAAATTAAACATTTTAGGATTTTGTTACGATTAGAAATACTGTTGTACGTCATTTTTCAATATCGCGATATAGAATAGATAATTAGTGCTTATTAGTTAGATTAGGCGTTAAAAATTTCAAATGGTTTTTTACCGGTGGAGTTCATGATAATTTCCATAAATACAAGTTTCTTAATAATTCGCCACGGAGCTAATCGAGTGTAAAATTCGCCACTTCCACTGCGAACCTTCTCTATTATGTAATGAGCTACTTGAGTTTTTGTCATGAGCTCGCTAGTTCAACCGAAACGCTAACCTCCCGATACCATGTTTAACTTCAATCCGAAGTTACAGCAACTGTTCGTAACTGTTTCACAGTAGCGGTATTATTTGTAAAAGAATAACAATGGCCCGTATGAGATTATAGGATATAGCTGTTCCGTTAATAAAAACACCGTTATTTGTTTCACCATATTCTATACACGGCACCTCTCTAAATTCCCAAATAATACATTTATTTTTAATAATAAATACATTTATTTTACATTTATTTAATAATACATTTAGACGCCTACTATTGGCTATTTAACTGGCGTTAAATTAGTTAATTTACGATTACTGTTACCTTTAACGAATGAATTTATAGTCAGTTAGTTTATTAATTTTGGTCTCCGAGTGATTCAATAAAAGAGAGAATTAACCGTACTTGTTTCACCATTTGAAATGTATAACGCATATAAACGCAATTCGCGCATTGTTAATCGTCCACCACCTTGGGAAACACTGAGGGAACTTACCATCGCAGGCGGCGGCCATGAATTTGCCGTTCGAAGAGAAATCCATGTGCAGAACGGTGCCGGGGTGACCCTTGAGATTCTTGAGGAGCCACGGGTGGCTGAACTCCGTCTTTCCTTTCCATGGTGCGCGCTTTTTGCTCTTGCCAGCAGGACGGCTCTCGACGGCAACCGCTTCAGAGACAGCTTTCTCTACTTGAGCCCCTGTAAATTATAAACGAATTTATTTAGATACTACTGCCCTTTATACCCCGCTTCTCCCCGTGATGTTTTCGAAAGGTTAATTTTTGTCGGAAAATAATTTCCTTTGGTTATTTAGTGCAACTTGTTTAGTTATTGATACAATTTAAAAAGTTAAAATTTGTAGCTGTACGATAAAATTGTTTCTCGTCTGATTTTACATTCCGTTCAATTCGGAATATGAAATAATGGGCTCACATCTCAATGGCGTAAATATCTTAGCCGTTCAAATTATTTCCTATAAGAAAAATTGCGAATCTGTTAGGATTTATGACTTAAGAGCATAGTGTTAGTAACAATCAAGATTTCAATTCTGGTATCAGGGGTACACCTTACTTCGTAATCAGTTCCCCCACTATTATCATCCATGAACCCTCAGTTGCTTTGTATGATAGGCAGAGGACACTTAAACACAATTCCTAATACCCACAACCACTGGACTAGCATGTTGATCTAATACAACTTGTCTAGTATTTAGTCAGTCTGTGGTCTACCCCAGGTAATTATGCTCGGTTCTAACCAACTATATTCCTTGTAGTGACACCTTGACTCAATTATATGTCCCTATGACATTGTCGAACTGGCCACCTACCATGTGGTGTTGTTAATGAAACAAGAAGTCAGATGAAATTAAAATATATTCAAACGATGATTTTTCTGGTACATTTGCAAGTATATTAATAACTAACATAATTTTAACAACAGCATACAGCAAATAGTAAAATTAGAAGTACTTTATAACTTTACTCATTACATAGTCCGATATATTAACAATGTAATAAAAAGATTAAAAAATTAACAAGTCAAAAATATGTTTAATGTAAAAAAATGTAAACCCTATGCACTTAAACAGAAACAAAGTCTTTTAAAACTGTGTTATATGAAAAGGAATATATATTGCAGTTAATCAAACATAGATTAACACCAACTTAAATAAATATATTGAACTCTTATAATATGTAGTGAGTGCATGGTCAAGAGCAATGTCATCTATGAGTTTAGAAAATAAAACTTGTATATCTTTCATTATTGTATGTGTTTATATGTATTTTTTTAAGAACAGGTTCAAATTTAACTTGTTGTTAAATTGCCATTTTACATGAAAATAATCATACTTGATTGAATATTAAAAATTTGAACAAAATTAAAATATGTTTACTATCATTAATTATAAGAGTTACAGGATTTAAGTAATAAATAAAGTTTTTGTATTAACAAAATCAGAATTACAGCAATGAAATGTTATAATAATAAAAATATATATCTAAAATAAAAAAGCTACAGAAACCTTCTTTGTGCATACAAAACTGAGGTCTCTGTTCTAAAATAATTCCAGTTTCATTTAACCATGAATGCAAGATTAATAAGAAATTGGGACCACTACTGTTTCATTAATTAGGTATACAATCATAGCATTGGCAACATTAACACATAAGTAATACATATTTAAATTGATAAATATTAAAGAAATATTGTGATATATATACATCCTACAGATCCATATAACATCCACATATACAAGCCAAACATATTATAACAACAAAACATTAATGTTCTTTGCTTGAATGTCCATTTCTATTTAGACCAACCTTGCCTCCAGGAAATGTAATTGTATTGTAAGTAAATAAAGATCGCTTCATCAAGAATTATAAATGAATACATCTATAGATAATACATGCATTCCCTTCATTGATTTAATCACATTGCTCAAATTTAACACTTTAACATTTATCATTCTGTAATCGAAATAATACATAATAATCGTCTAAACACAAAACTTTTTCAGCTTAAAGAGCTACGCACGAGGTTCTAAAAATGTGATTGCAAGCGAGGTAATGCCACACGAGAGACCGTTTCGAAAGATTTATATATAGAAAACTATTATAAGATTACATATTCATGCAAAATGTACTAGGGCAATTCGAACAGTAATTTTCTTTTATATATTAATTCAAAATATAAGTAACCCACCTGAATCGCTCTCTGTAGTAAGCGATGCTTCTCTGTTGTTGTTGCTGAAGATAGTTTTATAAACAAAGTGTAATATAAAACATAATAAAATTGTAACTCCGCCAAGGAGGAAAACATTAAGATTTTGACCGGCTTTTAAATCCTCCATTTTCACTTAAAACTCAGAAACGGCGACAGTTAAATTACTTTAAACCACAATAGTCACGCGGCTTCCAATGTAGGTACTAAACGAAAATTGAACATGAACTTAACTGAGCTGTAGAGTGAACCGTTGAACCAGTGAATGAAAACGTGCGTACTGTCTATCTCTATCTATACATCAATTGCCGCGCTCTGTAAACCGCAATCAGTTATACGCAGACATGTTTTAATAGCAATAGACATAATATGCTTTTTTCTTTTTAATTAAGTCTCTATCATATTAAAATATTTTTTTTAATTTAATTTCCAATACGTTTATATTTGAAATATATAATATATATACGAATAAATATTTTTTTAACTTTTACAAATAAAGTAAAATGTAAAGTTCGAAGAAAAAAAAATATTTTCATTAATGCTTTTTTATTTCTTTAATAATAAAAAATGATGAAGTTAAACCGTACTTAATATACAAATTTAATTGTACATTAATTCTCATAACAAATTTTATTTTTATATTATTAAAGGCCTTTTTGTGATTTTTAATTAATTAAGAGCCATGATAGCCCAGTGACCGGGCGTTGACCTTTAATTCAACATACTCTAGATACCTGAGTTCGACCCGGTGCCGACATCAATTAAGTTTTTAACTCTAAGTGCTCACGTGCTCCGCGGTGAAGGAAAACATCGTGTAGAAACCTGCATATTTTCGAAATAATAACAAAAAAATATTTTTTCGAAGATATTTGAAGTCCGCCAATCCGCAGTGGAGTCGCGTGGTGGACTATGCCCTGATACCCTCTGTGTAAAAGAGGCTTTTTCCCAGCAGTGGGACGTGTATAGGCTATTACTTTACTTATCATAAGATAAGTTTTTGGCTTATTTATTGAAGTATGTAATTTAAATTTGTACTGGCTGGTTACTACAAAAATAAAAAGTTACTCGTATATAGTCGCTACACTGCTTTTGACAAATAAATATTTGGAATATATATTCAAGATAAAATCTATGTAAAATGTAACATGTATAATTAATAAAAATGCCGAGAAACCAAAGCAAAGGCAGGTATGTTTTCGCATTGGTTCGTAGTTAACACTTTAAAAGTATTGTACTTTTAATTGTGTACTATTTGTATTCACACTTTATATGACAATTAAAATTATCATCAGTTTGAATGTTATATTGAGAAATTTATTATCTAAATCTTTTGAAGTTAAGTGTTCTATTCCGCTGAATTTGATTGTACATTGTATGTTACTCGTTATTGTACGTTATTATTGCCATTTTTTTATTAATCTTTACCAAGGTTTTTATTATTTTATCTGTATCATGACTAATATGTTTTGTCTTTGTCTGTATTTAAACGATAAAGCATGAGAGACGAAGATAGAAATAGATTTCTATTCCATATTTAAAATTTCTAGAAAAATTTAGAACGACTTACGACAGTCATACATTCGATAACAGTGACATTGTGTTTTGTGACATTTCCAATCTCAGTTCTGCTCGTGAACTTTGTCTTTAGAAGAGTTTTTAATTGCATTTACAAGTTTAATATCAAAATGCCAAGACGAGGTCGCTCAGCAAGCCCACCGCCTGCTCCACGCAGGTAAGTTTCAGAATGGTGCAAAATCTGAAAATATAAATATATTTTCTAACCTCTTAACATGTTTATTTTCAGAGCTGCGGCACCACCAAGTAATGTACCAGCTCATGCACCCCCTACAAGTGTAGGCCCTGCTCAAGCTCAACCCCAACAACCATCATTATTTGGCCAGATGGCTGCTACTGCTGGTGGAGTGGCCGTAGGATCTGCAGTGGTACGTATTCAAATTACGTAACGTAAACATCAATTCTACCAATATTTTTTGCTTTTGTCTTTATTACGCAACAAATAGAGAAATTTCCATATTTCGATGTATCAAATAAATCGCCTTTATCTTCATTGGCTTTACGCCAAGTTTATAGTCACATGTTATTGTGACGTACTAGAATATTATATTTTACGCAATATTTTTTTTTTGTCAAAAATGTTTTTATTATTATTGATATTAACCAAAGAACGAACAAACTTACTTGATTACTTCTTGAATCAAGTATTATATATTATAAATTGTATTGTATTGAAACAGCAATAAAACTGTTAAAACATGTAATTTATTCATTTAAGGATACAAAATTAACTGTTTATTGATTCGAAGTTAAATAAAACAAATATATTTTATTCTTAAATTTGTTTTTCTTCATGTGAGTTATAAACTTGTTGGTTGATTTTTTATCTGAGATTGCATGTTAAGAAATGGCTACTAGAGCACAAGGTAATGAGCATTTCTTTAAAATATAAAATGTAACCTGTAAAATAAAAATGTGTAAATAGTTACTGAAATAAAGTTTTATTGAAATAAAAATAGGATAATGATAATGACTTGACAATGTCAGTAGACTGTTGGCTGAATAGCTCATCTGTATAGCGGAACTCTGTAAATATCTCTTTACTTTTATTTGGTCCTACATAATTTTAAATTTAATAGGCTTTTAGTGTGAAAACATAATTGTTTGAATATAATTCTCTTCATTTTTATCACATTCTAAACAAGAAATTTTCAAATAACAAGCTTTTAGACAGTTTTTAAGTATGCCTTCCATGATATGCCCCACTTACTCATAGTATCATCAATAGATGTACTATATGTTGTGGATTGATTAAATATAAAATTAAAATTGAATTAACATTAATATAATACACATATGTTTAGATTTTACCTCCTTTGATCATATAATTATAGAGTTATATTATGTTGTAGGGTCACATGGCAGGCAGTGCTCTTACTGGCATGTTTGGTGGTGGTAGCAGCAGTGAGCCAGCACCACAGCAGCAGGCTCCACCTGCTCAGTCCAATTCTTACCAACAACCTGGAGGTCAGCAACCTCAAGGACCGTGCGCATGGGAGATTAAACAGTTTATTGAGTGCGCCCAACAACAGCATGACCTGTCTTTGTGTGAGGGCTTCAATGAGGCTTTGCGCCAATGCAAGGTCAACAACCGTTTATAAAAGATGATTAGTTCAAAAATGGCGCTTCAACAGTAAATATTTAACAAGTAGGACAATACTAGCATGGACTAAAAATTTTCTTTGAAATGTTAGGCGCCATTCATATTCTTATAACTTAACTAGTGGCAATGGGACATTGAAATATATAAATATGGAACTTGTTTTAGCTTAGTATCAATTAATTATGTTAAATATTTATATTTAATTTGACTTTGTGATTTAGATATTAAATTTCAGTTATTCAGTTATGTAACCGAAATTGTAGAATGTTAAATAAATGCAATCAGTAAACCAACTAATCATGTGTTTTATTTCTATTTATTTTTGGGCTTGAACTCAACAGAATTTGGAATATATTAGTATGTTGTTCTGTTTTAGTATTATTATTATATATATATTATATATATATATATATATATATATATATATATATATATATATATATATATATATATAGTATTATTATTCTTTTATGAGATTTAATCTCTTAATCTATTTGTAACATATCAAAATCAAAGGTAATCTGCCAGCTTCATTGAGAGTAATGAGTATTAAAAAACTGAATACATGAACATGTATTCAGTTTTTTAATACTCATTACTCATCAAATCAAATGAACATTTGTAGTGATCAATATTATTTCGATATAGATGGTTTTTTCGAATTTTTTGTATTACTACATTGAATGTGAGGGTTAAAATCGATCAATTACATTCATTAATTTCTATAGCCTCTTATTTTACGTTGGGTATGTCGCAAATATTAATTTTGACTTTGAAATTTCGATACTCTTCAATAATATTTACGAACGAAACATTGCAGAAGCAACCGCTATTCACGCGCGCAACAACATGCCCCAGCTCAACCGCCCACTGTTGTAGTAACCCCCGTTCCTCGGCGTTCAATATTTCGTGATGCAGCTGCCGTTGCGGGAGGTGTAACTGTCGGCACTGCAGTGGTACATTTAAGTTTACGAATGTATAACACCTAGGATATAAAAACAAATAAGCGAGCTAAATAATCTATAACCCTCCCGATGCAGGGTCACGTGGCGGGGGAAGCTATAACAAGTTTATTTACTGGGCCACGGCGACATGAAGTCGTTAGTGCGTTGCCACAGAGTTATCAACCAGGTACGGAACCAAGCGGACCGTGCGCTTACGAGATCTCCCAGTTCCTGCAGTGCGCCGCCACTCGGGAGGATCTGCAGGAATGCGCAGGTTTCAACGAAGTGCTTCAAGAATGCAAAAGGCGAAACCGTATGTTCAATAGTATAAGAGCTATGATTATCGTTCGAATGAAGCAATATCACTCACTGTATGAAACATGATTGGATGATCATAAATTTTTTTTTTTTGTTACAGGTCTGTCATAACAAAGCATTGAGAATAAAGACTTACAAATTTCCAAGTTATTATTAATATTGTTACACTATAAAATGATTACAAATGGAAATAAACAGCATTTTTGTTAAAATTTTATATATTATTTAACCGAAAACATTGGCAATGGTAACATGATCTGCTTTGTAATTAGGCCCTGGCTACCGGCTTAATGTTAACTTATTTTTGCATATAAAATTATTATGTAAATAAGGCACAATGAAACAAAATATACAGGTGTATTTATAACCTTAATTTATTTACACCATAATACATAGTACATACATATTGTGACATTTTATTTCGGTATTACAATCAAATAAAAAAATAACCATAGTATGAGATTAGAATGAGAGAATAACGGAAATGGCTATCCATTCGAGATACATCTTTGAAAATAATTTTGTACAGAAACCAAACCTTACAACACAATATAATAGATTCAAAACACCAAGTAAGACTCTGAACTTTATTTAAATACATCCAAATTTGGCACGGTGACTGGTTGAGTCACGAGTCCGAATGATTTTCATACTTCTAATGAGAAAATTATACAGTTCTCATAACAGGTGATATGTCAACATTGGATCATTATTTCTTTGGAATTAACAAAATGTTCTCATTACATACTGACCGTGGACATTGATATTAACAATGAACAATATAACATTTGCTGGTAATTTTATATTAAATGTAAACATGTAGCAGCACTAGTCAACTTTGTGACAAAACACCAAAATAAACTTGTGACTGAACAACCTGAAAGAGCGAAGGGAATTATGTAAAAAATAACGTTAATAACCTTAACAAGACCCTTAAAATATTTACAAAAAAAAAAAGAAAAATGCGCTTTGAATGAAATTCTGTGTTAATATTTACGGTTTCGTTTTTTTATTTTGTTTAAAAATTATCGAATATTTGTTCGATCGTGATGTCGCAAATTCGCCCTAATTATTACATTTCAAATAATAATACATGTTAACGCTTACGCTAAATCAGTCTAATTCTTAAAGCGACAATATGTCTAAAATAACAGTAAAGCTTAAACGAGTTCCGTAAATCACACACTGGGAATTTCAATATAGAAGTTAAGGCCACTAAGTTCCCTACAAATTAGGTTAAATCAAACTATTAACCAGTCGCAATTAAAATATACAAAATCAATATGATTACGGATTTTAACAGACACTATACAAAAAGTATTGTTCTAATTTAATATGGCGGTTCATTAATATTAAAGAAATGTGTATTATAACAATGCGCGATATTAAAATTATCAGATTTAAAGTTGATAAATTTAACAAGAAAGAAACATGCAAGTGTTAGAATTTCAACAGAAAATTCCCAAATACAAAAGAGAACAAACATGCAAACAATTTGCTTTAAAAATGCTACAATAGTACCTGTTTCATTTTATAACATTTCAATATAATTAACCACAAAAACAATGCACCTGTATATGTAAATATATGTATAAATACTTTTTGCAAAAGGCCATCGGGGGTATCGAGCCCAACATCAAAAATAATTTAAAGCTTATCACATAACTTACACTCTGTGTAAATTTCCACAACTGATATAAATACTCCATAAATTTTTTGAACAACCGAATCGTGATGCCTGCGCCATAATATCGAAATATGTTAATATTTGTTAGCACAATAAGATGAGACGAAACAGAAGGCGCTCTAAACTATCAATAAATGGAATTTACACATAACTACATGGCTCCTCGTCCTATATACAGTATGACACCGACCGGGGTCGGGTGGGTGTCGCCGCGCGGGTCACAGGCGCATCTCCCACAGGACGAGGTGGGCGTCCCTGGGGTTGGGGTCGGCGGCGGGCGCGGGCCGCTCCGAGGCGTCGGCCGTCTGCCGCCAGTCCACGTAGCCGCGGCCGCCCATCACCGTGAGCACGGAGCGCCGCGCCGCGCCCTCGCCCACCACGTAGTCGGCGCCGCGCAGGCTCCGCGCCGCGCCCTTGCCGCCCCCGCCCCCTCCCCCTCCTCCAGCCCCCACCGCCGTCGCCGAGTCGCTGCGGGATATCGAGCGCTCGGACGCGGACGACTTGCCCGACGACGAGTCCGGCGTGGAGGCGGCGAGCGGCGCGAGATTCGCGGCGCCCGACGCGCCCGAGCTGGTGCGCGAGACGCCGCGCAGCGCCATCGACTCCTCGCTGCCGGAGGACGTGCACAGGCTGGACGCCCTCGAGTCCACGGACCAGCTGGACAGGTCGAGGCTGCGCGGGCGGCCGGCGCGCATGCGCAGCCGCCGGTCGAGCGTGCTCACGCGGAACGGGATCGCCGCCAGCTCCGGGTCGCTCCTGCGCAGCGCTTCGCCCCCGGCGCCGTTCACGTCCGCCTCCCCCACGCAGTCCTTCACGAACATCAGGTCGCCGAACAGCCCGTAAACGTCGCACGCGTTCAGGTTCGCGCACTTCGGCAGCGTCTTGCTCAGGCGCACGTCTCCCGGTTTCTTGCGGCGCACGACCGCAGACTGCACGCGCTGCGGCCGGTACGGGCTCGACTCCTCGGATATCCTCCGTTCGAGCTTCGGCTTGTCGAGGTCTTCCTTGCTCTCCTCCTCTTTGAACTCGTGCAGCACTGAGGTGTCTGCGAGGGCGCGTGCGTTTGAAAGGTTGCGTCGGACCACGTTGACGTCCACTTCCCTGTTCTCCGGAAGTAACGAGAGCAGAAACGTGACGGGGCCGGCGTGCGCGTGGTACGACACGGCTATGTGCCCGCCGATGAGGGGGAGCCCCTCGAGCTTCGGTAAGGGCACAGTGACGCTCACGCCCGCCGTAGTGCCGACCCACAGCAGCCCTTGGCTCGCTAGCAGGGCGGAAACGTAGGCGGGCTTGCTGCCTTCCCTCGCGCCGATGGTCTTCGCGACGTCGGCGGCGATGTCGATGTTCTGCAAATGCTCGAAGGTCTCCGCGTGGTAAAGGCTGACGTACGTCGAATCGGAGAAAGCCGTCCACAGGCCGACGCCGGAGTGTGCCAAGTACTTCACAGAGCGATCCCCCTCGCCCTTGAGCTCCAGTATGCGCATAATCTCGGCGGTGAGGGCGTTTATGGCGAACACGCGCCTGGCGCACGTGGCGTACACTATGCCGTCGACTGGCAGGATGCAGTGGACGGGCTTGTCGCCTAGTTCTATCGCGAGGGGCTCTTGCAGGGCCCACGAGTCGTCGTTGTTCCGCCTGTAGACCGAAACCCTGCCGTTGGCGAGACCTACGAACATGGAGTCGCAGTGATAGCGTATCTGCGTGACAGCGGCGACGGTCTGCACTTCTGTCAGCTTCTCTTGCTTCTCCGGCTCCACGCCGGAGAATATGATTATCTTCTTGTCCTCAGTGCCGAGCCATACTGTGTCACCGCACAGTGTGGTCACTTGTCTTATCCCTTTTGAGTACTCCATGGAGGTCACCTAAGGAAGACAAAAGAATTTTGAAACAGAATGTTAATTTATATTGAGTAACGACATACACGTAATGGAGTTAATACTTTTTTGTACGGATAATATAAATTATAAGCGGGCTAGTCTGGGATAAACCCCTACTGGCGAATTTACTGCATCATATTTATTTTAAATGCTAAAGAATTTTATTTAAGAAATTACAGTAAGTTTTGATTGACAAAAGGGAAAATCAATAAATTATAGTAAGTTTTGACTGTCTAAAGGGAAAATCATTATGTTTATGTACCGGGTCTCTCACGATTTAGGCGTGAAATTCGGAAATATGCAACGGCATTCGTGTGCTTCATGAATTGCTGTTCCGAGCCTAAGTGTACAGAACGAGAGAAAGAGAGAGAAAGGTAGAGGAGGGGCGTGGGAGGGGATACCGAGATGGGGTTCCGCACCTTGGTGTCGGGCAGGTCGAGCGTGACGAGCGTCTTGAGCTTGGCGGCGCGGTGCGTGAGCACGGCCACGTGGCTGTGCTCCGCTCCGCCCGCGCACACCCACAGCAGGGAGCGCGCGCGCCGCGACAGCCCGCCGCCGCGCGCCAGCCCCGCCCCGGCGCTCGAGTAGAAGCAGCCGCAACGCACCTGCCGCCACACGCACATTTTTTTATTTTTTTTATTTATTTATTTCTATAATAATATCAGTACAGCTCTATATCTGTAATCTTCTCGTCAGTCCTCAATGTTCTTGCGTTGTATGTTGTGAGGTCCAGTCGCCGTCGTTGGTAGCCGAATCCTAGCCGGGGATTCTTAGCACCCCCTGCCCTGCCGTTACCATGACCGCTACCGTAGCCAGGAATAGCAGGGCCGCCGGGTACTGGGGGCCGTACACCTTGGACTTCCTCCATATATGAGGGGTTTTTGCCATAGTTGCCACGCTTGGCAAGCGGGTTGGCAACCGCAGTTCTTCCAGACACCTCGCACCTTCAACGCTGCTGCCCGTTATTGGCTTGGATATTTGGGTCTGGAGAAGTAAGATGGTTATCCTGCCATCTATCGGAGGCCACTGGATGTTTGTGGCTTATCCCTTAGTCGCCTCTTACGACACCCACGGGATGAGATGGGGTGGCTTATTCTTACGCCGACACCACAGATCATTTATATCTAATTAATGTTAGTTACACAAAGGAAAAGACAATGAGTACACTGTGGCTCCCAAACTAGGCAGTGCCTGTATCTTGGGAGCCGGTTTTGCTAACTGGACCTACTGTGGTGGGGCCACGCTGTTGCACGAATGGGCATGTCCGTCCGGGTGAGAACCACGACCGTGGTCACCGACCGTCACTGCGGTCCGTCTAGTGAGTGAATGAGGTAACCGGGGCTTTGAACACTTTATTAAAAGGTAACGCATCTGCAACTCTCTACAGGTGTTGCGAATGCCAAACGGCGGTTACCACTTAACACCTTCTCACATAAAAAAATATTTCCATCTATTAACAATTTGTTCAAACGAAAGATAGCGAAGTAGACTTAACCAAGTTATTCTTAAGAATAAGATACATTTCATTATTAATACTTATTATCACATTACATTACCATTCCATGACTGATCACGATACTATGTGAAAATTTTTAACAAGTCAACTAGTCATAATTTATAACGAATTGTGTAACAACTGTTTGGGTCGTGTAGGAGCGTGCTTCTCCACTGACCTTAGACTATAATAGATCATCTAGGTCACGCCGGGTGGGTAGTACCCAACCTTTTTTTTGTATGCGGTTAACATCCTTTATGGATCCCAATGCCACCCGATCTGGGGAGTGATAGGGGTATTTCGGAGTCCCAATCAGAAACGGGTACCCACTAAACTGACATTGTACCTGTCGCTGTTATATCGGCCGGTGACACAAATTTCCGCGACCCCTATGTGGCCTTTTTAATTGAGCCTTCTACCAAATATAGCCAAATAATGCTGTGGCGGTAACAAGCCAAAAACCTAGTAAAACACCACTCGTGAGAGCCCCATATTGAGCGGCAGACACTACTACCCAACCAGTTCCATTTAAATGGTAATCGTCCACTGACCTCGGTGAGTTGCTTCGATGAGTAGACTGGCGAGGCGGCGACGTACAGCGGCACGCTGTGGGCCGCCACGTGGTGAGGCAGACGCCATGCGGGAGAGTTAGCGGCGGCCTGCGGAGCGAATACAACGTGATGTTATAGTGACCAAACATTTATCTGTTGTAGGGCCCCATCCATCAACAGCACAAGGTGTTGTGCCGTTGCATGGATGGGCAGGCTCGTCCTCACAGAAGACCAGTGTAAAGTCTAAGTACTATACTTTCTGAGCAAGAAGAGAGAGAGAATAAGAGTGAGTCTTGTTGAGTATAATAATCTAAAAAGGCCTCAGGTTTTGTAGTTGTTCATGGGCGTCGGTATTGACTTAACAACATGTGAACCGCCTGCTCGTTTGGCAACGTTTCGCACAAAAAGAAAAAGCAATTCGAGTATTAAGCCGCATAGAAGAGGATACACGCATTGCACAGGTCTACTTTTTGCCACCAATCGCGTTGGCTTGCACGGTCATTGTGAAGAAAGGCGAAGAGGAAGTGTTTCGCGTTGCGTTTGGTAAGTGAGGTAACCGGGGCCTATTCAAAATCCCATCAAACATAAAAATTGGCAAATGCCCGCCATTTCAAAAATCTCTTTCTTTCTTTCCTTCCCCAGTATGTGAACCGCCTATTCACATGCCGAACTTATCTCATAAAATAAATAGGCAAGTCACCTGAGCGAGCTGAGCCAGCCTCAGCTCCGTGGCCCAGGCGAGCCTGGCGCCCGGCTCCTGGGCGCGGAAGGTGAGCGGCTCCTCTCGGCCGCGTATCGTCAGCTGCAGGCAGCACGAGTCCACCCACGCCATCTCGTCGTCCTTTTTCTGGAATGGGAACATTCGTAATCAGGTCTGGGGCATTTGATTCTCAAAATGAATATTACTACTCGCTTATGGATAGCGGGGGAATAAACACCAATATGCGAAACAGTTATCTGAGCGGCTAAGAAATCCTTGTTCCGTGTGGGAATCGAACCCACTTCGGCCGGCGTTGAAGCCAATAGCTTAGAAACTGTGGTATCTAATTGATGAATAATTTTAAACAAATGTCAAAAGTTTACACGATTCATTCCTATAAGTAAAACTCGTTTGAAGTATTGAATATAAAACAGTAGAGGACACTTTAAACGTTTAATTAAACAGAGCATAAACGTACTGCAGGTCCGACGCGTATGCGTAGATAAAAGAGAAAAAAGAATTGCAAGGACATTGGAAGAGCACCGTAATCTCTACCTACCTCTTCTGCTGATATAAAACGGTATTCTTGGATAAGTTATGACAACCATACTCTATACTTCGGCTGATATACGATAGTACACTTCCAGTATTCCTGCGAGTTTGACAGTCATACTCTATCGCATAACTGTAGCCTGGATAAAGGTTTTTGGCAGCACAAGCGGTCAATACCTGTATACTCCTCTGTATGTTTTGCAGCAGAGCTCTGAACATCTCCGGCGCCAGTTCCGGGTAGGGGGTCTTCAGCGAGGCCGCCAGGTCGGCCATACGGGAGACGGCTTCATAGTCGTGCATCAAGGCGGACATCTCGTTGCAGAGGGAGTCGCCGGTGGACGTGTTGCTGTGCGAGTTGGTGCTCGAGTTGGAGCGCAGGCTGCCGCTGCGGTTCATGCCTGGGATCGTAGACGCTTGTGAAAAATGGTCCAAGCAGTAAATGTAAGGAAATAAAGTGATACGTATTAAGTTGACAATTAGACACATTGCTTATATAGTTTGCATCGGAAGACGAAACATACAGCGTCACTGCTGTGGACTAAAAATGTAAAGTAGACGACATGGTAATTATTACATTAAAAAAAATTACTGTGTCGAACGAACAATACCGAATCCTTGCCAAAACAGTGTAGTAGAGATAGCGTCTCAAATATAGGTTGCATAAGTGGGAATTATATATATATCACCTTAATGATACAAAGCAAAATTGAATCCAAAATAAGTAATTGATTCCGTACACCAGTAGTCGAGATTGGAATCAAAAAGTACAGATTGAATACGACTCCCTGCTTATAAGAATAAAGTCTGATTTGCATTGCGTGTCTTGTAATCAGCGTAGCGGAACGAATGTGCCAAAGTGAAAGAGACCTAACAACTATACGAATAAGGTTTCATTTACCCTGCGCGAGCACCCGGCTGAGGGTCGGCGACGTGCCGGTGTCGAGCACGTCGACGTCGTGCACGGGGTGCGCCCACTTGAGGCCGAGCCGCTCCGCGTCGTCGCCGCCCGCGCCGACGGACACGCACACCACCAAATCGTTCAGGAGCAGCAGCCGCCGCGGCTTGCACTTCGTCAGCGCGCCCGACTGGTTGAACTCCTGGTAAACAATTGGCATATTGATATGACAGAAGCAAATATCTTTATTAGATATGATTATTAGATATATTAATTACATATTAAAATATTTAATATATATATTAATTTATTTATATGATATTATTAGATATATTTAGACACTTTCAATACGAATCATCACTACATAGTATAAAACAAAATAGTTCGCTGTCTGTCCCTATGTACACTTAGATCTTTAAAACTACGCAACGGATCTTGATCGCAACGGATCTTGATCGCAACGGATTTTTTACTAGAAAGAGTTATTCAAGAGGAAGTTTTATATCTATAAAACTTTGCACTCGTGCGAAGCCGGGGTGGGTCACTCGTTTCTATATAATTGCCTAATGACTAGATGGAGTGACAACTTGTGCAAATTTGCGGTGGTACAGATGGCTCAGATCGTGCCTCGTGGCAATCTGTGGGGGAGGCCTATGTTCAGCAGTGGACTCAAACAAGGAATTGAAATGTTGATGATGAAGAAATTGCCTAATGCTACCACAACGTTGACCACAACGTTGACCACAACTGTACACCATCAAATGGTGGGAGTGAGACAGCGAAAGATTCGAAGCAAAAGAGAGGACAACACTCCCCGGTTGACGCGGTGAATGCGCTATTACTTGGAGTTGCAATATGCTTTTCAATATTGGAACCAGCTCCTGATGTAAAATGACTGGGCTGGCAGCGGAAGCGGAGTTAGCGACAGAAGACTAGCGTAATGTAACATAGCTGTTTTTGCGTTTCAACGAAGGCACTCGCTTCGGCTGCAACCACCGTGTAACCTAATCACGTGTACGTGTTGCACTGTTCCTACGGCTAGAAGCCACTCACCAGCTGCAAAAGGTCGTCCTGACGCAGTAGATGGCGTCGGTCGGCCCGAGAGGCGAGGAGGCGAGCGGCGCCGAACCGGGCCGTTCCTCCCGCCCCGCCCGCGCCCGCCACCCCTCCCCGCGTCAAGCGACGTAGCGCCGCGCGGAACGCCTGCCGGCAGAGAGTGACATAAGCGATATTAATATTATTACACCGAATATACACTTAATAAATTATTAAAACTTTCGTGAGACATTATTACCGTAACAATAAGACGGCTGAACTCACGTAAGCCCGGTGTATGTACCGACTAGTTTCGGTATCGTTGTAAAACGATATTCGAAATTGTTTGTATGCTCGAAAGGATATAACAATAGATGGCGCCAAGCATTGCTTCAAATGCTAAGAAAACAATGTAGAAGAATGCGTTAAGGTTTTCGTCGGTGTGGCAATCAGCCGTTTAGCTCAGTGGCTAGAGCGTCAGGCCGCGAATGCCGAAGATGTGGGTTCGATTCGCACTTTTTCTACATATTTTAATGTGAAGTTTCATCTTAACAACAGATTAACATTTATGCGCCAAGTACAGGCCGTACTTATTTGAACGCTAGCAGAGAGCTTTTTCATGTCTCTTCTGTACCCAAGCATATGGTCCTCGATCGGACAGAAAAAGAAATTGAATTCTTCTAGACTATACAATATACCTAATAATTTTTGTTACTTTGTTTCATAGTTATACGAAGTTAATTTTGTAAACAGGTTAGTAGCATTCATGAATTCGTATAGTCGGTCATTGACAGTGGTTTTATCTGGTAGTAGTTAAATCTTATTTCTTAGACTCAGTGACTGTGTACGTTGCAAAACATTCTTAAAATCCGGGAGTTGAAAAAATAAAATTGAGAGCGATAAAATGCTAAAGCAGTTTTTCTAAAGCGTCTTTTAAATTAGATTCTCCTAATCTAACGTGTACAAATGATGCTTATATCTCACATTTGATAATTAACAATGCAAATCAAGTGGATATTCATAATTAATGAAAATTGAATGTACCAGACATTATAGACTGTTATTTTATTTGCTTTTATTTGTTTAGTAACAATAATCATCATTTTCAACAAATAAATAATTCAAAACAACGAATGAACACTAACAAAAAGTTTTAGGCTACTAAATAATTAATAGCCATAAACTTCGCAAAAACAACACACATCAATCCACAAAATGTGATAAAATTAATAAAAATTTCGTGAGAAATCATTAGCGAAATATAATACGATAATTTAATTTCAAAAATTGTGATTTTGTCTTTTTTTAACACCCCAAAGACATTCATTGCAAGTTTCAAAATGGCGTCACACTTTCGCACCTAAATGCGTTGCGATGCGATGTTCCGTACATTACAAGTTTTTGCCGCTGGCGTAATCTGTGGCGAGAGAGCAAAGGAAGGGTATTGACGAGAGAAAAAAAAGGGTGCCTCGCAGTTTTAATTTATAATTCCGTCCGCCGTCTGCCGCGCCGTATTTCTTTTTTACCCGTCGTCGACTGATAACCGAAAGATGCGGCCGCGTCGCCTCTGCTTACCTGTGTCCTTTCGGCGTCCCGTTTCCTCTCGTTCAGCGCCTCAGCTAGCGCTTCCAGCCGCGTGAGCGCCCGCTGCAACGCCACACGGTCCGCGTGCCCCGGCGGCGTGTGCTTCAAGAGGTCCTGCGGCGCGGTGAATCAGTTTTGAAAATCGAACGACGTTTGAATTTGTATTTTTTTCTTTTTTTAATGGTTTCACTTCTGTTTTTTTTTAAAAACAACGACGCGGGTGCCGATTTGTTTTGTTTTTTTTTTTTAAATTGAGTTCCATGTTTGAACTTCGAAGATTTTACACTCAGCTCTATAATACTGAATGTTGCATTTAATACTTCAATTACCGTTGGAATATCTTGCAGCAGTCACGTACAAGTCTATTTCATAAAAATGTTCTAATTACATGCCATAAAATCCATAAAATATTTTAATTGGACAATTAGTTTAATTTTACGTTAAAACGAGAAAACATTAAGAGGACTAGTACCTGTAGGAACATGATGAACTGTGGAAACCTTTGCACCGGTTTGACCATCAGGCCAAAGAAGGAGAGCCGGTCGTGGGCGCTGATCTGCTTCACCTTGAAGAAGTCCGCGAGCGCGGATTTCCTCTTCGACTCCATCTTCGCCAGCTCCATGGCCACCGAGAAGTTGTTGATGAAGTCCGAATAGACGTCCAGCACCACGGCCTTGGAGAACGCGTTAAGGAAGACCTCGCCTGCGAACGAGAACACGAATATCTCATGGCAGTTTGGCAGTTGCTATAGTGTGGTCGCTTCGTGTTGACGTCGGGTGGTTATTGGTAATCTTTAAACGCGGCTTCACCCGCAAGGTTCTTTTGAAATCAAATAGACGTGGTACGGAGTATTTTATGTATCTATGGGTATGATAGCTTTCGTGATGACAAATTTCGTTTGAAACTATTAAGCAAACATATATAAATAAGCAAATATATATTAAGTACCTGGAGGACCGAGCTCTGCTCGGTTTTGTTTGGTAAATCGTGTATTTTGGAAATAAAAAAAATAAAGGAAGCAATGAACTGGTATAGAAAAAAAGTAAAAAAAAAATAAGTGTGTAAATGATCGTGACACGAACCGCGGCCTTCTGTTTCGAGGCCGCCCGATTACCGACCGAGCTATTATAACATTTTTTTCGGCGAAATTTACCGAATGATATTTTTCATTCCCTGAAAACAGGGATAAAAGAACATTTTCTAAAAGTGAAACTAAGCTAGATCAATTTTTCGCGCCCAAATCTACGCACATACTAAATGTCATGAAAATCGCTGGAACCGTTTCCGAGATTCCAATTATATATATATATATATATATATATATATATATATATATATACAAGAATTGCTCGTTTAAAGGTATTAGATAGATAAGAAATGAACACGCTTGAACCCCAACATTCTAATTTTAAATATTATTGTGGTATAAGTTCGTAAACCTAGGAAGAGGGGTACTTAAGAAAATGGTTGCCATAGAGCGGACGACTAAAGCAACGTTTAACTGCAATTAGAATGCCATAAACGTTCTGGCAAGCATTAATCAGAATGGAAGAACGATGAGGGTACGCGGCTTTAAGTTAAAATTGTATATTCATAATTTACAAGGGAGCAATTTCTGCTCGCGCACCCGTTTCCTGTTGTTTCGATTTTCATAAAAAGATAGTTATTATATACAGCAAAAAATCTTATAATATTAATACTCTGGTAGTTCTCACTTGAGATATAATAGTATAAACAGTTCGGAAGCTAAATAGGTCATCGTCAATGGCGTTACCATTGTCTTGAGACAACAATGTAAACAATGTAGTGTACACGAAAACACGGTGAACATGTTTTTATCAGTTCAGAATTTTAAAAATAAAGTAATCAACATACTGCTATTTTTCTCCCTAAATACATCGCATAGCGTACTCAACTAATATCTCGATTGCAACTATAATTTGAACGAGATCGGAGTGGTCGATGTTAATATTCCTATCTCACGTGCACCCACGAATCGCTAACTCGATTCAAACACGTCGAAGAAACCACGTTCCACGTGAGGTGTGAGAACGACTAATTGTTGCCAACGTACTTGTCGACGTCACATCCCCACGGCGTTTTTTTTTGTTCTATTTTTAAAACGTTGCCCATTAGAATAAAATTATCTTGTGTTGTGAGGACGTTTTACGAACATAAATTTCACGCGGACAAACAACCAGACGCGAAACAACTATCTGTGGGTCACAAATAGTTGACCCGCATGGGAATCGAACCCTCGACCCCCGACGCCGAAGCCGATGCCTCGGCAAATGCTCTATGGAGTCATAAAATTTGCCGCCGAAAATACACCGACGGGGCGGGGGCGCTCACCAATTTTTTCGTCGCGGTCCCACGTGCGCGCGCAGTCGACGAGTGCGGTGCGGAAGTGCAGGTGGCACTGCAGGATGTCGGGCAGCCGGTGGAAGAGCGTCTGGATCTTGCTCGCGTTCAGTATCGCCGGGCTGCTCACCTCCAGCGGCTTCTTGTAGTCCTGGTGATGGCGGCGGTCATTTTACTGATACGAAACTAATCGTAAACGAGACTAATGCCCGGTTTCTGAAACACTGATCATCGTTGAAGTAAACTAATCAGCTGTCAAATGGATTTTCAAATGTTATTTGAGTTTCCAAAAAGTTTGTTAAGCTCTTTGAATTGATCGGAATGATCTTCTTAATCAACTGAATTGATGATCAGTGTTTCAGAAACCGTCTTAAGTGCCGTAGTCACGAAATAGACTCGAAGCGTGTAGTCAACGAGACTATATATCTTAAGAGGCTTAGCGGTCAACTGCGTAGGGCCACGTGCAGTCACACAGTTGCACAAAAGGGCAGGTCCGCAGTGCAAATCTACGGGTGTTGCAAATGTCCATGAGAGGCCAGTTCGTTTGCCACCTTCTTACATACATACATGTCGAAAACAAATCGAGAACCCTTTGCTGAGCGTCTGGTCGGCCAGTGGTGGAAGGATGAAACGATCTCTATATTTCTCAAAGGGTTCAGAACGCCATAACATACATAACACTTTAGTTCAAAGCTTATGTTTGCCTCTTTTGATAAAAAATAGACAAATAAAGTAATGCTTTCATGAAAAACTTTTGTTTAAAAACTCTTATATATAAGGAATGTACCTACGATAAAGTCATCTATTGATAACACCCTAGATTTAAAATTAGACAAAATATTATAGTTATTCTTCAAAGTAAGATACCTCTCATTGATAAATATTCATTTGTTCATATTACCATTCGGATTACTTACACCATACTTTACATCAAAGTGAGAAGCCATTATTATATGACGTACTCTAATGTATGTAAATCAATTAATTACTCAAATTAATATGTTTTCTACAGATACTTGGAAAAAAGAGTTCTCAATATTTAGTAGGCGTCAATGTTATACGTATTGGTATAAACAAGTTACGTTAAAATCTGTATTCATACACAGAACAACGGTGTTGAGTTAAAAATAAATGAACGTAAACAATTTAGTGTCGGACGGCGGGTTGCCCTCATTAAAAATTGTTTACTAATCTAGCCTTGCTACCCATTGTGTTGAATTAATCACATGGTTGGGATGTTTTGTGTAATTTTTAAATATATATAAATGTATAGGAAATTTTATGTCAACATTTGCAAAAGCGTTCTAAATACATAGTGTAGTTAGTACCCATCATAAAAATTATTCATCAGAAAAAAATATTCCATAAATATAGAAAGGAATATGATTGGTTTGTGTGTTTCCCTTTACTCGCCATTTGGTCGATATGAAAAGCGTAAAAATTTAAACAAGCGCTATTGTTTGCACAAAGCTTTAATGTATATTTTATGACTTTGAAACTTTTTTATGTAAACATAAAAATAATATAAAGAATAAAACACTAGTTATAACATTACGAAAACAATCCACAAATAATTCAAGTGAACTTTGAAAAAGTACATGTATCGATCAATATTATTGTAGAAGTATTTATTAAGTGGTACTTTAGCTTTACCTCGAACTTTGTCGTTTAGATGCGAATGCGAACATCGTTATATGGCGTCATCTCTCGGAATAGTAACGGCGAGTTTGATTTGCAAATGTGCGTGAGCGTTCACATATCGATTTTCAACTTGACCAACTTATAATAATATATATATATATAATCGCCTTTTTGTTTGTTTGCTGATGCTACTACCTGTACTGTCACGACATAATGGACAAAGTTTAAATCAATTAGGTTCTCGAAAAAAACCTGTACGAATTTACATTTAATTAAATAACACAAGTAAACTCCCCTACGGTTAAATAATTCTTTTGGACCAATGTTAATTTTCTCTGCCTTTTATATGTCCATTTATTTTATTAAATTCATAATAAATTCTCTTATGTATTATTTATGAGTTCTGAAGAACTTCTAAATATGAACAGACCGACATGTTTTCCAAAGCCACCGTTGTCCCTAATTACTGACGACAACACAGCGGACAAAGTATAAACACACGGACGCCATTTAATAAAGAGATGGCCTCGGAGCCAGCTCGCAAATAATGCCTGTTAAACTGCCCCACTTCCTAATATGCAAATTCGTAGTATACAAAGTGGGCGAACAATGTTAAAGTGGGACAGGCGACTTTTATTTGTTTACCCGCATGCCGGGAACATTTGACAGTCTCCGTGACACTTCGCCTTATGGCTTTGTGTTCGGACGTTTTTAAACAATGCTCAAAACGCTGCGACGTAGAAAATGGTGTTGTGTACTGTGTCGAAGTCAAAAAATTCTTAATTCTTGCGGTAATAAAAGTATTGCGTACTTTTAGGAATTAATCGCAATTAGAACAAATAAAATTATTATGTATATCAGAATGTGATAAACATATATTATAAAACAAGTATTCTCCCTCAAAGGCATTCGAGTTATAATCTGTATAAGCAAAATAAATATTCGATTTAAACTTATATTTTACTATACAGGGAGGGAACGTAATGAAAAAGATCAATACATATAGCGTAACGTTATACGTTCTTTATATCATCTTAAGGTACTTTCTAAATCTATTTAAGTAGTGAAACCACTAAACAAGTACCCGCGAAAAATCAAAGTACGCGCAATGTATCCGGACGCCTTATTCTAATTGATTCTATCCACACCTTTCACCGTCTCAAGTGACGCTTAACGGGCACCGTTTACGTAACTTGAAACGGCTTAATTCAGAACTCTGGAGGCGGCCCATGCAATATATCTAGCCGGAATTATTTCATTAATAAGCCTACAACATAGTACAATTTTGAATAATATTCAAAAGACTTAATCGTCGCGATAATGCAAATGTTAGTGCCTGTATGAACCTCTCCATATGTGCAACACCATTAGTCGCTGTTGCTCAGACTGTTTTTTTTTATCTGAACGAGCGCACTTTGATAATTTCATTAACGCCCAGTCAATGTTGAGGGAATTACCAATATTAAATCACTATTAGCGCTGCTCAAATTAACGATTACTACAATTTAATTCGACGTTAATTGATTCGATCAAAATTGCTGAATCGAATAAAAAAGTCTGAAAAGAAACTAATTTACGAATTTCACCTTTTCTCCGGGTTGCGTAATCGGAATCCGATTGCGAATAATATTAATTGAAATAAGTCAAATAAAAAGCGTCGAAACAGTTTCGTTTCGGAACACGCGCTCGACGTCGAGCACGTGACACGTGTTTCGTTTAATTGACTCGATAATCGCTACGGATCGTGTTTTGATTGAAATGCTCAGCTTGAGGAGAAACGGGTAATGAACGAAGGCAAGTGAAACTAGTAATTAATTGAATCAATTTATCAACTGGGCGAGCTTTAACGTTAACGCGTTTTCGCGCTGCAAGTGTAACAGAAGTCTTAATAGAATTTTAATGCGATGGTGACATTGAGAATGAATATTTATTTTGATATGCAAATCGCCGAAGTGAGACCATTGAATAAAGATAAAATAGTCAAACCAATCTAGTAATTACAAAAACTATGATAATTCAAAGTCGATATGATAATTTACCAGCTGTAATGTAAATATAAATAAGTGTTCAAAAACGAATAGTCCACGATAAAGCTCTAGGCTGGTGTTAATCAGTTAAACGACTGCTTTGTGATTGGTCTCTTAAGATATCAGACAGATAAAATCAGCAAAAAGGTTTATATATCAACTGAACGGGATAATCTACATCAAAATGACCATAGTCATCAGGTATGTTTCAAAACGACGATTATACTTTCCAAAAAGACTGCCATATTTTTACTAAAGCGAACCCATTTAATATAAATAATATTAAATTATTATCCGTTCAAAAATGAATAAACTATATCTTTACGATTGCGCTCAAACCTTTGTAAATTTTTTTGAACATTCCTTCAAATACGAATAAAATGTTTACGATTGTGCTTACACCAAATACATTCGGTTTAACGGTCGCGCTGCGTTCGCAACACTCGAGACCAGGTTTCATTGACAACTCGGGTTATTTCTGTTGGAGGCCGGTTGCGAAAAGCAAACACCTGAAACGGCCTTGCATTTGCAGAGCGTTTGGGCCGCCAAAGTAATAATTTGCCACGCGCTTCGTGCATACCTCTCGTTGAGGTGACAAATCGATAAGATAACTTTGCGAGCTCTGTGTTTGCGTACTCTGTACCGAGGAAGCGCTAATTCGATTTGCGCCCGATAGCTGTTCGAAACTGGGCGTAGACAATACTTTATTTAACGTCCGTCAAAACTTGTAAAAGTCGTTTCTATTGCATGCGGTAATTTTATTTGCGATATTAACGATCGCACACCAGTATAAAAAGAATTTAAAATATTTATGTCGCCCTGGTAACCTTTTACTTTTCAATTATCTATCATAAAAACTGTATGAATTAGCAATTCAAACATAACCGTCAGATCTAGTTTTATTATGTTTCACTATGAAATAACATTTATTTCCTTATGCCATTTGAGGTAACCGATTGTTATGTATTAAAAAAGCTACCGATTTATATTGCAGTGTTTATGTAGCAAACATTTTTAGATTAACATGAGAGTCTGTTACATAGTTCGTAAAATTTATTCTTAATCTTAGGCAGTCTTAACTAAACCGTCGAGTGTGTTATCTTCGGAGTGCATATGTATTAGTTTGTTAGAAAATGAAATGCTAAAGTAAGGTAATAGTGTGTGTGTGGCCTTGATTTAACGTCATCTTCTCACAAGGGACTTCAAGCTTGATATCTCTTTTGGATAACTAAAATATTACTAAAATACATCATCTTTCATGATGATTTTTCATGAAAGATGTCGATCATTTTTCATGTCGATTTAGTCAGAGGCCTTTCGACATTTTCAAACTAGTGGGACAAAAAGCCCATAAGTACTCTTTTATTAGATGACACTACATTTTGAATTTGGACATTACTCTTATTATTATTAGTACCTGGAGGACCGAGTTTTGCTCGTTTTTTTTGGTAAATCATGTATTTTGGAAATAAAAAAAAAATAAAGAAAATGATCTATAAAAAAAAAGAGTGTGTAAATGATCGTGATACGAACCGCGGCAGTCTGTTTTGGAGCCGCCCGATTACCGACTGAGCTATTATAACATTTTTTTTGCGGCGTAATTTACTGTCATATTCGAATGATATTTTTCATTCCCTGGAAACAGGGATAAAAGGACATTTTCTAAAAACGAACCGTAGCTAGATCGATTAATCGCCCCCGAATGTACGGCCATACAAAATTTCATGAAAATCGCTGGAGCCGTTTCCGAGATTTATATTATATTTCGAAAATATATATATACAAGAATTGCTCCTTTAAAGGATAAGATTAATACAAAAATCACGACGATCGCGTGCCGATTGAGTGCGGTCAAGGCAGTTCATCTTCACTACAGATGACTACCTCATTTGAGTAGATCGCAAGAAGAGAGACATATCAGAAAGCGTTCCACATTATACTAAGTTATTACCACCCACCGCCCATGGACGTCCGCAACCCCAGTGGGGTTGTTGGTACGTAGCCAAAACGTAGGAAGACGTGCATGCAAGATACATGTACAAATATTTCTTGACGTCAGTCTTCTGCAAGGCCGTGGTACGTTCCCGAGCAGGCCAAACCATTAAACAGGAGCACAACTCTACCGCAGTTAAAACAATTACACACCGCAACACCCGTTGGGTTGCGGATGCGCTGTCACCTTTTAATAAAGTAGGCCTCGGCTACCTCACTCAACAGACAAAACGCAGATGTATAGCACTTCCACTTTCCGCCGGTCTTCTACAAGGTCTTGGTACATACCTGGACAGATCGCCTATTCGTGCAACGGCGAGAAAAATGGACCCACCTGTGCCCATTCACAGAAGTATTGTGTGGCTATGCACTAAGATTACTAACGTTGACAAGCCTCTGCAGCGTGGCTACGTAGGAGTTCTCGCTGTGTATGATCGCCGCGACCACGTGCCTCCGCCTTAGCTGCACTGGACTGAGGGCCTCTGGCGGTGGGCCGAGTGACGGCTGGGGGACCCTCCCGCCACGGACCTCCCCCCCGCACGAGAACATGTCCTCCTCCAGCTAAAATCAAGTGAAACCTTCGAAAAACGGAACAAACAATGGCTAAGATATACTAATGTCAAATGCTCGCTGCCCGCGGAGTAATAAGTCGAATAGCGCTCTCTTGAAGATAGACAGAGAGCGCAACAGGCGGCGTCCTGCTTCCACGTTTTGCTACCCCGCGGGCGGCGAGTTTTTGACATCTGTGATGTCTTAAAAGTAAACATAGTAAAGCAGCAGTATAATCCACCACACACACCCACTGCGGATTGGCAGATATCACATATCTTGGGAGTTAGTTTTTTTGTCACTATGTCGAAAATATGCACTTCCTTCACGAATTTTCCCTTCGCAGCTGAGCACGTGATAAGTCGGCAGTTAAAATTAAAAATGTCATTGTTGCAGGCATCGGGATTTGAACTCAGGTTGCTCGAGTATATTGAATTAAAAGCGAGCGCCCGGATACTGAGATATCACGGCTAAACTGTGAAGGCTTACAGTTCAAAATTTACGGAAACGATAAACATATGCGTGTAACGTTCGCTTCCCAAGATCCGCCGGCGAAATGTAAATATTGTGCGTGCGGATTTTCACGTATTAGCGTTTCCACCAGCGTTTACGTAATGGATTTCACGTTTCATCGGTTTATAAAAACAAAAGCCCGTTCTGAATAGATCGAAGTTTTACATTTTAGTCTTCATTGCCAAGGATATAGTTATTCGTGATAATTTTACGAGTGGTATTATTAGGCTTACATAAAATATGATATGGAGTTGCCAGACTCCTACTTATTTTATCAAAACATCTCCTGTTTTAACAATTTAATTAAGGACGATTAAGTTAAAATTTCTCTAACGCTCTTTCTTTATGCCAAGACTACGGTGACACACTTTTCCTTGTTTGTTTAGTGGGAATCTGTTACAGAGGTGAATTCTATGATAGTCATCAGTTCACACGCGATAGTTAATTATTATTATGCGCATAAATTCCATCATTAGCTTTGCTTGAATCATAAACAATGAGATAAAAAATGTGGCATTTAAAAAGAGGAAGACTAAGAACAGCTATACGCCAATCAATAAAAGGTTTCCGCTAAATTTATTTTAAGTACAAGAAAAAGGATCTTGAGATAATTTGAGTATCTAGAAAGAATGAATGATGGACATTACAGCTAGAGTATTAATAAAGCAACTATCAAAAAAAATTACGGTATTGAAAAGAGAAGTAAAGTAACAGCCAATACATGTCCCACTGCTGGGCAAAGGCCTCCTCTATACAGAGGGTATCAGGGCATAGTCCACCACGCGGCCCCACTGCGGATTGGCGCACTTCACATATTTTCGAAATATATATTTTTTTGTTATTATTTCGAAAATATGCAGGTTTCCTCACGATGTTTTCCTTCACCGCGGAGCACGTGTGCGGTATTGAAACATTCCAGAAAAAAGTCTACTGACCAAATATTATAACTTTTCAGAGACGGCTGTGAACTTAAGAATAAGCAATGAAAAGAATAAAGACACACGAAAAAAGTGGATGAATATGCATATGTTAAACTAAGGGAGTGTGCCACTATCTGTCTTATAAAAAGAGCTTATAAAAATGCTATAATGAGTAGTTTATATCGTCCATATACCACACTCGTTGTATTTATTCAAAGACAACGGCGGATACGAATAGAAGCTAATTTAGCATTCTGTTCACGTACACCGGTTCGACGTGTTTACAAAGAAAACATCAAAGTTGCCACACGTTGCTTCCTTCTACCATTAAACCGTTTATGATTACGCAATAGAGACGGACTAAGGACAAAGAAGCAAAAGGCAGTACATTAAGCCGCTCAAAATCTTATATAACCATAGAGGTATCTTAAGTGTTGAAAAAGAAGTGAGCTAAGTGAACGACACTTCAAAGATTAACTCAATTAGGTCGCGACGTCTGGCAACCCTAGTGCAATTCGAATACACGAACTCATGCGCTTCAGCGAGCAAGAAAACATGTTTAATAAAACTCGAACACTATTCACCGCTGCATTATCACTTAGCCGCTATAAATAACACGCTACGCTTCCAGACTGCGTCCAGATGAGACGGTTTCGCTCGCGCGTACACGGTCCACACGAGAACATTCGCACACGAAGAATTCCGTTGGCGGCGTTGGTTTAAAATAGAAAAAAAAAAATGCTCGATCGCATCATCCAATCGTGCTCGCGTCACCATCGCTCGCGACCGGATAACGACACCGTCCAGACAATGACAACCGCCGACCGAATATTACGGGCACGTAAATGTCAAAAAGTAACATCCGGCGGACGGTCACGTGACTTACGTCAAACGTCGCCATCGCATATTGGGCTTTATCGTGCAGAAGCTTCACGCAGAACATGTTCGCTCAGGCCACCAAAACACAACTTGTATTATCTTTTGACATTTACGAGTGACACGTTATCCATGCCGTTCAACTAAGAATACACTGATGTTAAAAATTACAATCGTAAACATGACTCCACCGTGGCACCGCGTTGGACAGCGATCGCGAATCATTATATCACATGTTTAAATAGATTATTTGTTTAGCGAGTTGTGTGTGCGCAGACGTCTCCGCGCCGACTCGACTGACTTGTGGTCGAATGACGAGATACTCAATGGTTTGGTGATTCATTTATATTATAAATGAGTCAGTTAGCCGCCTGAATAATTTACTAGGCGATGTGTTTGGTGTATATGCGGTTATATGCACGATGGAGTTTTGTATGACGTTCATAAATTCTTGAAATTACCGAGGTAGTGATCGATGCGCGATGGTAGGAAAATATCGTTTCTACTTCATTGACAGCGAGGCGAGAGACGGCGTTAAATGGTTTAATTTTTCGCTATAAATACCAATTGAGGTTCGTTCTTCAGTCTAGTTCAGGACAGACGAGAAGGGCAAAAATTATTTTAGAATTTATTGAGGAACGTTTTTTTCTCATAAAATAAACTCACAAAATGATGCGTTTATTATAATTACGGTACGACGATAATGTAATAAAGACTATAATGTTGAGTATTTATAATAATGACATTCCAATCAATATCAATAAATCTAGGAAATTTAAAGACACTTTTATAACATACAAGTTTAATAGGTATATTAATTATTTGACAGCTGGTTTCAATATTCTATCTAAAGATAGATTTGGTTACTAGCGATAGGTATTTGACATTAGCTCCATAATATTTACTTCCAAATTCTATATCCAGTAGCCGTAGTAGTTATTGATGTTGATTAAACATTAAATTTCATTAAAATACACCATCTTTAAATGTGCCGCAATTTATAACTTAAAAAGTTCCCACTAAAACCAAGTTATATACATTTTATATAAATATTTTTTAATAATACGACTACACGACATTGGCTTAATCCCCTGAATAAATTGCACAATTGTCGCGGCATCCGCAAACTACTTAAGTTAACTACACATCCTGTCGGATGACACAAGTTAATTATGGCCCATATTTATACTGCCGCCTGTTTCAAAACCATTTAACAATTGAACCACCGACCGAAATTATTCACATAATTTTCAGTACCACACTTCCTGATGAAGCAAAGAACGTGAACGTTTCTTAGTACTTAGAAATAAAAACACTTTGAAGGACATGCTCAATTAGCGCATGTCGCATGTGTAAGAAATGGAAACAGCTAAATGTAAAATAAAATCAGTTGCTTCGCTAAAGTAATCGGGCAATAAACGTATCAGCCCAAGTCAAAGTTTTACTTCCTAGACAATAAATTACTTAGCAACGTGTGCTGATACGAAGAAAAAACAAACGCAAATCCATTCGTAATATTGTTGTTAATTTATGTTAAAAATATTAAGCACTGGTTTTCGCTTGGCTGTAATATTTTCACGATTATTCAAATGTGCGTTTTTTAAAATGCTGCTCAATATTCGGTATGCTGGTTATAGATTTCGAAGGTCACAAAAGCACTTAGGAAACACATGCCTGGCAATTGAGCTGCTGGGAATGAGACCACGTGGGTCTTCTTAAACGGTTCGTTTGGATATATGACATAGGGAGCTCCCCTTCCCTCATATTGAATATATCTATTTTGAAACGTCACGTACTGATAGCAATAAGATAAAAAGCTTTATTATACAGTTGTATTGGAAAACATCTTTCTTGCAATTTATTTTCTAATTGCGTCTTAGACAGACTCCAAACCGCCTCCTACCAAACTCCACGCTGGTCAGATGGCGATAACCGAGGCATGTAGCATCCGGTTTGCTATGTCGTTACGGGGACTTATTTATTTGATCTCGCAGCGATGCCAGACGCATTTAATAAAGTTCGACTAGTTGTATTCGCATTGAAGGCGCCATTGTTCATCATACAGGATGACTTCTCACTTAAATAAAATAAAATAAATAAATAAAAATAACTTAATCACCACACTGTCAGAGCGGATACGAGCATACGAGGTCACATTTCCCGGGGCACGGAGCGCCCTCGAGACCATGCCCCGGGCGACGGGGTTCGATTCCCCGATGCCCGTTTTCCGGGGCAGTGTGTGCCGAGCGCGGGCTGGCACTTACCTCGGGCAGCTTCGGCATCTTGTCGGTGTCGTGCGAGTGCATGTCGTAGTGGTGGGCGGAGCCGCGGCGCACGCTGAACCAGCGCGCCAGGCGGCCGCCGCCCTCGTCGTCGGGCGGCGGGGCGGGCGGCGACGGCGTCTCGCGCCCGTTGCGCCACCGCTCGCACAGCTCCCGCGCCCTGCTGAGCGTGTTGCGCAGCTGCCCGCTGTTCCTGCAAAGGTGCGATCGTCAGGCGGTGTGCCCACTACGGCAGCAAGAAGCACCGATGATAATAGGCCGCGTGAGGTGGAAGTGTCACATTTGTGCGTTGCGCCTGGTTTATCTTTTTTTTTATGTGACAATGTGAGTGGCAATCGAGCTGGTGGTTTATCTGATGTTAAGTGATGACCGCCACCCATGGGCATTTGCAACGCCTGTAGGGTTGTAGATGCGTTGCCCTTTTCCTTTTAACAAAGTTAACTCCGGCTACCTCACTCACCAGACGAAACGCAGAAGTATGATACTTCCAGTTTACGCCGGTCTAATGTGAGGTTGTAGCGTACCCGGTCGGCCCTGCCCATTCGTGCAACAGCGAACACTATTGCGTGGTCCTACCACAGTTGATTAGTGTGTTTGCCCAATTAATTGAAGGTTGGTAACGCATCTGTAACCCTCTGGGTGTTGCAGTTGTCCATGGGCGGCGGTTATCACTTAACATAAGGTGAACCGCCAGCTGTCGCCTTGTAACAAAAAGTGTGTGAAAAAAATTGTCGCTTAGCTTTTCGTGATTATGCGTCCAGCTAGACGCTCTAGCCATTAGTGGCTTATTAGCCATATTAGCTTAGGCTAAGCGGTTGAAAATCCTCACTGCGCGAAAATATCGGCATAAGTATCTCCTATGTTTTTACTGCATTTTTTGCAATGCTTAGCGTTCTATGCTTCGCTCACAGCGAACACACTTTCTCAAATTACGTTTTTACTAAGATTATTCGAAAACTAGAGATATCAGTTATTCTGTTGAATTTTAATCTTATAATTTAAGTGACAGTCTCTGCACTGTAGACGTGATTTAAAATGTTTAGATAAATTTGTCAAAAAAAATCTCTAACGTCCGTATTTTGAACATCCGATGACGTGTACAGGCTGCATTTAAGTGCATATTATGTAAAATATGAATTTTGTGATTGTTAAAACCGCTATATCTTGCGAATTCTTATGAGAAAAAGTTTTTGTAGAGAAACCCATTTTTGCAGAGAATTGTATGATCTACACTTTGTGTCTGATGTATTTTTACGATAAATTGACCGTTTTCGAGAAAAATGGAAACAACCTTAATTTTGCAGTTTGACTTGGACAAAATTTTTTGCAGAAGTAGGATCGAAGGGGATTTTTGAAATTTTATTTATAATGATGTATTTAACTTCTCTGCCAATTTTCAGCTCTATGCGAATTTTGGCTAGGTTATGATTTTTTTTCGTCTATTTTGACTGGACTAAAAGTGCTTCAAGCTGCAACAAACAAAGTAGACTAGCTGAACACGACTATTCTCCGAGCCACTTACTTTAGACTACTAAAGCCAAATAGTTGATCGCCGGTCTTAAATTATAAATGTGAAGTATATTAGTGATTCTACTACTGTGTTATTTCTTGAAAAGAACCTTCAAAGTTCTGAGACTTTAAGCCAAAATAAGTTTAAAATAAAATATCAACTGATTAATTTTCATAATTTTCGATAAGCTTAAAATATATTAAAAAAAACTCGCTCTCTCTCTCTTAAATTAACTCTCTATACTATTATTATTTATACTACTACGTGACTATAAATTTTTTGATCGATTATTCAAACTGTCCTTAAAGAAGATATACATATTAAAAATGGTCGCTCTAGACTAACGTGTAATTGCTGAGCTGAAATAACAAATCATAATAAACCATATTGGTCAATACATAGAGTCGTGATTCATTTGCTTGCAACCTATGATGACTTTGTATGAGAACACGTCAGTTATCTCATAAAATGGCAAGAACACAGTTTCCCACAGTCCGCCATGGTTATTCGCAACACAATTATGTGTCATCGAACATCGATCGTTGTCATCGTGTAGAGATAATGTGTTGGTTGCGTTGTCTGTCATTTTGTTTTGTGCAAGGTTATTTATTATGTTAGTACATCAGATAGAAAAGTGTTAAGACATTACGTAGTATATGTAGATGGTATATAGTATAGATAGGGTGCTGGTAAATGTAATGATCAAATACTGATAGACGGAACGCGTTTTTGTCAAATCCGCATCTATATCATCATATTCTACGTAGCGGCTAAGGAACTAAAACAAATAGGTCACTTGAGGGAAAACGATCACCGCCCATGAGTATTCGCAACGGAGGAGCCGCAAAGGTTAAGCTTGAAATAGGCTCTCTTTTTGATGATCTTCTTTAGAGTGTTATTTTTTATTTAAGGAGTACATTAAGAATACATAAACATCACTAATCATAAACTAGCGACCCGAGCCAGGCTTCTCACACACATCACATTCGTTTACATTTCTTTTACACTTGTGAATCACTTCGTCCACTGGTGAAAACTGAATAAATTCCATTCAGCAGTTTTAGAGTTTATCGCGATCATACAGACAAACAGACGCGTTGGGAGGAATTTGTTTTATTTATATGATGTAGTGAAGAGAACAGACACGATAGATTATTTCTATCACTTCTTCGAGTTATATTATTCAAATCAATTGACATAAAAATGCTAAGTAATGTCATAATCACATTCTATGACTAGTCGAAAAAACATGGTTCGCAAGGTAATGAGACCTTGGACCCGCGTAATTATTTATTCAAAGCAGTGACATGAGGGTTGAAAGAGCGGACTTAAAAATAATGCGTAAAAGCAGACGTCAAATGTAATTTGAGCATTTAATTAACCAAGTGGCAATGACTAGAATGTTAAAGGACAAAGAGATAAACATAATAACCAAAGTATCACCAATAGTGCCCCTCAATATAGAGGTGACAATCATTTACGACGGTGTAGCCGGTCTTATTTATTGGGCCAATTGAGATTGATTACGCGATCGGTAGGATGTGGACAATTAGCGGACGCGGAAGAGCTTCAATTATAGGGAGAAACAAATGTCTAACGATGCCTTTCAATTGGTGAAAGTTCAATTCGAAGAGTAAAGTATTCGGTTTGTGGCTTTCGCGTTACAACTTTGCTGTAAAAACGTGTGAAATTAAATGACTCGAAGAGCGTTGCGTAAACATTACAGGATTCATGTAAATTACAGGAGAATACAGGTGTACATACTTAGTTTTTTCCTGACGGTATTAGATAAATAATATTCTTCATCGCACAAGCACATCCATGTTTATTTACGTTATCTTCTATCATCTTCAAGCCCGTATAAGATGTACACTTTATGTTTTAAGTTAATTAGCTTCAGCAACGTGCTCCAACGTGTATAGTTTTTTAAAAACAGTTTTTTTACGGTACTAATCATATGATTATAGCCTCTTTATTGGACGAACAGAGCGTAAGAGCGTAGCTGTTTCTGATTTGACTTATTGAGAACATATTTGTGAACAATTATACCATAGTACCTGGAGGACCTGTATATCGTGTATTTTGGAAATTACATTTATATACAAATTACTGAGTAATGAAATATGTATAATATTTTTTGATCTTACCGATGTAATAATAAGAAAATATGAACTGGTGTTTTTCACAAAAGAAAGAACTTTAAAAAAAAGGGGCAAAAATACGAAATCATACAACAAAAAAATAAAAAATAAACAAAGCAATGATCTGGAATCGAAAAAAAAGTAAAAAAATAAGTGTGTAAATGATCGTGACAAACCACGGCCTTCTGTTTCGGGGCCGCCCAATTACCGCTATTATAAAAAAAAAAAAATTATGGTGAAATTTACCGTCGTATTCGAATGATATTTTTCATTCCCTGAAAACTGGGCTAAAACGACATTTTCTAAAAATGAAACCTAGCCAGATCGGTTTTTCGCACCCGAATCTACGCACATTCTAAATTTCATGAAAATCGCTGGAGCCGTTTCCGAGATTCCGATTATATATAATTATATATATACATATACAAGAATTGCTTGTTTAAAGGATAAGATTTGCTTACACAGAAAAATAATCTTGAACGATTGGGGTTAGCAAAACAATCCTATGATCTCTATAATTTTAACAGTTTTATAAAGGATTCCTCACAAGTAAAGTTGGACGTTCATTCAACAAGATAATTAGAAAATACCCCAGTCTACTCAAGACAATTATTATACATAAAAGTATTCAACTTAAGATAGCTCCACGAGAACCATAATATAATCGACATAAACACGATATCTCATTCAGACGAGGCGGCGTCCACAACATGCCTGGCGTGTATCGCCCCCATGTTGTCACCATAAAAAGGTATTACGCTGAATTTTAAATCGAAAATAGTCGCGCCATTATGGGAGCTACGTTCACAGCGGTCGATATAAATGGTGCGGCGATTTCGAGAGAATGCAATTGTAATGGCAGAGCGATAAAACAAACGACATTTGTCGAAATGATCCACGTTAATAAAACGACAATGGAGCGATTACCTTACAAAACGTTTCAACAATGAAACAGCCGAAGGTTGGCACAACAATAAACAGATATATAACGTCCAAACATAATATGCCACATTATGTTATATGTATGGCATTCGTAAGATCAGTAAGCATATCATGATCTTTATAAATGGATAAAGAAAAATAAAAGACAAGGTTACTCCTTGCATGACTTAATATGAACATATATTAATTACTAAACTATTTAATAGATCAATCTTAAAAAAAAAAGGTGAACAATAAGGTCAATAATAACTAATGCTTTTTAATTTTTATAGCAGTGACAGCCCTAACGTCTAACGTATATACCCTATTCGGTAACATGATGAAAGATAAAATATTGTGTTGTGTGAGGTAACCCCACAAGACAACCTTTGTAATGCAATTTTATTATGAGGTATCGGTTACGGTGCTGTTGAGTCGGTGTTGCTATCCGAAAGCATGTTGACGTTGGAAGATATCTTTCGCCATAATTGCACACATCATAACAATATTAAGTTTGGCTGTTAGATTATGCAACTTATTGTTTTGAAATGGGCGTTTGAAATATGCGCACTATAAAATCACGTCACACCGTACAAACACGAGTTACTCGATCTAATATCAATCTGTCAATTGTCGGGCTCATGTAGACGGAATACCAGCGAAGCTGTTATTGTGCTGTACTGAATTCTATTATGTGGACACGTTTATGAATAGATTGTGCGTATGGCAAATATTCAGCAATGCAATATGCAACATAATCGATATAGACATGCTATATCTAATATATAAAATTCTCGTGTCACGGTGTTTGTAATTGAACTCCTCCGAAACGGCTCGACTAATTTTCATGAAATTTTATGTGCATTTCGGCCAGGGTGGAGAATCGGACAACATTTATTTTTTATCCCCAAAATGTTATGGGTGGTCCACCCCAAAAATTTTTTTCTACCCTAAATATAATTTATATGGCAAAACAACGTTTGCCGGGTAACATATTATATTATATTCGGATTAATATATATTATATGATTAAAAGCTTTAATATATGGGGAACCTAATATATCCAGTTTTAAGTTGAAGGAAATACACTTTCATAGTCTTGAGTCTAGATTGTTTAAACGTAAAAGTTAAAATTATGAAACTTATTTCAAGAGATTCTTCATGTTTAGTTAGGAGAGATCGTATGCTAATATATATAATGTATATATATGTAACTCACACATCATTAGAAGTCAGAAGTTGGTACTGTCAGCAGACTAGTAAAGCAGAGATGGGAATACGTTTAGCAATCATCGATTCTTAGCAGACATCGTTTTAAAGTTTGTCCTTATAAAGTAGATATTTTATTACGTTATCTCGACTTAATATAATTTGGCCCCAAAATCACCGTCTCCATTAGAGTAACAATTATAATAATATATCAATAGAAATAAGGCGTTCATATAACCTTTTGACATTTACGTAAATACTACAAAAAAAAAATTACTATGCGTTTCATTTGTTTCTAAATACCAACGCCACACAACTTATCATTCATGGTAACAAGACCGACTTTAAAAGCAAATTAAAAGCAACAAAATCCTTTATATAATTTTATTTCTAAAATCATGGATAACTAAATTCTTTCAATACGTTTTACGTGAAACAAGAACGGGACGAATCAGACTTGTAAAATATAACTCCGGATGCGTTGGTACAACTTCTTAAGTGAGGTATGCGACACAATCGCGAATTGTTTAGTGTCTTGTTTATTTCTTTTAAATCCATGGACATCCGTTATCTTCGTAGGGTCATGCTGGGTCAGCTATCTATCAGCTCTCCATTAAAACGATACTATATAACACGGTAAGTACTAGATAACGGCAATGAAGACGTCGTCGGCGCCTTTAACAATAAATGAAAGGGCTGGCCTTTCATTATATCAGGTCTTAATAGTTACTTCGAAGAATTGACTTATTTATTTAACCTTTATTACTGGACGCTTAGGACTTGGTTCAAGAAATTGTTTATTTTGTTATCTTCATTTGGTTGGCACAAACAATAAAACCGTACTGTTTATCCTTTGGTCAAACTAAGGAAATAATTTTTCCGAATTGACTGCCCAACTGTGTTAGCGTAAGCTAAACTGTTTAAGTGGTTAAAAGATTAAATACAATTAAGAATAAAACTATGTTATTATATTTTTCAATCGTTTGAATCATTATAGAAATGGGGACAAGATCTTATATTTGAAGTTTTATGAAGTAATATTAAGAATACTGAATATACTGTATACAGCGTGTCGTTACCACCGCAACAATAAATGAACACATATATAGAGGATAACCTTTCAAATTGTATTAAACATTTATATTCTTTAAACATTAATATTTAACGAGTTATTAAATTTTCCAAAACTAACGTTTTTAGAACATCCTTAACGTATAAAACGGTAACGTAAAGTTCATTTGTAAAGGTCAGAAAGCATATGATTGTGTTTAATGAATTTGAAAGAGATAAAACATTCAGTTAGAGGGAGATATTTGTAGTGCGACGCTGCGGCGACGAATTAGTTTGTTTGAAAATATATATTTTTTTAATTATGGATTTTTTTAACGTTTTATATTTTTTATGATTATTGGCAAGTAGCGTTAGACGTGTGTTAATTTATTGTCGCGGTGCTAACGACACACTGTATACTGACTTTAATTGTATCCTTTATTTCTATGGTAATATTGTAAGTATGAAACTTTGAATGTCATTTAATACGGAATTGACATTGGTAAATAATCGACGAGTTCGTTTTAAGCTTTAGAATAACACAATTAAATAAAAGAAACAAGTTGGTTAAGAAAATGATGAATTACCCACTCCTACTTCAAAAAGTTGTCGGGTCTGACCTATAGTTGAATGACAATATGCAAATTGGTAATACAACGCACCAGATGTATGTTGCCCCGGTTTAATTATTTTGATATGTTTATTAACATTCTCGTTGGTATTTAAACAAGTGTTTGACATTAATTGAATTAATATCAAACATACGAACATTTTTACCGAGTGAAAAAATATGATTTGCCTTTAATTTTATCAAAATGATTAATGTAAGATTAATAAAAACCTGTATACTAATCATCAAGCCAACACAAAGATAGTTTAGACTCTTTCTAAACTATCTTTGGTAACTTAAGGTATTGTGGTCTTTATTCGTTTAAGGCGCTTAAGGGGAAATCGGAATTGCTATGTTTCGTAGGGTTTCCCTACGCGGGCGAATTAAACAGATCAAGGTAAGGATAGTAGTAATAATCAATAGGGTTAAGTTACAGTGAGATGGCGACGTTGCTCGTAAAAACATTTAATCAGTTGAACATAATTTTCCATAAATTACAATAAAATATAACGTATGTAAGCTTCAGATGTTGAACTGATGACGTAATTACTTAAGGTAGTTATTGGGATTGAAACTTCATATGATAACGGAAACTTAAAAAGGAAAAATAACAATATTATATATAGCTTGAAGCTGAATGTAATGCGTAATATTTACTTTCCTGGTAGAAACCCAAAGACGAGATGCAGATTGGTAGGACCAAGATTGCTTCGAAGCAAGCAATTGTGCCACAGGCATTCATAGGGCTTAGTTGCGCAATAACAGCACAATGATGTTATATCTGATCTAATTCTATAAGTGCCTGAACATTCTCCTCTTAAATGTTATTTGAACTAATATGAACGCCTATTACTACCAATGAGGCATAAATGGCAGCTATGATTCTAGAAATGTATACATACGAAAAGTGATTCAAGCTTGTATATATATATATATACATATATATATATATATATATATATATATATATATATATATATATATATATATGATACTGGTATGCAAATACAGAGGGAACTCTACCGATGTTATTATGGCTTATAAATATAGCAAGACCAATATCAATTATAATACTGGCACAGAGTAAAATCAATTTTAATACATAAATACAATATACATTTCTCAATACAAAAAGCGTAACATTGAAAAATGTATTTCTTATATAAACAGTTGGCATACGAGCAAGCGGTACACCTGGTGCTAGGCGATTATCTCCGCCTATCTACAATAGCTATCCCTACTGTGAGGCTGCAGATGTGTTGCCAGCCTTTAAAAAAAGTGGGCCCAGGCCACCACGCTCATAAGACAAAACGCAAAAGTATAACACTTTCACTTCACGTCGGTCTTTTGTGAGGTGGTGTTACTTTTCCGAACGAGCCAGTCAATTCGGAAACAGTGAAGCTACTATGTCACAGTAATATATTTACCCGTAACACGTGCAAAAACTTTAAGAAAACGAATATTTATCTTTTAAGATATTTTAGTAAACATTGCAGGCGGAAGTTTTTATGTAGCAAATACCGTTCATAACTTAAGCTTTAGTGATCGCTGTGAGAAATAAACAGTACATATAATACACGAATTAATCGTAAATATTTTAATGAATCGTCTGGCTTTATCGTTGCAAAACTTCAAACATTTACGGTATCAGTGGTACAGCTAACAGCCGTTTGGCCTCAATTAGAAAAAATAAAAATGAGAACCAATGACAAAACAATCATTGTTAATGAATTGCGCTGTGGATTTGTTTCAGCGCGGGAACACTTTCTGTTCGTTGCTAGTTTCGATGATAAAATAAGTTGTGTCATTTTACAGTACAAGAGTTAATAATTAGTACAAAAAATTTTTCTACTGTTATTTAATATATTGTAAAAAAGCTTATAATTTAAAGTAATTACGAATCTAACAAAACATCATTACTAATCATTTAAGTCAAGTATTATACATCAACGTTTTATATACTAGAACGTTTTATAATTATTACCGACAATACATAAATTGTTCGCCTCACAATCATTTTAGTTTTATAACAGCTGTACGATTAGAAGGAATTCTATACTTATTTCGTAGATTGTTAGATCGTTCTTGTCCAGTTACGAGTAATTTACAGTTATAAAATGTGAGTGAATTTGTTTGGTCACCGATAAAAAGTATCCGTTTATCTTATTATTAAATTTAAACCGAATGATACGAAGGAAGTGTTAGGTAACAAACAATAGGGGCGTTAATAATTATGTTGTCCAAGTACGGTGAATAATTTATCATTATCGCTAACGAACATGCAAATTGTAGACTCGGTGGCCTCATCCTTGACATTCTTTTAGTATCTCCGTAATGTCACAATTAGTTACGGCAGTTCGACTAAAGATGCTTGCCGCGGCATCCATGTTTGTACAATAAATAATAAATTGAGTTGCACATTTTACGGCTACAGTCTCAACTATCTACTGTCAATATTTAATAATCATTACGAAATTACCATTGCGTCTAAATTACGTACAACTCATAAAATATTTACTTTAAGAATGTACAAAGCAGTCTGGAACGAGCAATGGTTTGTAAATATTTTATAAATAAACTCCTGCTATTTATAAACATGTAAATTTACCGAATGAAGAATGTCGCTCGACAAACTTAGCGATAACGGTAATTTTTCTCAATTGGTAAGTGTCAAATTAATTTAAAGTAACTGCCGTATACCGTAGATTAATTCTCTGATACCAAGGGATTCCGTTAAGTTATCGGAGTTCTGCGAATTGTGACTTGATGCAATTTGACTGTGACGAATAGATTGCGGCAAGTAAAAATACTTACAAGACAGTAGGTAAGGTTAATGATTGTGATGTATAAGTAGGGATACAATTAGAGGGATTCCTTGAGTTCATTTCTCTTAAAAGTTAGAGAGGAGCTGCCCTAAATCATGTTATAACTGTAGAATCATCACGAAACAACAGAGCAGAGTAACATAAAACAATGGAACCAGCGGCGCGTGTTAATACGAGGATCATTGTACGGGGAGGCAGTGTCCCCTGCGGGACTACAGTTAGACGGGACAGGAAATTTGTGTTAATTGGGTGCGCCGCGCCTCGCTAAATGCACGGCGGGGACCACACCGGTGGCTACCAGAAGGAACATGAACAATCATTTTCACATAGGAGCACAGCATACACAGAGTTTGTAATACAAAATGTATAGAGTGAAATGTAAGATTATCGTATACAACATAGGTTTAAAATGTAGAAGATTATCGAAATATATTATCTACTATTAATAGAACTGGAAATGTACGTATGTTGAACTAAATCGTGTAATTTTAGTAGTCATCTAAAAACAATAACATTAAACTGATTTAACGTTATAAAAGTTATTCATGAGCGCTAAGCACATTAGAGCAAGTAAAATTAGGAAACCTCGCTCGTTTTATTTAAGTGCTTTCCAAGAAGTCATTTCAATAACCCTCCACTTCCTGTAATAAAGCTAACAGTTACAGGAACACGTGCCTAATCTTCCTTGCAACTTTGATCCCAAGCCAGCGTAGACCAATTAATAGATTTATTTTTAAGCAACTAAAAAACTATATTTCAAAAGCATGCGGGTTATTCATTAAGAAAGCTTTTATTGTTATCTTTATGAACTTATTAACATTGAAATTATTTGAAAAGAATCATTAAGATGGGGAAGCACAAGTAATCGATTCTAAATAAGATAATTTAAACGAAACTAACTATTGGCATCCAGTAGACGCACCAATAATACCGTTCACACTGAATTCAATTACAATGAGACATTTAGACATTTTTAAACTTTTGTTTAGATCTGAAGGGCAAACGCCCGGTTTCTGAAACCCTGATCATCGTAGAAGTCAAGTAATCAGCTGTCAAATGGATTTTGACATGTTATTCGAGATGCCACAAGGATTCTAAACTCTCTTAATTGATAAGAATTATCTTCTTAATGATCAGAATGATCAATTCAAAGAGTTTAACAATCCTTTTGGCAACTCAAATAACATTCGACAGCTGATTAGTTGACTTCTACGATGATCAGTGTTTCAGGAACCGGGCGAGAGTTTTATAATTAAATTATTACCACTAACAGTTAAATAAAAACAATATCACTTTGAAGCTGGACAAATTTACCAAGCGTTCGGTCCCCCCATTGGAAATGGAAATTGATTCTAATTTCGGAATCACTATCAATCTCACTTAGTACAGACGTGCGCCCACTTCCTTTTAATATTGCACCGAAGAGGGCGTAGTCGTATGTATGACGGTATACATTTTTTCAATCAGTTTCATAACAATGTTCAACGAAAATCGAACGCTTTTAATCATCCCTGCTGATATTATAAATGTGAATGTAAGTTTCTTTGTTACGCTTTCATATCAAAACTACTCTAACCGATTATCAGGAAACTTTGTACACATACTCTTAGAGGTATAAAAAGGACATAGGATTCTTTTTATTAAAAACAAAAGATATTTACTTAAGCGCTTCAACGCGAGCCGCGGATGAAAGCTAGTTTTATTATAAATACCAAATAAACATCACAGAATATTGGAATGTTAAAAACTGGTGCAGTTAATGTTTAACATTCCCAATACAGATATTCGACATTCATAATTAAGTCTAATCTTGGGTTTCTTTTCTCTGAATCTGAACGAAACCCACGCAAATCCTAGTTATGCAGTCGCAGTTTCTAATAATGCGCTTTGATTATAGTTCTAAGAGCTAAGTCGGGCGTAAATTATTAATAACTTGATCCTTAGGTCAGTTTGCGAGAATTAATTGTAGGAGCCGAAAGTCGTAGGCTAATGATTTACGGGGAATCTGCTAATAGCAGTACTGGTTGTAAATTTTGCAAAATATTACATTATTGCATTACTTTACGGTTCGCATGCAACCTCCGTACTTCTTATTACGATCCAATGATGTAAGTATCGGCGGCGGACTTTGCCCCAAGCTATGGCGAAGGTTGACTGGCTTATGATTAGTGGGAACATTAAACTGGGTTTAAATTAAAGGGATTAAGCAAACATTTAAATACTATTACCGAGTAGATAGAACCTTTTGATAATTTGATTTGAGGAATTGAACAGACGGCGGCCTCGTATATTAAAAAAAAACTGTTCTTAATTTAACGAATGAAGTATTCAGAGTGATTAAATAGGAACATTTCGAAATTGAAAGTTCTGGGTGTTTCTTTATTGAGTGATCTCAGCATTGAATAGCTAGTTCTACAGTCACTAATAGTTAAACGAGATGCATGACAAGAGGGGCACTTACCTAGAGTCCAGTGTGGAATTTAGCCTTTGGGAGCGCCGGAGTGGGGTATTGCGCACCGCACTCACCGGCTCCTCCCAGCTGCCTCCCGCCGTCCGGTGCTCATCTGTGAACAATGCCTTTGATATTGAGGCGAATGAAAAAAGTGAGATCCCGGCGGATACAGACTCCTTATAGCTTTGAGTACGAAATGGACGACTAGTTGACGAATGGGATTATTTATGTTTGTTAATAGAAAAAATAAATCATATTTTAAAAAAGCTCATTGAAATAATCTGAGTATTGTAGCTTGATTATAGCAAGCTTCGTCATTAAGACATAACATATTTTCATCAAGTTATTGTTCCCAAAAACTAGTATTTGTATTTAAACTGATGGATGGATTTGTGACGATATCCCGCAAAACTTTATTGATATTATCTTAAATGTTCATGATCATTTAACTCGTATCAATCAAAATTATGACGTTAAAATTAAAGCAGCTAAACAAATTAAGATCTGTAAAATTTTAGGAAAAGCTGGTATGAAAATGTAATATTTGAACCACCGAACATGAAGTAAGATATTTAAAATTCATTACATATTACCTTTCGTGCAAGTTGTTAATGGAAAAATAACTTACAATCTCCGATAGGCAGTCAAAATGACAAAACTCACGCCTCCAAGGCAAAAAGAAATATTTCTGATTACCAATGCACAGTTTTTTTAAATCAAATGATATTAACTTTGAGGTAATCGCTGTTAGTTCACATTCTGAGACAAGAACATAAACATGCCCATACCTAAAGATAGACGCGAAAACCAACGGAATACAGAGCAAATGTTATTAGGTAATTAGAATTGTCATAAGGAAAACCTACTAATAGTACTTTATTCGTTATGACATGATGAAACATCAAATAACTGAAACAGTATAGACTGTGACAGTTGCTAAATCAGTACATGCAAATAGCAATTGAGAAATCAGCGCGACTGTCCAATGCCCTTCACTGTTTGTTCAAACATGCAACGCTTGGTCCGATGGTTCGAGATAAAACTGTAAGAAATTGTTCATTGTTTATTTAGTTGTTGAAACCAAACTTACAATATGAAATCTAGACAGATTATGTTTGTACGTTATTTGTAGAATATATTTATTTCCACGCTAAATATTATTATATTAGTTTTTTAGTAGATATTGTATAAAATTAAATTGAAAAACTTCATCCAGTCAATGACGTAAGAATTGTTACATTTAACTCGCCATATTAAATTTAAACAAAGAAATTATTATCTTAAAAGGAAAAAGGTCCGTACTTGGCTTCGAAAGTATAAATAAAATATTAAACACTAGGAATAAGTACAAACTTACATTTCGCCTACAAAAAGTAAATAGGTCATTCATGGGGCAAGGTGTGCGCATGCATAATAAAATCTCACAGTCGATATTAAGTCTGCCGCTTGATCCATTTAAACGTAAAATCAAAAGTCAACTTATGGTTAAAGCGTATTACACTATTGCGGAATATCTCGACGATGCCAATGTGTGGAGTTAATACTGTTGATACTCACGTTAGATAAAATACGACTATTACACCGGCATTTTATATTGTAAACTGATATTTTTGAAAAAGAGCAATTGTTGAGTTTCTTGCCAATCTCTTCTCAACAGAAACTATTTATGTGGTACCTGACGAACCTATATGTATAATTTTTTATGTAAAATTTGACTATTCATAAGAACGCGCAAGCGTCTATTTGAATAAAGATTTTTGATTGATTTGATTGAATGAAATGATAAATGAACCTAGAATCAAAGATCATTTCGATATCTGTTATATGAAAGTCACCCCAGAGATGAAATTCCTCCTCATAAAGGATTTAACAATGTATATACTGGGTGTCCCAGAAGTAAAGAGACAAGTCAATGAAAATTTTTTTAAATGAAAAATTGTATGTCAACTGTTATCATGCGTCTCATGACTGCTTTTCCAGAAGTTGTTGCCACCCGTTTGGCCAATCTAGCCCATCTTTGCTTGAAACATGTCAACGTTTTTGATTTTTCTGAATACTTTTTGTATTCCTTTTTACACGGAGCCCAAAACATTTCGATACCTCGAGCTTGAGGAACATTAGGAGCATTGTTTTGTTTCGATATGAATTCGACGCCCATAAATTGCAAATATTGAGTGACTTCAGGACTCGTAATGACACGAAGTCATATCCGGCCAGAATACAACGTCTTCCATCTGATAATACTTGTCTATAAACGATATTAATCGCTTCATAATACTCTCGAAGATAAATTTGTGCATTCATAGACCGTGTACAGATAAATGGTTCGGAAACATTGCAGTTTTCGTCTACAGCTTGCCAAACCAGATACTTTTTTTAAACTTCTATATGTTTATCACGTTTTAAGTGAACTATGTAATGTTCTTTTTGTGATAAATAAATATATATAACCTGAATCTAAACCATTCTCGAATTGACCTGAAGACACACAAAACTTCATTAAAATCGATCAAGCCGTTTTGGAGCAATTCAGTAACATACACACGTACAGAAGAATTATATGAAGATATAAAGATTAACAAGAGCGAACATTTTTTGCTAGAAACCTACCAGCAAAACTGGTAATCGATGATGGAATCGATGAATTTTCATTTCGAACGTATTTCGCAATAAAAGTATACTGATAAAAATGTCAAATGCAGTACATTCAAACACATATTACACTACCCACATAGGCGCGAGTGGCTTTAATGGATGTTATCAATTATACTAGAAATGTCGTTCTGAGAAATTGTGTAACATTGCTCGTGAACGTTTAAAGCAAATTAAGTGATTAGAGACCTTGAAGCCACAAGTGGGCGTCGAGGCGACCACGTTATGCTTCGGATCACACAAGATACACCAATTGGATTTGCACAAATAATTCCAATCTAACTAGTATCAAATAAATTTCAATCTAGAAGCAGTTTTATTATACGCTGGATTGGTGAACAACTTTTGATTGGTGAACGGTTTTTCGTCAGATGAAGCTTTAATAGTCTCGGGACTGAAAGCAAAAACATCAGTTAATACAAGATACAAGACACACTTAAGACTGCCTTTCACGTTGAACCGGAAAAGGGAGACATATTTACTTCTCTTGTCCTTTTTTATCAGTTTATGCTTGAACTTGTTAATCCTATCGGTCTTTCTGGAACGCTTCATTTTTATTACACGTGCTCGGTTACACACAAGCTTTCATATGAAATCAATTGGAGTATTCACTGTATGCCTCTCGCGGATCACACAATTCACGGCGTCGCGATAAAATAAACTTTTTTTTTATTGGAACCGTGACACATGTCGTCATCACAAGGCTGGGACGCACACTGAAGCGGAATCGGCTTACGGAACATATGATAATAATTTTCGTTGATTGTGTCGGTGTGACTGAGAGCCAGATGAGCAGGTTGATGACCCATTCGCGACCGTGTTCTCGTTACCCGCGACTTGTACTTTGCAATTTAATTTGAATTATTCCCTGCCTTTGAAATACATCAACATGTATCTTTAAATCGTATTTATTGTCAATTTCATTCAACATAATAATTAAAGATAAAAGTTTAATATTCTTATAGATTAGTGTTGGATTTGATTGCTACCTTTCAAAGAATTAAACAATGAGTAAAGATGATGTATTCAGCACGTTCATCATTTAAATTGCTTTAAATTCGTTCTTCTGCTTAGTCTTAAAACATTTAAATAAATTAAGTCAAATTGGCACAAAATAAGTTTAAAGCTTGTAAGTGCTAATTGTAGCCCTGATAGTCGTGGTATGAACTTTGTACTTCAAATATGCTATAAGAATGATTTTTGCTATGAGATACTACCCGAATGTATCTATTCGATGTCGTTCATCTTGTACGAATTCGCTAAGGAGGTTGAGGGTAATAAGAGATAACTAAGAAAGTATCGCTCGATAATTTAAAACACATATTTATACTTTGGGATGCCCAAACTATAAGGTGTACAATGAAAAATGACCCTATAGTGAAAAGCCGATACAAGGAAGACAACATAAGAGATGTGTTCCAAGCAAGAAACAAAGTCGAACGAACACATGAAAGATATTTTTCACTTTTTTTTGAAATTCGTTTCACAAACATTTTATTTGGCGGTATCAACCGATCGTTCCTTCGAAATGGTTCATGCTTTCTACCCACATGGTGAGATGAACTCGATTGAAAAATAACGGACACCGTTAGGCAACGTTGAATGTATGAAGCACTTGTAGTATTTTTACAGTCGGCAAATGTATATTTAGGTATATATGTAAGGCGAAAAAATAAAATTCTTCATTGTAGCCATATTATGAAGCGTTATGCCATTGAGTAACATTCTTTGGGAGAGTTAAACAATCTCCGATTGAGAGTAGAGGCGCAGCGTCTTAACTAGAGAGGCAATAACAGACACTACGTTTTAGATCTGGGATAGAGGACGTTCGCGATAACCCGATTAGATGAAGCGTCGGACTACGACGATGGGGGCAGGTAGCGAACGCAAGTCCGTAATAAGAAACGATTTACGGCCGGTTCAGTACCGGTGGCAGGTATTCAGCGATCGCGGTTTAGTGCAGGGGATCAGAGACGCCGCCCGGCACGCCCCGTCACTCAAACTCATTGTTCCGATCACTCGTTAACATTGATTCGCGATATGCGAACTAGATTACAGACGAATCGCGGTTAAGCCATTCATTGTCTATGCAACAAAGTGGTACGCGTTTAGTATGTCGACGAATAGTAAGTATACTGTATTCCGTGTGATTGTCCAGTTATACGAGGTTTTTAGCTACATATCTCGGTTGGATGTTAATAGGAAGGATTATTTATGAGCGTTTTTATGGGATGAGGTGACACACGAGTATTGATAACTTTTTTTTTACGTGGGAAAAATCCTTTATGGATCCCCTGCCCCCGGATGGGGGAGGGGCAGGGGTATGTGGGAGTCCCAGTCAGAAGCGGGTACCCACTAAAACACCCACGTGGCACCTGTCTCTGTCGCATCAGACGGGTACAAGGGAACACGAAGACCTCCATCTTCCACGAGTATTGATACCTGAGGTTTTATAGTTGTTTCCGATAAGATAGGTTACCTCAACTAACAAGGCGAATTGCAATAAGTATAGTACTATTCCGCGATCTTCTAGAGGCCGAAAAGCGAGAAGAAGCTGCCACGTGTCTTTAACCGATACACCGACACACGTGTGAGGTGCTGGTTTTCAATTGATTGTTATCACGTATTTTTCTTGAAATTGTTCACCAGAGGGAAGACAATCCAGCGAAATGTAGTCAGCGTTTTTGTCGTTTTGCCGCGAGGAATAAGTTAACTAACGCATTGTTTTTACAATTTTCGATTTAGTTATGTATTGAAAGCTAGGTCCGAAGACATGCAGCGTGTTGTTACCACCGCGACAATAAATGAACACACGTCTAACGCTACTTGCCAATAATCATAGAAAAATATTAACGTTAAAAAATAACAATAATTAAAAAATATATTTTTCAAACAAACTAATTAAGTAAAAAAGTGATTGTAAAGACACGCTGTATATCTCGAGAATTGAACGGTAAGGTCATTATGCATTCTTTTCTATGGGAACCACTGTCACAGATGGCCGACTTATTAAGTCTCAAGCATGCTCGCGCCGGCTTACGCTTATGGGTAGACAAACCAAAGTTTAGAGAAATGTCTTTATTACACTAGGGATGTACAAATATTAAATACTTAAATAATACATCGCAACCGTCACTGTAAATTTTTTTCAGTTTTCGGGACTTCTATCTACGAATATTGAAATCTCTGACTTAAGAATCCCTTTTATGTGAATATAAAGTACAATCTATCCTACTCAGAACAAGTCAAGTTTTTTTATTAACGAAAAACAAAACTGACTTCAAATATCTCGCTCTGTATTTTATAATATATTTTCAGGAGTTCCCTAAATATCTCCGGAGCACAACATCAAATACCAATGTGGGACCACATGTGAAGTACCAGCATTCAAATAAAAAAAGAATCATCAAAATCGGTTCACTCAGTAGAAAGCAATACAAACAAAACTACAGTATATAAAAACAAGCAAATTGAAGAGATAATCTTTTCAATATTAATACAAAATTATGTCTAAGCGCTTGTTTATCATTCCATAAACTGGAGCAACATGAGATCAAATCCCGGTGCTGGCACTGTTGATATTGTTAATTTTAAGAGCTGATTTATCACGTGTTCAAGAAAACATTGTGAGTAAACCTGCATATTTTCGAAATAAGTAATAATAACATAATAAATATATTTTGAAGATATCGTTAAGTGCGCCAATTTTCAGAGGGGTCGCGTTGTGAACTATGCTCTAATATTCTCTGTACTGAGGCTTTTGACCAGCTATGGGACATACATACATGCTTTGCCTTACTAGATAATATATTAAAATATATAAAACTAGCGGACCGGGCAGACATTGTCCTGTACTCTGTACTGTCACGACTTAAATCCGATAACAACTTATAAACAAAGAAAAAAACGAATTATGAATCTAAACCATCCAGGGCGCCATCCAAACGCATGCAAAAAAAATCATTCAAATCGGTCCAACCGTTTAGGAGGAGTTCAGTGACAACACACGTACAGTAGAATTATTATATATATAAAGATATTCATACTCTGAACTGTCACGATTTACTATCTGTCATTACGGGAATTACGTACAGGCAAAGTGTAATCACTAAGGTTAAGACGTCACAAAATGTTTACTCGGAATCCGTCCTGACTAACGGTTGTCAGGCAGAGTGTGCTGAGTAAGTGGTGGAATTTTTTTAACCGCTCAACGATTACCGGCACAACAAGTCATTGTGATTTTCATGTATTTTTTATGAGAGAAGGTGGGAAGCAGTAGACTGCTCGCATGATGATTGTAATTACCACACTCACGGGCTTCTAGGACCCAAAGAAGAAACTTATAGAGATGCTATCGCTATCACGCGAATTAGAAGAAAGTTTCTTCTAATTTACGTCAGTCTTCTTTGAGGACGTGGCATACTCAGACGTTGCTACGAGGCTCACACTAAATGATACTTGCTTACAATGATAACGTTGACTCGCGTCAATTTAAACACTGAACTATAGATTAGCAGCTGCCTTCAATTATAGGTTCGTTTGTGCAACTGGTGGCAAGTGGATAAGGGCGATGGGCCGATAGAAATTGACCAATTACGTTTATTCAGCTGGTTAAGAACGTCACTTACAATATCTTTCTGTTTACTATTGCTATACGCTACGCATGATTTGTGTTACCGAGTGCCCGCTTCCTAGCAATGTGAACTCGACGAATTGGACATGTATTAAATTAGTTAGTACTTCTATACGTATTTCAGCTTCTTAGTGGTTAAGTATCTAAATTAAGATTTATAATACAACGAGTTAGTTAGTTTTACTTCGGTAAACAATACACGTGCAAGACCGTTAACCATACGAAAGAACCAATAATCAACATTAACAAAGCTCCTTCTTAGACCAATGAGGAGCCTAACTGTATCACCTATGCGTTTTAGCGGCTCCTCGGTCACCGGGCACAGCTTGACCTTGTTCACGACGATCACCAACGTGAACTGCATTATCACACAAATCGAGCGGCACGGCACTCTCTAACATCGCAGCGGAAGGGTCGCATCATTCGCGTGCGTCGCGGCGCGCGGAGCGTCCGAAACTAACCCTAAACAGGATAATAATCGCGTAGTGCTCGTGTCAACTGTCACGGGCCACCACCTAGGACGAAAAAGTCCGCCGACATTGGCGCGTTTCCAGCGCGACGCGATTGTTATTCGTATCGCGGAGTTAATTGTGAGCGAGCGCGTGGCCCCCGCGTTAATTCGGAGCGGAGCGCCGGCGCAACGGGGGAGCGTTCGGCGACGGATATAAACTATCGACACTATCTATTCTCGGATGGGCCGAGCGTGGTGTTTGCGCGTTATGGCACCGCCGGTACTCTTGCTGCGATCCGGTAAGTTAATTTTAATGGGATCCTAGCGGGAAATGATCATTGCCGCCTATGGATTCGCAGCACTGGATTTTTTTATGAAAGAAGATAGCAAGCGATAACCGCCGTGGCAAATACGTTGCCATCATTAAAAAAGTGGGCTCCCGTTACCTCACTTACCAGACGAAAAGCATAAGTATAAAACACTTCACGTCGGTCTTCTGTGAGGTTGTGGTACTTACCCGAACGCACCTGGCCATTCGTGCAGAGAAGACTGGTGAAGACCCTACCACAGTCACAAAGTATTGCACCTTTGGTTTCTACACTAAGGTCTTGTCAAAAGTTGGAAATACCGCTGGCTACAAAAGTTTTCTCAAGATTTGGTTTGGTTCAACACATTCGGTCTTAACCGTGTAAAGCTGGACTACATGATAAAATTTATCGGGCACGGATTTCGCAGAAGGTGCTACACACTACATAACGGCATTTTCAACTCCGTTGAGAATCTGAAGATAGGTTATTGATGTTTGAATCTATTACGATTATAGACGAAAGCAATTAGTGTCCTTGAATATATATAAAAAAATCTGAGAAATGGTATACTGTAGATTTTTTTTGTCGAAAATTGACGACAGCAACTGAATATTAACGGCCGCAAGATCGAAGCATCTTGTGGTTAGTGAGAGACGCCTACGTGTAGTGGACAAATAAAGGTGCTGTTGACGATGATACAAAACCCAGTGAGCAATTATGACTATATTATATTGCATTATGATTTAATTAGAAGGACAGTTCGACGGTCAGGTATATTAAAATGTTTCGTGAATCATTGAACTCACTTTGCTGCTATATTAACGCATATAAATGTTTACTTTCAGCTTCAGACATAATAGTTATCATGCAGATGTACGTATTACGCAGTATTAGCGGTGCAAATATATCGCTGTTGACGCAGCGGTAGTGGAGATTAATCCAAAAATACACCTTACATTCGCACTAGTCGAGCTTCTGCTTACTAAGGACAAGACGTTTAAACACATTTTGATAACATAGAGACTAGATGGTGCAGAAAATTCGTTTTATACATGACGGGTATACATTGATTAAATATATTAAAAAACTCATATATAATATATAAGATTATCTTAACCTTATTTATTAACCTAATTTATAATTTATTTAGCTTTTAGTGCTAGTCTCAGTTTTAGCGTTCAGAGTGTCTGGGGTATGGGCTTTACCGAGAAACCGTAAGTTTGAATCTAAACTTCGTTCGAATTTTTAAACGGTTTTATTTAGCTCGACACGTACGGAATTTATTTGTTTATTTGGGTCAAAATTAGAAATTGAAATTTAAGCACCTTCCCGTTGTCAGATTGATCTGAAATTTGGTACACACATTTAATTAAGATCACAATACAATATTGTAGTTTTCAGTGCACAAAAAAAAAAAAAAAAAAACAGAAAATAAAACCGTTTGATAACCGTAAAAGTTTTTAAACGGTTTTATAACTAATCAAAACAACTTATTATTAAAACTATTAATATATTAGTTTATGTAAACAACTATACACGTACGTATATGCAAGTCATTTACAAACAGGGTCACAAACTACTAAGCGTAACCTCGGACATGCTATTGAAATAGCTCATGGGAGGGAAATGTACTAATCAGAACAATGCGCAATCGAGCCAGCGAACGCAGAGGCTGGTACATTGTACGGGTGACATCGCCGCCAGCCACGGGCCTTAGACATTTGTCCTCACTCCAATGATGGAAATCTTAAGTATATCTCCTACTGCCTTGAGGTACGCAGAGACCACCTTCGTAAAAGTTGTACGTGTAGCTGCAACAACTAAGGTATTACTGAGGTCCATAGTCCTATCATCATCATTTCAGCTTGTTTGAGTCCACTGCTGAATATAGGCCTCCCCCATAGACTGCCACAAAGTACGATCCTGAGCCTAATACATCGATCGACTTCCCACACATTTGCACAGGTCCTCACCCCACCTAATGGGGGGTCGTCCTACACTACGATGGCAGTACGAGGCTGCCACTCGAGAACCTTTTTTCCCCGATGGTTATCGGTTCTACGAGCTGCATGGCCGGCCCATCGTCACTTCAGCTTGCTAATCCCCCAATAATAGCTATGTCAGTTACATTGGGTCTACTGCGGATGTCTTCATTACGAACTCTACCACAGGAATATTTTGATATCCAAAAATGAAGTATAATTATTTCATTCATGGTATTTAATTAATTTTAATTCTGGTCTATTTTGATAACATATACATGGCATATTTTGATAAATTACAGATCTATAAAATGATCAATTAACATTGAGTTAGTTAACTTGAGTATTATGTAATTAACATTGCAAAAGTTAACCATATCATAAATCAACAAATAAAACTCTGTAATGATTACTGTTGGCTGACTCACTGTCCTTGTATCCAATTTATGACCTTACTAATTAAGCTATGAGTGTAGGATTACTTACATTTAATGAGTACCACCGAGTCACGGGGCTCACATTGGACCTGGGTGGCGTTCATGGCCAGCAGCCCGCCGCTGCCGACCCCGCCACCCGCACCGTTCGCCTCCCTGTGAAGTTAATTGTTAAATATTTTGTGAAAACATAAACAATAAAGTCATGAAATTATAGTATTGACTCATTCTATGAGAGAGGATGGTAAATGAGCAAGCTGTTCACAGCAGCCCGTAGCCTCACTAGCCAAATCAATTATAGAAGCCCAGGTCAAGTTAAATGTATGCCAGCTCACAAATAAATTCTTTTGCATAAAATTGGTAAAATTTTACACTTTTTTCCAGTTACTTATGTATTCATTTGAAATGGCTTTAAAACTTTGAATTTTTTTTTCAAGAAAAGCAGGGGAAATGAAGGATGCTAATAACAAGTATTATTACAAAACAATTAAGTATGTATGAGGAAATATGTTGATATAGAACAAGTTTCGCCAATGCCCCAAATGAACAGCCATAAAGTCTTTGAATAGAACATAACATGAATAACAGCAGTAGAGTATGTATAGGCTGTCATTATATTACCTAAGACAAATAATTTAAACAAATTGTTATGACCAATTACTAAATTAATACATTTTATGGGGCCTTTTAATATTTAACCTGAAAATTAATCAATTCAATTCTATTAACAGAAAATAATTTAACACATGCTTAATGATAATTATTTATTTTTAAATAGATGTATTCCTTACATTAGTAAACTACTTGAAAGTTTGAATTAAGTAAAGAGTTCAATAATGCTCATGACTGTTTATAATAATAATTTGACAATCAACATTGTGTCTAGAAAACATTATTTTATCTTTGTAGCAATAACACATATTTTAAAATTTTGTGAAACCAAAAAATTCAACTATGTGTTATACACCCTTACCTAATAACTTTTCCAGGATTAACTTAAAAATAGTATTCACATTTTGATATATTGGCATATAACATACTGTCTTTAAGTTGTTAAAAGCAAAATTTCATAAAATTGTAATTTTCAAAAAAGGTTATTATAATAATTTTTGAAATTACAAGTAAATTATGATTTTGGGCATGATTTTTATAAAGTCTTTAGGTTTGCTTTGTTTGTAAAAAATTACTTTGTGACTTTTAAGTCCAAAACTATATAAGCTTTTGTTAATAGTTTATAAAATTTAGTTTATCGCTTCAGATATTGTTTTCCCATTACTTGTTTAGAAATAAAAGATGTACAGTACTTTCATTAAAAGCTTGGAACATTGTACACATAATATTTAATATAATCCGGGCTTTGAAAAATCAGTGATTTTAGAACAATGTGTTTTTATGCATATTGTGGTATAACTAAATAAATGTGTGAAGCATGAAACAAACTGTTTACTCAAATATCAATCAAATAATCTCAGTTTAGATCCATAAACAGAAATTATATTTAATGCTATGAACATTAATATAGGTATTAAAAAATCTATAGCATTCTATAACAATAAATGTAGCATTGTAAAATAAATATATTATTATAACAATTTTACTCAGCGAAAATGTATGACTAAAATAATTATGTTGTAGCATCAACTATGATAGTGTTCTGGGAACAACGTTCATGATATAATATTAGGCACCTCCAATTTTTCGTGACATTTGACACTGGCATTCTGGATGCTGGTCAATAAAGTTGACATTATAATTTAGGTCAAAGAACGATGAACTTGAGTGCGCTTTACTCACCGTAAAATGCTTAATGCCGGCACTTGCCTCCCTTTGGAATGCGTGCAGGCAGGGCCCGCATTCGCTAGGAAAGCATTACCCACTGTTTTATGCACGTTTCGAAAGTTTCCTTAACGGAAACCGGCTTCGACAACAATCACTGATCACACTGCTAAGTCTACGTCTAATAATTTTACAGGAACGTACAAAAATAGCACCAATGTTGTTTTATTCACAGGACAGACAAAAGGCACTGGTAACCAAGGAACACATGAATAACGACACTGAAAACGTTCGAATGATTACGCCCTTTTTAAATAATTGGACAATAGCAATTGAAAATATTTGACACCCGCGCATTTAGTACAGTTTTTATGTTTTTAAAACTAGAGAAAATAAGAAAGGAACGTCAATCGCACGAGAATATCCGAAAAACACAAGTAAGCAAAACGAACGCGCAGCTGGCTAGCTGTCGCCTCTCGCTCGGATGCGGGGGGTAGGGTCGGTCGGGCGGGTGTGCTTTGGAGTACGGGGAAGCGGGTAGAGGGGACGGCTTCAAATTCCCCTCCCGCCACCTTCCCGCTTCGTCTCACATCCTTGCAACGCAACTCATTTTCATTATTACATTACGTTATACGTCCAAGTTTTTTTTCTTTGATTTTTATTTCAAATCTGTGCGCGGTCATATTTCTGTTTCGCTTCAACCTTATTTTTATTATTGAGATTAAAATAATAATGGATGGAATATTTTCGATACGTATTTTATATTTATTATTATCCAGATTGTCATGATTGATTGGTCAATGGCAAATTTTTAATGTTTATTGTTATCATAGTGACATGTATAAACGGCTTACTTTCTTTGACACATTTAACCTTACCAAACGGCACAAATAACGTAACGTAACGTAACAGCCTCTACATGTCCCACTGCTGGGCAAAGGCCTCCTCTATACAGAGGGTATCAGGGCATAGTCCACCACGCGGCCCCACTGCGGATTGGCGGATCTTCGAAATATTTTTTTCTGTTATTATTTCGAAAATATGCAGGTTTCCTCACGATGTTTTCCTTCACCGCGAAGCACGTGATAAGTCAGCACTTAAAGTTAAAAACTTCATTGGTGCCGGCACCGGGGATCGAACTCAGGTTGCTCGAGTATATTGAATTAAAGGCGTGCGCCCGGACACTGAGCTATCACGGCTCAAATAAAGTCTATTAAAATTGGTAAACTCGCTTCATCTAAACCTGTGTGTGTAGTGTCATTTGCATTACTTATGGATAACGTGTCCACGAAAAATAATCAATTATGCAGTTTGTCCTGTCAAATTCTGTCGCAATTATATAGGAAATCCGTAAAATATCATCAAGATCATCTATGTTGTATCGGTAAGTTTTTTCATTCCGCTTCGTGCTCTCGTACGGAACGGACGTCTCTCTAAGACGGAGGGCACATGCCACCCGAATTAGACGCTACTCGCAACTTTGGATGCAATTTAAATATTTGTGCAAGTAGTGCAATAGTTTATTGTTAGTGTAGTGTTGTGCTCGTAGGCAGGTTCCTGTCCGTAAGTAGAATTCTACAAACATTTCTCGCCTCAGAGGCGGCATTGCCTAATTTTTAACTGTGTGCTTGTTGCATTGGGCGACAGCTAGGTACTCACCCTAGCGCACCTAAAGCGCAGGCGAATTAAGTGTTATTTTTAGGCACACTCCTCCCTGCCGCAAGGTGGGGAGGCTTATTAAGCTTACACACGCCGGCGGGGCCTAAGCCCCAAAGGCACATACGTTACGATGGGCTCCCTTTTCGAGGAGTTCGTCCGACAACGCTGTCCCGACATTTGGGAAAGCTACCTAGCGTTCGAATCCGAACAACGATTAGTCGTTGAATACGGCAACGACAGCCCGCCTTCACCGGCAATCGCATCGCCGCCATCTCCGGCGCCCTCTGCGCCCGTAACCCCGTTGCCTTCCGCGACGCAAGAAGCGCCCGTCGCGTCGACATCCGCCGCTGCGAACACGCCCGTCGCGCCTTCCTCGCAAGCTACCCTACCCCCAACTACGGCTTCACCGTCGTCACTGGACGAAAAAAGAAGGACAAGAAACGCCCCGCCGTAGATAGCGACCCCGAAAGCGAGGCCGCCACCTCAATTAATAGATCCACTGCGACGCTCGCCAAAAAGGCGGCCGCGGCAGTCCAACCGGTACCCGAATACGCCGCCGAAAGAAAAGCCAAGCCTCCTCCGCCTATCATCATCCAGGAGAAAGCTAAATGGCATCAAATTTGCGTGTGGTTCGAACGCCACAATATTCGAGACCCCCGGTCGAAGAACACCCATCAAGGTATCCGTGTATACCTCGATAGCATCGATGACTTCCACCGCGTCACTAAATATTTACGCGAAAACAAAGTAGGTTTCCATACCTACTCGCTGCCTGAAGAACGCAAACATCGGGTAGTCATAAAGGGAATCCCGAAAGAGTCGGATGTCGACAATGTAAAAATCGACATCCGCACTCAGGGATACCCGGTGCACGCCGTTCGTCGCCTACGTCACCCCAGAACCCGTGTCCCGATGGACATTGTAATGGTGGAGTTGGACCCTACCCCGGAAGGTAAGGCAATTTTTAATTTGAAGAGGCTCTGTGGGCTTAGCGAACTCGTCGTTGAGCCTCCACGGAAGTCAGGCGTTGTTGCGCAGTGTCATAACTGCCAACACTATGGCAACTGTTTTGCTCACCCTAGGTGCGTCAAATACACCGGTGACCACGGCACGACAGATTGCACGGTTCCTAAAGATTGCGCAGATCCACCGGACTGCGTAAATTGTTTGACTACCGGCCACCCGGCTAGCTATAGGGGCTGCGCTAAAGCTCCAAAAACCCCCGCGAGGAAAGCACCCGCAAAAATTACGCTCGCGAAAATCGCGGCCCCGAAATCCGCGCCGGCGAAGTACATTCCCGCGCCCGCACCCGTCGTAAACGCCTGGGCGAAACCTCAGGCAGTCGCGCAGGTAGCCGCGCCTCCGGTCGCCTCACGACCGACGACATTCCAACCGCAGCCTGTCAAACAACAAGCACCGACAGGTGCATTTTATTACACCGGTCGTTTCCGCGAACCAAGACGACCCTTTTGCCCAAATGGCAAACATCTGCAGCTTCCTGGAACGCATAAACCGGGAAGAGCTCGCCGTCCTATCTACAAAGTTATCGGCCGCCACATGTGGCACCGATCGACGTAATGCGCTCAACGAGCACAAAAAACTTGTAGACGCCCTTTGGGTGTTTACAAATCAACCATAAAGGTTTATAGTCCGGGCAATAAAACCACGCTTCGCCGCGTCGTTACCTAGAACCGCTACTAAAACTAAAATGGAAAGTACAACCGCAGGTAGATTAAAACCTCGGGCTCTGGTTGTTTCGTATTTTAACGCAAACGGCATTAGGGGCCAAAGGGACGAAATCGCAGAATTCCTTCGCGATTATAACGTCGATATATTTCTAGTGCAAGAGACCTTCTTGAAACCTAGCAGACGCGATCCAAAAATCGCAAATTATAATATAGTCCGCCACGATCGGTTAGCAAACCGTCTGGGAGGTACCTTAATATATTATAAACGGTCCTTGCACTGTAGCCCGCTCGAAATCCCAGAGCTAAGACATATAGAGGCATGCGCGTGTAGGTTAGCGCTCACCGGCCACAGCCCGCTTGTACAGTTTCAGCCTACCTCTCGGGGAATAAAACTCTTCTACAAAGCGATTTAGAAACGCTACTTAACTTAGGCCCTTCCGTGATAATTGCAGAAGATCTAAACAGCAAACACGGCTCATGGGACCCCCAAACTTACGCTAACAACAACGGTAGGCAGCTCTTATACTTATCTGCCGATTTAAATTACAACATAATCGCTCCTGTGACTCCCACAAGATATCCTACGGTGGACGATTACCAGCATTCGACACCGAGTATTCTTGATATCATGTTGTTCAAGGAGGTCTCCCTCGACATCGCGTCGATAGAGACAATCCAAGAATTAGAATCAGACCACAGGCCGGTCCTGTGTAAACTGGGCCAGAACGCCGGCGCGGTCCCTCCGACCAAAACCGTAGTGGACTGGCATCGCCTTGAGGTCAAACTCAAGGCCTTGGACCCCCAGCACATCGCCAACCTACCCGAGGCGATAGCTACGTTCGATGACGCAAATCGAGCGATAGCAAGTCTTCGCGCATCTATCACTTCCGCAGTTGCAGATTCGGAATGAACAGTGAAACTGTCGGGCGACCGACGGTTTAACTTTCCACCCGACCTAAGACTGCTAATTAGACAAAAAAATGCAGCCAAACGAGCTTTCGACCGATACCGATCAGAATCGAACCGAACCCTACTTCGACGTCTTCAGCTAGAAGTTAAAGATCGCGTATCGGAACACCGACATACCGAGTGGGACACTCTACTAGAGGATATCGAGCCATCGCACACCGCCTACTGGCGGTTGGCCCGCAGTCTGAAAGCAGAGCCCCGCGAATCTCTACCGCCGTTAGTTAGATCTAATAGCGCTTCATTAGCCCTAGATGACTCCGAAAAAGCCGAATGCCTTGCGGACAACCTAGAGCAGCAATGTACGCCATCGCGCGAACACATCGACACAGCCCACCTAACGGAGGTGGACCGCGTTATCGAAACTAGGGCTGCGCTTCCACCGGAAGGCGATCCACTAAACTCAGTGACCCCCGAAGAGGTCCACGATATTATCAAAAATTTAAAACCCAAATCCGCCCCGGGCCCAGACAATATTAGTAATAAAATCCTTGAAGCTCTCCCTGGCCCACTTATCTGTTTACTGGCGACCATTTACAACACTTTACTCTCCAGTTGTTCCTTTCCGGACGACTGGAAAGAAGCCACGGTTATCGGCATTCGCAAGCCGAATAAACCAGCCAATCAGCCCTCTAGTTATCGTCCCATCAGCCTCCTCAGTTGCCTGGGGAAGCTTTACGAGCGGCTTCTATTAAACAGGCTCAAAGACCACGTGTTTTCCAATGGCCTTCTGCCGGCGGAACAATTCGGCTTTCGAGCAAGACATTCCTGTCCCGATCAATTATACCGCCTAACGGAACATATCCTAAAAGGCCTAAATCACCCTAAACATATTAGCACGGGGGCTCTTTTCTTCGATGTCGCAAAGGCATTCGACAAAGTCTGGCACAACGGCTTGATTTACAAGCTGTTCTCACTCAAAGTGCCAGACAGGCTTGTACACACCATTCAGGCCTTCTTGTCGAACCGTTCCTTTCGATATCGAGTTGAAGGTGCCCTCTCCACAAGCCGCCGCCTCACGGCTGGCGTTCCACAAGGCTCCTGCCTCTCACCCTTACTTTTTACGCTCTACACGAGCGATATACCAAAAGAACCCCACGTCAATCTCGCGCTTTTCGCGGATGACACGGCGCTCTTTTATTCAGACCGCAACCTTAGTCAACTAACTACTCGACTCCAAAGCGCCGCCAACCGCCTCGGCGATTGGTTCCGCAAATGGAGAATTGAAGTAAATCCCGAAAAGAGTGTGGCGATTCACTTCACACGAAGTACTTACCCGTCACATCTTTATAAAGGTCGTCGCCAATGCAGAAAGCTAGGGCAAATATCTCTTTATGGCCAACCGCTCCCCTGGGAGAAAAAGGTAAAATATTTAGGAGTCACTTTCGACTCGCGTATGTCATTCACAGCGCATATTAATAACGTCCGTAACAGAGCCGCGTTTGTCTCCGGCCGGCTAAGCACTTTAACTAACCAGTCAAGTAAAATGTCCTTAAGACACAAATTACTTTTATACAAAGCTTGCGTACGGCCAATCATGTCCTACGCATGCATGCTTTTCGCCCACACGCACCCTACTCGCTTGCACAAGTTGCAAGTAGTGCAAAATAAGTTCATCCGCCGCGCAACCGGTGCGCAGTGGTATCAACGCAACGTCGACCTGCACAGTGATTGCAGACTCCCGATAATTCGCGAATTTTTCAAAGACCTGACCAAACGGTTCTTCGATAGAGCCGAACATCATCCCAACCCTCTGGTGGTAAGCGCAGCAAATTACCAACCCGATCTAAACGCGAGCGTCAACAAGCGTCGCCCGCGAAACGTCCTCATCGACCCGGTCGGGGAAGGGGACTTAGGTACGTCGGACCCACCGTCGGGGGTCCCGCCGGATAACACTACACACACAGTTAGTGTAGCAACAAACACATTAGTTCGCTCTCGCCTCCGAGCACGGCGAGACCAACACAACGCGTACACAAGGTACACCCGCGTTCCAGGGCGGTTCTCACCGCCCCCAGCCACCGATTAGCTAAAAACGGCCTAATCGACGGCCATCGGGGTCTCGGTCCGCACCGCTACTTCGATGGCCCTTAGATGACATGCCGTAGTTTAACGCACGCATGAGCACATGCGCGGCCCTACCCACAGCGGAGGGCCCAAACTCGTGGGTTCTGGCTAGCTCACCGGTTCTGCGTCAGATGAAGCTTTAATAGTCTCTGGACTGAAAGCACAAACATCAGTTAATACAAGATACAAGGTAAGTTTTTTTATTTAACCACTAAGAAAACACGATTTTTTAATTCATTTCGTAGGTTAGCCGGTGTTGTCAGTTTATTAATACGAAGTTTTGTGGAAACTATGGGAGACAAAATACAGACATCATTATATCAACTTTCGATGAGAACATTGCTCTCACTTTAGGATAACATTATCCTGTGTTGCAAGGACGTTTTACACAAGTACATAAATTTCACGTGGACTAACACCCAGATGCGAATCAACTATTTGTGGGTCACACAAATACTTGTCCCGTGTGGGAATCGAACCCACGACCCCCGAAGATGACTGCGCCACGGAGTCGCCATTACTTATCACATTATTTATTTGATTCATAACTCAACTACACAAAATAACTGAAACACATGACGTCATGCAATAAATAGTATTTTTGTTAGTTCTTTCGATTAATTTTGAGTTTTAGATTTCCTACGAATTCCGTTGCAAATTGCTGGAAATACATTATACAGCAGACAAGAATTGAAGAATAGTGGAAACTTCACAAACCTGTTAAGACTAATATTTAAAAAATATTTGCAAATAAAATGTCATTACATTTGTGAGTTAGATTTATCAGATTTAAAGTTTTTTTAAAAATATTCGTGAACCCTAGGCAATAAAATAAAAGAGAAAACTATTGTGAAAACGAATACAAAGAGATGTGGTTTGATCCATAAATTACTACTTTTTTTCATTGTCTTTTCTGTTGTTACTAAAATAAATAAAACTACTAATCTACAAAATAATTACTTTATTCATATTATTTGGTTTAACTTTCACGTTATTTAATAACGGAGAAAACGTAAGTTAATAATTTGGAGTAGGCATCCTTAAATAGGTTAAACACCATAGTTTGTTTACAATAAGTACACGAGCGTTACTCACATATATCACGCAATTGGAGAGTTTGAGCGCGTCGTTTGTTAGCACTGCTCTATCTAGAGAAGTATATAATCAAAGACGGCTGAATATAAAACGTTCTTGACACAAATCAATTTAAGCAATGCGGTTCTATTTTGATTCTAAAATGAAGAATATCTTGATTGAATACCGAATACTATACTTTTATTTTATCTTTCACCACAGAGGTACGAAACGCATTGCTTTACACCTTCAGGTAAACTCGTATAACAAGACATTCCGACGTCTGCCTGTTCTCGGCTGCGTTCACTTCAGCGATCATTGATATGGGCGAACGAGTCTACTGGAACGCGGTGTGCGCGAATGTTAATATAAACAAACAGCTGACTGGACTTGCACGACTGACGAGACCGCGAGCCGGTCTTCAGAAATCCGTGCGAATATTCCGTTTTTCGAACAAAATGCATTTTCGCACGACACACTTTCATTCAATTTTCGTGAAAGTGATCCATCAGAAGAGCCTTAGCAAGGGCCACGGTACGTTTCTCCATATCATTGCAGATTGTAGTAGGAGTTCTTACAGCCATCCCTGTAATTACGGGCACTTTGCCGGCAGATGAGTAAATGCTTGAAATTCTGGGTTGTGGGGAAAGTGAAGTGTTAATGCGACAACTTGATCATAGTGTATCCCTTTCGAGTCGTGAACCGGGAAGGGATTCGGCGAACTTAACACCTGACCCCATGTTAAACAATTTACAAGGTAATTGGCTATTATTTTAGCAAAGTTATATCGAATATATTTGTCTGCGATAAGTCAATGAGGGAGAAATCATTGTTTTAGTATACGGTATACATTTGACATTTCTCGTGAAAGTGTCTAAGGTAAGGGTAAATGTATACCCTAATAGAACTGAAAGCGATTCGAATAGGCACCGCCCTTTGTAGATTAAGAATGATATGGAACTAAAGCTTTAACTTTATTTCTCTTTCGAGATGTGTTATCGATAACAGCTATTGCGTGTCTATATGTGAACTAATAAATTTCAATAATTGTATTATTTTAATAGTTTGTTCCGTACATATTATCAGTATCTTTTACAATGTCAGCGACTGGCTTTACAAGTATTAGGTTGTTGTATTTCGAAGTAGATTTCACAATAGCTTTATTTGTAGTGTAAACGGATGTCCTTTCTATTTAGGTCCAAGGATAAATGTCTTGTGCATGTCGCATAGTTGGCATACTTTACGAAATTGCCTTTCAGCTATCAGAATGCATAAACAATGCTAGGATATCAATGGTGAGAGTGTTCTAGTTTAACTATACTTCACTGAGTGAATTATTTCTTGTTTCAATTTATTTAATTTTAAATTGTTTACATTAAACAATTAACAAATTATATCACAGAAGTAAATGTAATATGTACTCCTCATGCACTTTGCATAGGTAGGTCTTCTTCTACCTAGCATTTATCCCAACAATTGCCAGGGTCTGCTTTCCTGCTTAATCTCCTGCACTTTGTCCGATCTTCGACATCCTCATGGTACAGTCCGTTGGCTCTCATATCCTGCTTTACAATGTCCAGTCATCGCTTCCTTGGCCGCCCAGTAGGTCTAGCTCCCGGGACAGGCATATCAAGGCATATCCTTCCGACATATTTTTCCGAACGGCGTGCGGCATGGCCATACCATCTCAGGCGCCGCTCTTGGAGTTTATCCGCTACGTCACGGACCCCGAGACTGCCTCGAATGAATGTGTTACGAATTTCATCATTTTAAATCAAAAGATCGACGCCGGTGCTAACTGTAATATGACATTTCTAAATGACATTTTTTCCAAAATTGAGTTATTGTATTTGCATGTTGGGTTTGCTGTACTGATTCCGAATATGTAACCGAGTATGTTCCGAAAAAATGTCATATTCGTCTTTTTTCCGTATGACGGCAGATTTGCATTATTTGATAAATGGTAAATGCACCGGACACTACCCTTAAGTTATGATTGCACTCGATGTGCCTTTCTCAAAATAAAGTTCCATCCCGGTGACTTCCGTTGATTCATTGCTTACAGAACAGTCTCAGGACAATTGTGAATGTAATTTTATCACATAAGCGGTTGACGTTGTATGAATTGAAAGTTCAACATGGCACGCAAATGTTTCGGCTCGATGTAAATTTACAAAGTGAAATTTTCCTGTAATTCACAACGATTGTATAATGTTACTAATTCGATTTTACCGATCTGTTACACTTTTTACGAGTAGGCGGCTATTTCGATCCCACGTTGATTAGCGTTTAATAACTCAATGTTATAACAGTTATGTCAAAACTTAACTAATTTTTAATTTAAATTTACTACTTTATTAATTTGAAACCTATTTTTTTTTGTAATTTGTCTGTATCTGAGGCAATTAACAAAAAAGCATCCACACATCACTCGGCGATGCTGGTGTTATTATGTCAGTGATAAGACGGTTATTTTTAACCTGATCAAGCCCTTGCTTTTGATTTGTTCTTGTTCTAAGGGTCGCACAAGATTCCCTGTTTTTTTAATGTTTAAAAAAACTAGGTAATGTGTTTTCTTGTAAACAAAAACTCTAATCCATACTAATATTATAAATGCGAAAGTAACTCTGTCTGTCTGTCTCGCTTTCACGCCAAAACTATAGAACTGATTTAAATGAAAAAGGACATAGGCTATTTTTTAATTGGAAAAAAATGTTGTAAAGCGTTGAAAATATCTTTCTTTAAAAATATATATATATATTTTGCGTGATGCTCGCGTAAACATACATATATATTAACGCGAGCACAGCCGCGGGCAAAAAGCTAGTCTTTTAAATTCTAACATCTGTTATGACATATTGGAGTCGAGTCATAGCGTTGTTGAACTAAAATCATATCAGATTTAACCTGTATGATAAAGTGACGGGTCGAACGCTGATAGACAGCATATTGATTCAATATAGGTAATGTCTTATAAGAACTTTCATGGTACATATAGTGTTTTATTATTGACTAGCGACCCGCCTCGGCTTCGCACGGGTGCAATGTATTATACTTATAAGCCCTCCTCGTGATCACTCTATCTATTAAAAATATCTAGTAATCAAGATCCGTTTCGTAGTTTTAAAGATCTAAGCATACGTAGGGACAGACAGACAGCGGGACGACTTTGTTTTATACTATGTTGTGAAGTCTGATTTGTTCAAATGTGAGACTTAGGATTCCGGAAACACATCTAGGACCTGAACTCACATTATTCACATGCAAGTCAAAGTTTAGGTTACAGGTCTTTCATCGAAATGACAAGGACACAAGAAAAATCAACGGAACCTAGGAAAACCGCTCCTAAATTCATGTAACATTTTATCGGCAGATAAAGTTCTTGCAGCAAAGTGCAATTATAATAAATGTGCCACTACTCGTATATAAAAAGGCCTCGCGTAAAAACCGAGGTCGGTTCGGTTTCCACAAATTGCGTTATGTATATTCAATTGGCGGTGAACTCAAACAATTTGTGCCGGATACTTTCGAAGCATTCAACCAATTAAAGGGGCATTAGCGAATTGAATGGTGTGTGTCGGTGGGGGGCATTGTTATGGGTCGGCCTGGCAGCACGGCCCATTTACCCCGTTATCAATCGGTGACGCTCGACTCTCGGGCAGAGGTCAACGTACCACGTTATTGTTGGCTTAAGCCGCCTTATCTGGCGCTCCGCTTAAGCTCACTCCACTGAACTAACTGCAGCTAATTTATATTAAAGATAAGGGCAATGTAAGCGGTTGTCCTAAGCTTTTAAAGCGTTACGGAAGGCGTTTTAACGACGGATTACGCGGCGTTACTTATAATCCGTGTTGTGTGATATACGCATGAGACATTACAACATTCGTGTCTATTGTAGAGTTGATGGAGGCACTACATGTAGTAAAGGGAAGATTTTTTTTTAACTGATGTTTTTGCTTTCAGTCCCGAGACTATTAAAGCTTCATCTGATGCAGAACCGGTGGGCTAGCCAGAACTCACGGGTTTGGGCCCTCCGCTGTGGGTAGGACCGCGCATGTGCTCATGCGTGCGTTTAACTACGACATGTCATCTAAGGGCCATCGAAGTTGCGGTGCGGACCGAGACCCCGATGGCCGTCGACTGTGTTTTTAGCTAATCGGTGGCTGGGGGCGGTGAGAACCGCCCTGGAACGCGGGTGTACCTTGTGTACGCGTTGTGTTGGTCTCGCCGTGCTCGCACGCGAGGGCGAACTATTGTGTTTGTTGTTACACTAGCTGTGGGTGTAGTGTTATCCGGCGGGACCCCCAGTCCGGCGTATCTAAGTCCCGTTCCTCGACCGGGTCGATGAGGACGTTTCGCGGGCGACGCTTATTGACGCTCGCGTTTAGATCGGGTTGGTAATTTGCTGCGCTTACCACCAGAGGGTTGGGATGATGTTCGGCTCTATCGAAGAACCGTTTGGTCAGGTCTTTAAAATATTCGCGAATCGTCGGGAGTCTGCAATCGCTATGCAGATCGACGTTGCGTTGATACCACTGCGCACCGGTTGCACGGCGGATGAACTTATTTTGTACTATTTGCAGCTTGTACAAGCGAGTAGGGTGCGTGTGGCCGAAGATCATGCATGCGTAGGACATAATAGGTCTTATATAATAATAATTTGTGCCTTAAGGGCATTTTACCATTATAAAGATGTGACGGGTAAGTACTTCGTGTGAAGTGAATCGCCACACTCTTTTCGGGATTTATTTTTATTCTCCATTTGCGGAACCAATCGCCGAGGCGATCGGTGGCGCTTTGGAGTCGAGTGGTTAGTATTCTAAGGTTGCGATCTGAATAAAAGAGCGCGGTGTCATCCACGAAAAGCGCGAGATTGACGTGGGGGACTTTGGGCATGTCCCTCGTGTAGAGCGTAAAGAGTAAGGGTGAGAGGCAGGAGCCTTGTGGAACGCCTGCCGTGAGGCGGCGGCTTGTGGAGAGGGTGCCATCAACCCGATATCGAAAAGATCGGTTCAACAAAAAGGCCCGGATGGTGTGTACGAGCCTATCTGGCACTTTGAGTGTGTATAGCTTGTAAATCAAGCCGTTGTGCCAGACTTTGTCGAATGCCTTTGCGACATCGAAGAAAAGAGCCCCTGTGCTGATATGTTTAGGGTGGTTTAGGCCTTTCAGGATGTGCTCCGTTAGGCGGTATAATTGATCGGGAAGATTTGTGACATCTCACCGTATAAGGTTATTAATTAGCTAGAGCTCATGTCTGAAGGTATTATATTACAGGTTTACAGACAATGGGATTAAATTTATAAGGGATTTGGAAAAGGATACGATTTTTTTCCAATGGTACTGCCACGCTTCTATTGCAGTATGAAAGGATCGGACTTATAATGGTGTACGAATAGACCGGCGTCAAGCATAAGTTTACTTCGAATATTTTGAGTTTCTACTTTTCTTATGCGAGAAAGAGCGCAAGCGGCATATAACGTTATATTTAGTGATTACATATGAGATATTGGATCCGATGCCTTGCTCTTTAAGAGTAGGACGCGGGTACTCACTGATCACTCGAAGCCAAAGTATAATCACTTCCACTACACGCTGGTCTTTTTTAAGACTGTGATACTTTCACGCATGTGTCTGCCGATTCGTACGAAAGCAGCTGCCTTCACCAAAGTACCTCGTCTAGTATTATCAAGAAGCATTACACTTCTTAACTTTGCAATGCACCAGTAATCACACGATGCTGCGGATGTTCATGAGTGGCTGTGAAGACTTCACCTTGTGCTTATTCATTAACCACGGAAACTCCCAACAAGAAGAATATCTCAACAAGTTTAGTCACCAGATTGAAAGAAACGACCGAAGCCAAATTGATTTAAACTAAAATAGTACACCGTCTAGTGGGAAATAATGCAGCCCTAAGGTGTGTGAAATGATATAAAGGCACTTAAGTTTTCAGATTTGCTTTAAAACATTATGCAAATATGTGAAAGTCAACGAAATGCCCACTTCATTTATATGTATATGAACAAGTCACAACCAAAACAGAAAATACTTTAACAGATCAAAGAAAGTTACGATGCTATTTACGTAACTCTACGTAGGTTGATTGAAGTCGGCATAAAATCATAATTATTCACTATTAAACTTTTCAAGAATTTCATTGTGTAATGATCATCGATTATTTTAATCTATTGTCGATATTTTATAATCGTCTACGTCGAAATTAGAAATATAATATGAATATGTAGTGATAATATGAAACTGAAGTAAGTAATTTACAATGGGAAAAATATAGACTGCATTTTCAAAATAAATATGAAATATCCTATATTAGTGATTTTATTTTATATTTATTACAATAGTAATATCTGAAAAAAACCTATGCAGACATTTTAATTGTGTCGTTATTCTTTAAATTGAAATAATTTTAGACAGTAAAATGTTTGAAAACAACCAGACGCTGTCGCAATACGTTGATCCCCCACGCACCCACGAGTTTCGTCCATACAATCGGTCTCATTAGTAAGGTAAGGAATTTTGTTTTCATTCATTCATTCGTTCCGTGGCCGGGCTGATCGAAAGTCCATCGACAACAATGATCTAACTAACCGATTCGATGACACCGGCAATGTTTATCGTACATCTCCAGCCGACTCACCGTCCGTCCATACAATTCGTTTAATTACAATAATTTTCATAGTCAAAACTCGCCCGCGCTGAGTGAAAGTATTATGGTGGCAGATAATAACGAGCGTAGAGGCAAGTTCAATGCCTTGATTACGTCTGCTGTTTAAATTATCACGTTCGTCCTCTCCCCTCGCGGCATGAATGGCGTCGGCAGTGCCGTAACAATCGCAACAGCGATTTTTTTGCCCGCCAAGCTCGTGAATTCACGATCGCAATGTCACCCGATAGCGTCGCCAAGGATCCGGTTATAATTAATTTAAACTGACGCACCTGACAGCTTCAACATTCGAGTAACGGATTATAACTTGTCGTTCCTTCATAGATAAAACTTAATATTGCAAATAATCCATTTGGAACGTAAATATCTGAAGTTTTAGTGCGATTTGCATTGAGAAAGGCGAATTTAATTATTTTGATTGATTACCACGATCTTTTCGTTATCTGGAGCGTGGAGTGTGAGTACTGCCCAATTTATCTGAAAGTAAAAACTAAAAGTTTTCACAATTTTTTACTTTCAATCACTCTACATCTACAACGTGATATAGAGAGGTTAAGAAACGTGTGAATATCAGATTTCGTCATTACGGCAAAGTTATCTCATTTTTTTTTGAAAAGTTGGCATGTGAGTTGGCGGTTCACCTGATGTTAACTGATTATCTCCGCCCAAGGACAACTCCAACAACTGCTGCGTTCCTGATGCGTTGTCAAACTTTTAAGAAGGGGGCGTTACCTCGCTCACCAGCTGAAAAGCGAAAGTATAATTCTTCCATTTCACACCGCTCTTCTGTGAGGTTGTGATATTTCTTTAGGCGAGCGTGTCCATTAAAGCTGCTGCGGGGCATTAGTATTAGTTTAGGCTGCTTTATATTAGTATTTTTTACATTGTATATTCAATAAATAACAGGTCTGGAATAATCCCGTTTGTGATATGTACATATAATTGCACTGATCAGGACCAAACCTGAATGATGAATTTGGCTTTGCAAATCGGGACATTAAATACAAACATAGAAACTAATCTGCAATCGACTACTAGCTACCACCATAAAACGCATAGAGGATAGAGGCAAGGAGAACGATCTCTGTCCGTCGAGAGTTAAATTGGTGGCGCTAATGTAACATGTGGGTACTAGGTGGTAAATTAACAGTTACCATGATAATCATACAACTTTGCTAAGCTAGTTTCATTGCGGTGGGATTATGAACTATTATTTACTATTTACAGATGGATATTTATTAAATTTATCGCCATTTAAAAATTGTCCTCTTTAACTCTACACTTCATAATATAACCATCAAGTTGTAATGATTATTTTAGACTTTCATTTCGTTTTATTTATATTCAGTCAAATTTAAAGTAGATTAAGCAAAATTTTTTTTTATCATGTTTATACATCAAGTTTATAACTGAAAAAAAAAATACCCTACTAGTTTCTCGGAGTTTTTAAACTTTGTATAGGTTAACGACTTGTGTTTATGTTATATATATGCAAAAAATACCCTACTAGTAAAACTTTGTATAGGTCTACATGTTATTATATGCAAAAAGGCACTTTAGAACATTTGTGTATTAAATTCTGTCATTTCAAACGCACCATTATATTCCTAGACGTGTTGTGGTTTGCTCGGTGCACGATCGAGTTGAATTATTAAACGGATCATTTTGACGTCAGATTTATAATAAACACGCGGAAACAATTCATCGCCTGTGCCTGACGTTTCTCGGAGTTTTTAATAAAATAGAATAAATGCAACATGTAAGTTGTAGATACTATAACTTTCAGAGTTAACGATTTCTTGTGTTTACGCGAAACCACCCATTGTTAAATAAAACTAATTTGCCCATTTTTTCGCGCTTACTTTTGGTTTTAATTCCTGGTGTATCGTACACTTTATATAGTAGTCGGAGTCCATGTTTACGTTTTTTATTATGTTTAGATTCATATCGTTCATCTTTCTCCCGCCCTTATCACACCAACATGTGAATAATGTTATTAACCGTACGGTCTAGGTATATTACGACTAAACCAAACTCAAAATTCGTTTAAATAATCCTTAAGTCACATAAATACTTGGGAATTGAACCCAAACACCTAAACCAAATGCTTAGCAACTGCGCCACCGATTCACTAGCATTTTATATCCATTAGCTTATTTAAATGTCAGTAATGCTGTTCATAAAATACATACATAATTCAATACCTGTCTGAATCTATGTTTAAATTTATAAATTTTATCGCTTTTATATGCGTGACAAACATGCTCACAGTTCTTTCTCTCGTCATGGCGCCTTTGCGTCTACTGTTAATAAAAACAATGCTTATTTTAAAACGTATAAAGTAATAATAAGAACTAAACCCAGTTTTCAATAACAAGAAAGAATAACATGTACTATTTTGAAAATGAATCTTTCACTATTTAAGTATTAGCTATTAACAGAAAAACCAGTTTGCTTGTCCACGTCGCATCCCGTAGTCCACCTATGTTTTACCGTTTTCCATTCGATTCAAGGTCTGTTAACTGGACCATATCGTACCAAACAACGAGCGGGTCCATCGTGAACGGGTATTAAGATTAGAGATGGTCGTACCGATTGCATACGAGCCATGTGTAACGGTTAGCCCGTGTGGGCACGCTGCAATGGAGATAACAAGGTTAACGGGGCGTCGGCCTCCGCTCCGACAGTACCAAAGAGCGGGTCGAAACGCCGAAGAATGTTACATTGCAACATTACGCTGGCATCGCTCGTAACATTTCGTTCACGTAAGCCCGAGTAACACAGGAAACTAGGTAACTGGACATTTTTTATGGGCGATGTCGACCAACGAGCAGTCGGTACCAGATCTTGAACGAACACCGCCGTCTGTCAGCTACTCTGGCAAACTAAGAAATTTGTCCCCGCTTACTTCACTCATTGGACGATGTTAAACTGCAAACACCTGCCTACGTCGACCTTCTGTGAGGCCGTGTTGCTTTCCCGGACAAGTCTGTCCGTTTATGCAACAGCAGAAATCACTATCTGGCTATCGACCACATTAAACTACGACATCTGATTTTGTTAAACGCCCGAAAGAAACTTACGACCTTAGAATTAAGTTAAACCTTGTCAGTGGCTGGCGTGTTAACAGACCAAATTGAAATGCAAGGGTTTTTTTTTAAAACGGATATCGGCATATCTGTTTACGGTACCAACGGTGTTAATCTGTAAGATCCAACGGTGTTAATCACGTATGTCATGTCGTCCCGACAACAAAACTTCGTGATTTAGTATTTGCCGATTTCGTTTTCAATGATTTCATTTCTGTTTCCTTATTGCTTCCTATCTAGAAATAAGGCTTAGGAAAACGAATGAGATAGGTCACTCAATGATTAACCACCTGTATGTTATGTTATGTTTCATTTAATATTTGAGTATACCGCTTCCGATGCCATTATTCTTACTTTATCATCATCTCCATCGCGGCATTTCACTCTTGGACGTAATGTTACTAATTTTTTAACAATTTTTATATTTAATATTTTTATGTATAATAGCATGTATAAATAGATCGTGTATTAATATTATATTAATCTTCAATAATTTTCTCTGTACCACTAGTACAGTTACAATTTCGCTAGGGTATACATTGCAAGACTGAGAGATGTGACAAGAGAGACATGTGGCTTATAGACAATTTCCCATTAATGCGAAATTAGTATAAGATTTAAGCAAAATAATATTACCTCAAACTCATGTGTAAATCGCTTAATAATGTTAGAAGTGTTTTGATTTGTTTAATTGCCGGATGGTCAAACTATTCATTGTATATAATAATATAAATGCAAAATTAATAAGGTAAAATTCGACGTGATTTACAAGCATATTGTATGATGTTCAGTTTCTCAGAAACATACAGAAAGTTTAAACCACCACAATATGGGTGTGGAGATCGATAATGTATAAAAAATTTGCCTCTCATAACTAGATAATTGAAAAACGTTACGTAAGTAAAAGTCACGGATGGATATTTGTAATGCCTCCGGTTATAAGGCTCTAGGCGTTTTCTTTATTCCATTACGGCGGTCGTATTATTACCAAAGATCTCGGCCGTCGACCCGTGAGATTTTATGGTCCAAGTAATTGATTAGATCATTCTCAACCATCGAAGTTTCCATGTGAAATCTTTCGACAGTGCTGTGTGAAAAGTTCTGGAGTAGGTAATAATTGCGCCGCTCAAAGCAATGTACTTTATAGAGCAACTTTGCGACGTAATCATTGTTAATTGAACGATACGTGGTGTATTTTATGGTCGGGATTTGAATATCGAAAATAGGTATAGGAAAATAGGTGATTCATAATTTTGCAGTGCTTCACCCCTAAATTGACGCTTACGGTGTTGCCCCAATTCCATCGATTTCTTTTGAATCAACCATTAAATTAATAGAACACTCTTGGAATATACCCCACGTTGGTTAAAGTTTTGTCTCCTCGGAAATATAGACTAACTGAATGATTCTAGTACCATGAGCCTCACAGAAGACCAGCGTGAAGTGGAAGTATTAAACTTTTGCGTTTAGTCTGGTGAGTGTAGTAACCGGGGCCCACTTTAATAAAGGTTGTCAACGCATCTGCAAGGCGTTGGGTGCTGGATATGTCCATGAGCGGCGGTATTCACTTAACACCAGGTGAACCGCCTACTCGCTTACAACTTTTCACATAAATAAATAGATATTTACTATATAATTTAAGTCAGAAGTATATTATATGTAATGTAAAGTGTTGTAATTAATGCGGAATATTAAGAAGTAGGTACTGCCAAATTAAAAGTATTGCTCGCTCGATATATACAATTCAAATACATTTTTCAATTTGTTGATAGAAATTAATTGTCTGTGTTTTTTTTTTTCGAAATTAGCATTAAACATCTGGACACATAACTAATGGTCTGTTATGAATTTTACGGGCCTGTATAACGATGTTTTTAATGGCAGATTTAAAAACTCATAAGCTATTAAGCGTGGATTGCTCGTTTCACTTAAATACTATTAGGTTGTAAGCGTTAATTTACAAGACATATGTAAATTATGTATACAACATGTTTATTAAACAGAGTATGGCGAAACACCGTCGACGATACAAAATTTGCAATTTTAAGTTTTCATGAGACCCGTATATGCTTACTATACTACAGAGCGCCTCGACTGTTGGCTAAGCACAACGCAGCATCGCGATTGCGAAATTGGCTTCTGCCTATTTCGAATAGCAATGTGCTTATCGCGCGACTGTATTATGAATCTCTTTGTGTTCGCAATAAAGAAAACTAATAAATACCAATTTATCTCAGATAAGTGTTTGAGTAATGAATACACATGAGACGCTATTAACTTTCACTAGATCAAAACATTGAGAATGTCGCGCGAGAAAACACTACTTAATTCTGTTTCGGTTTTTACTCAGCGTTAAAAAAGAGCTGTTTGTTTGTCTGTGATGCGTCGTACCAAGGTCGCACTGCACGACGAGCTTTCGCAGTCAATGATTGAAAGCGAATGCGCCGGCTCCCGTTTTGGGAGTCAACTTTCTGCGTGCGGACAACTTTTTGTCCTTTCCCGAGCGTAATATCGATAAAAATCAATCGCTCAGAGCCAAGCAGGTCCGCTTTCGACGGTTGCGTAACCGCTATCATTGTTAACAATACAATTGAAGGGTGTACGCGATAAGTCACGGCGAAGTTTTTAATTAACGCGTGGGCGCTTTATAGACGCGATCGACGGCTAGCCCTTAGCCTTTACGGTTTCTGAGCTCTATCGCAACTTGTAGAGTTTTGTTATAGCTTAGTTACTTATACTTTCATTGCACTTGTAATTCATAAAATGTTTTGTCATAATGTTTGTGACAAAGATGCTAATCAATAGAAGTATTGCTTTTTCGTTTCTCGAAGGTGTCCTTTTTAATTGCACCAATTTTTGGAATGTTATGTTTTTTTAAAATAGAATCAACTAAATTTTTTTAATGTAAATAGTGTAAAAATTGAAACATGAACATTTTTCTTAAACAATAACAAAATATTAAGAAGATATGTGAAGTCCACCAATACGAAGTGGGGCCGTGTGGTAGACTATGCCCTGATACCCTCTGTACAGAGGAGTTCTTTGCCCAGCAGTGGGACATGTATAGGCTGTTACTTTACTTCACTTTTTTTTACATTTAAAACAAAATTTATAAACCGGGATATTAAACGTGCAATTAGACCATGCCTTAATGAAGTGACATGGTGAAATAGATATAGGTTCACAAAATTCAAGTTCAGGGACAAAATTTTGTTTGACCTACGATCAGTTAGAAGTCTGTGTGTTTATGATTTCGTGTTTGCGAAACTCGCCACAACATAACGTAACTACCAAATTTGAAAGGAATTTTATAAAATAAAATAAAGAAAGGAAACTATGTATCGATAATTTTAACACAAATTTCTCATAAACAGAATGTAAAGTAACTGCTGTGTGAAAACAAAACCAAAACTACGTAATAGTTGAACGTTGTTAAGTAGAACTTTTAAAAGCTCACAATTACCTTTGGCAATTGTCCCTCCGTGAGCATTTATATACATCGCATAGCCGGTAATCACGTATAAACGTTGTACACAACTGATTACACATTGTTTGTATAAACGAAGATAACTTTAATAACTACCGTAATTATTCAATTCTACTTCTGGTTGTTTGTTACTTTCTGTAAACATATTATTAATAAATATTATTAAACATTCAACACAGACACATTTGAATAGATAAACAAATAATAACGTAAACATGTAAGTAAACAATGTAAGTGTTAAATATTGGTCAATTACCTACATGTGAACAACCATTGTAAATTCTGTTAAACTGGCCTGCTTTTCCAAATACAACTACTATAAAAGGTAAAAAGTGATTTTTTTTATAATTACACCTCACTAGTACAAATTTTTGGTGTAAATTTGTATTATTATTAGATTAACACGTTTAATTTGCAATACACAAACAAACGAGCGTGGCCTGGGATGCTTGCTTTTGAACAAAAACGAAAAGTCGTTAAAGCAGAGTAACTAACGTTTTTGATTTAAACGTAGCGTAACTTCACACTAGGCGTTTGGACAATGTTAACCTTGGCACAATAACATTTAATTCGGGCATTCGGTAGACAGCCGCATTAGAAGCTGCACCTATCTCGATTCTATCTTGATCGATTATAACACCATCTAATTGTCTGATGCAATAGTCATGCAATATGCATATTCATAAATTACAACTTTATCTTTTGTTATTACATGCTTCCACCGTATAATGCAACAATTACTATTATTTCATGTGAACCAATTTATTATGGAAAGTGATGTTATAGGCTTAAATGTTGGGCTTTCCATCTGAGGCTGCAGTTTTATGTCAAAGAGACGCATATCCAACAATAAATCCAAAATCTGCTTTTATGAGCTCAATTTTACGAAGTAGCTAGAACAATCTATCTCTGTCTTACCTATCAGGTTTGAATATCGTCAGAGCTATGTAACTTTTTAATGTTATCTAAACAAGGAAAAATTTTGATCACAGAATTAATAATTTTAAAAACTGATGGTAGCGCAAAAGTTACTTTATATGTAGAGCGTTAGGATTATTACTATATACAAAACAACAATACACTAAAATTGCGTTACTTTATTGTATTGTACCTTTTAAAAAAAGCGTCAAATTGTTAGAAGATTCATTTCATTATTTTACCACATGACCATTCAGGTCTTAATTATATGCTAGATTGGAGCTAATAACTAATAACCAAATCATTTATTGTATCCTTTTACGTATACCTATGAAACAGGAGCAGTATTTCATGTGTTATGCTCTACTCTTATTAGTTACTATTTAACATTGTCAGCGAATGGTTTCTAACAAATATTAATTTACGTATTCGGTTAGGCCAATGCAATAAAAACACACAAATTAAGTGGCTTGGCCTTAAACTAAAACCTGTGGCTATAAAGATTTAAAGGTCGCCAGAATTAATATCGCGCGTGTCCCAATTCGCGGATTCACAAAATGGCTGTCGTGGGTGCGTCAAGATGGCGTTTTATTTTTCATGTTCTGTAACAGTTCAGTAATCCGTGGGCGCACGAGTGCAGCAAGGTCGAGGACGTCGTTGAATTATTGTAATCACCTCGTTGCTTATTGCGCAAACTTTCGTGCAGAAGTCGGTGTAACGGATTTCGACCACCGGTGTAGAGACCTATGAAATGTTTGTGGCTTTCATTTACCGAAGTTTAATGACTGCTTACCTACTTTAGAACGTTTGGCAACGCATTAAGTTGTGATCATAAATCAACTTATATATGATCATTAAATGTGTACAATCAATCACACGTTTTATATTGGGCTATAATTTAAGTATAAGTTGCAAGTTGTATTTGTATTATTTTGTCTGACAATTATCCTGAGTTTAAGTAAACAAAATATAATTATGATTAAAAGTTTTACTTTACTCGTATGTTATTTTTTGAATTTATTTCATTTAACGCTAAATATACTTTTGAAAGTCTAATTGGAATAAGCCGAAAGCTATGATTTCTTGATAATGTCAAAATTTCAGGCCATACTTTCGTTGCATCGTTATCTAAATATTTTAGTAAACATGACAATAAAAGCAAAAAATAATGGTTTGAATTTTTAATGTTAATCCGTAAGGTGTTTGATCTTTAGTGTATGCTATTTTATTATTTTAATCTTTCATAATATGAACTAATTTGTATATTAAAGATAATGTAGCGTCATAAAAAGCACGGTATCCGACATCTGTTCTGCTCCGAGATTAGCATGAGAGCTGTATCTTTGTTGATTTCGTGCGAGGCTCTTTGCGTTATTATTATAAATGCAATATTTCCAATGTGAATACGCTAATAACTGCGGAAGTAACAATACATGTTGATAATTATATGTGTATATTAGTCACACATTCGAAATTGGCCAAGGTTTAATGTTAACCTCACGCAAAAAATACACACGACGTTTTTGACTTAGTCGTTTTGCCGATTCCAAGTGCATTTTACGCTCGATCGTTTGAATATAAAAAAATTTTGCAGTAGTGTGAACAGTGCTGTGTCGGCAGAACAAATAGCGGAGTCGGTTCATTTGCGAGCATTACAAAAGCGCTAAGTAGCCAGTCGCGATATGTTGGCGCATTGCGAATTCAATATTTACCTTTGATTGGCGAAACAAACGAAGTGGGATGTTTATTTTTCATTGTTGTTGACATTGTAAATTTTAATGATTGAAACGAATTGTTTGCGTAATTGCTAGTTTAAAGGTCGTAGTATCGGCGATTTCTCACAAAGCAAGTGCCAGCCGAAATTCGCTATCCAAAAATAATACAGTTAATTGTAATATTCATCATCAATGGGCTTCAAGTTCAAGGTCGACAGGTTCAACAACCAGAATCAGCTGAGAGATTTATAAGTAAGGCAAACTATACATTGTAACATCGAAAAGCTATACAAGTTTTTGCGAAATGATAAGACCGGCATAAACATTTAGAAGACCGTTTAATAAGATTGTATTGTGGCATTAATGTAGTGTGTTTCGTTCGGACGGTCTGGACAATTTAGAATAGTTTTGTTGAAGATTAAAAGATGCATTTAGGCCATAAGAATCTCGGTTGCACTAACATTGTCGCGTTATTGTACGATCCTGTTAGTTGTAACCTTAACGGAGTGAGAGGTGGGCGACTCTGTTTGTTGTATTGAAATGTCTTACTTACAGAGTCTGACGCAACGGTCACCTGCAATATATGGAACTAAACTCGATAGCTACTGCATTCCACTGCCATAACGAGACACTTGATTTTCTTACCGCTTCTATATGAAAATATCTCTATGAATTGTTAGAATAATGAATTATGTGCAAGATAGATCAGTGAAAACGTTTGAGTTCCTTATTAAGATTGTTTTATTATATTGACGTAATGTTATTACCCACGTGTTCTCCTGTACAGGACTAGCGAATAAGGTAAAACCGCAATCGCCTTGATGATAGAAAAAGCTGTTGATAAATAGAGTTAAGATGCGTTCACTTAAATCTTCTAGCGGCCATATTTAATGTAGAGGCTATGATTACATTTTTTTATGTTACACGTTGACAGCTAGGACGCTACTCACTGGGCTCATAAAAAGTTGTCGCCTATATTGAGGATCAAGAGATCATGTAGGTAAGTCATTCATGGAGTCCGCACACTGCGTTCACATTCATGACATAACAAGCTAATGGATCAATTAAGTGGGATAATCGTATGCAAAGAAACGAAAACACAAAGTAACTATTTTATTTTTTAATTATAATAATTACATCTTTCTGATATATTTTGCAAATTTATGAAATTCAGAATTTGTGAGATTGCTTTTTTATGTGAGAAGGTGGCATTCAATAAATCAAATAAAAGCCGGCAAGGCAACACCCATAGGCTTGCAGATGCGTTGTCACCTTTTCATAAAGTGAATCCCGGCTACCTTCGTCTGTCTGTGTACTGTCCATTCGTGAAACAGCAGAAATTGCTGCGCGACCCTACCACAATAAAATCGCCTCATTTAGATTTAATACTTATTATAACTATATTTAAATAGACTATGAGTAGAGTGTTAGAGTCTTAAAACTTATAGTTGCCATAAGTACGGTTTGGATAACTCTATTCAGAATCAGCTCAAATCAGGATGAGGCATTATTTAAAGATAACATTAACTGAAATTATTACTTAAAAGCCATAACCTGTAGAATGCAGTAATAAGAAACGAGTCCCAATATGCTAACGTATGCTACAATTACTTTTTAGAAACATCGTTAAAATAACTGTTTACTATATAATAATTACTATATAATTATTACTATTTGTAAAGTTGTATGAATGGCTGAATGAAAATAACATTTATAATATCAAAGAATTTATTTAATAAAGAAGAGTGGTAAATTACTATTAGTTGTAATGACAATTGGAAGCATGTTTTGACGAATTAAAAGAAATAAACATAAATTTAAAAAATTACGAGACATGTCACTAATGACAGAACAGAAAAAAAATTTTATAACATGATTGTTATGATATTGTATTTAATTAATTATTGACAATTTATTATTTATTAACAAATTATTTTCATTTGAATATTTGCAATGTTTTGAATTTTTTATGCGATATGATTGTAGTGATATTTAAATTCTAAAAACTTTTGACAAATTTTATATATTTTATCCAGATATTTGTATTTTAACACCAGAACATCGTTATTATAACATTATTTGTATGGTTATGTAAAGTATTTGATATAGTTTTATATTAGACTCCTTAGAGTATGATAATGGAAATGACATTTATAACTACTGGGACAAAAATTTATTATTTTTTTATATTGATTCTATTGTTTATTCTTTTTTTATATTGATGTCAAATACTATTACTATGTTTTTTTTAACTTAATGATTGCATGGCAATTCAATTGCTAAAGCTAAATTTGCATGCTGTTAAACAGCTAAATAGGTTAAAGCGACAGACATGTACTTAAACATCTTTGTAACCCTATTTATGGCAAATAAATATTTGAATTTGAATTTGAATTGATACAATGACTTTTACAGAAATAAATGTTTATTACATTAAAAAAAATATCCGTCTTGTTTGACGTGGACTTGTAAGCAGATTATTATTACTGTAATGTATTTTATGGTAGCGGAATTGATTAACGTAAAGCTTTCGTGTTTAGATTCCATAACATACAGTTTAGTTGCGATCTAAAACCTAACGACTTTATGTACAAAAGGACAAAACTGTACATTCTGTACATTGGTATTTTGTTAGACAAATATATTATTATTGTGATATGACGTCATTAGTAAGATATACATACCATTTATGCTTTCTATCAGGCTATTCCTTCGAAATTCTAGATTGGATTATGGCAACATCTATCTTATGAAATAATCTTATGAATCCGTAAACACTTTCAGAGAAATTATGTTTTACAATGCACATTATATGTCCGTACAGTGTTTAGTTTATGTTAAACGTTTTTGAAATGATTACGAAACTGATGTCATAAAGTCATGTGAACGGAACGCCTCTTCGAGTTCGCGAAGTGTTCAACAAATATTATGCCTTCGTGTCCAAACACACGCATGCCCGTAGGAAATCATAAAATCGTGGATTTGATGCGTAAGTAAATGTAAATCGTTTATATTTAACATTCGTAGTTTTTGTTTATAATTAATAGGAAATAACATAATTTATTCATTTCTCATTAGTGTTATCCGATCTAGTGTATCTTTTGGGACGGAAGGTTAAATTTAAAATCTTTTTGGTTTTCAAGTCGGTACAGCAGGCTACAATGACTACCATAAAGTATGTCCCAAAACATTATTTTGATTACGTTTTTCAGTGCTCTGGGTTCACAAATACTCTATAAAGCGTTGTTTTTTTAGCTCTCCGAGCTTGATACGGATTTTGTCTTGCCTTAAACTACAATAAACTACAAAAATCCAAAGACTGTGAAATTAATAAAAACATACAACTCTTAAATTTTCTGTGTAGGACTATTCTTTATGGAATCCCTTAGATCCAGACCATAATAAATATTAGTAATCTAGCCCCATGAGAATTTTTATCTTGCCTAAAAGTACAAAAATTAAAAAACTGAAAAGTAATTAACAAAAAACATGACTCTTTAATTATTGTTTAACACTATTCTAGAGTGAATCCTTTAGATTAAGGCAATTTAGCTTAGTAATCAAACTCGATCAGAATTTTGACTTGAATTTAACTACAAAAATCCAAAAACTTAAAAGTAAAAAAAAACATACAACTCTTCAATTTTTGTGTACGACTATCCAAGATGGAAACCTAAGATTCAGGCAGGAATAAACATTAGTAATTAAAATAAAGGCAATGATGTTTTATTAAAGATGACGCATGTCATTTCCAATATAAGCGTATGTATGTCACAATTATAAGCGAATGATACTGAAAGAGATATAAAGGCAGTCTATAGAATAGCAATCTAAGTATACGAATTGGCGTGCAAGTGTCTCAGTTTTGGTGCGCTGGTGTCATATCTACCTCCTAATTTTATATATAATCATTGAATGAAGGGTATAGATAACTTTAAATTAAATAATGTCGTAATATAAAGTATCCTAGAAAAAATCCGAAAACAGTAATTTTGTGAATATTTCGTTGATGATAAACCAATAATATTACCGAACCTATTACAATGAATGAAATCTATTATAACAATATTAATTTGCCCTTTACGGGTTGGTTCTTGTCTGAATAGGTCTGAGTTTGCGAGCTGGTAGTAGATCTTGACGTTCAATAGTACGTGAAAAATTTGCACAGAATTTAACATAATTTTATTGAATTACGATTATTAAATGTTCCAATAAGTTGCTAAATAAAATTTAACAATGGTAGTTTAAATGGGACTTGAAATATTTGGTTCAAAAACTCATTAGCCGCCGCGATCCCTTTTGTAACGCTCTGACCCATGTTGATCATTATGGAGAGATAAGATTATGGGAAATAAACGAACAGACGGTGCGCAAACCCTCCTGGGTGGTCCGAGATACTAGCAATAGCACATGTAACCAATTAAACCAGGTCTCCGACGCTGCCCCCACACCCATAGAATTGAGGAGCGAAAAGAGCAGAATAAATGAATCGAGGGATCTCACGCCAGTGGAAAAGCGTACGAGCTGGACAAACGACTCGGAACTGTCTCAGCGAAAGTGCGCTAACGGAGATCGTGACCCCATGCGTTTTGCATAATTTCTTATAATTCATCAGAATATGCCGGCGAGTAATCAAGCGGTGGGTGGTGCGCAGCGACTTGAGCCGGCATTCCAGGCATACCTCCTTCTGCCTCGTGGAAACCGATTCCTGCATTCGCTAAACAAACATCACCACGGTATTTTAATCGATTTTGGCTGCGTGATTGTATTTGTTTCGATTGTTCAATGATGTTTATATACACGAGGCTTTGTGAGTTGATTTCTTTTGTGTGAATGCACGACGAAATGTAATGCTCGAGAAATTTAAAGGTTTTAATTCTGTCGTACTCAATTGATGTTAGAACTGCGTAGAGTACTATATTCATGGATGGCTATTTCTAAGCTTTGACGTTTCGCTTATATTTTTAATTTCGGATTTTCCGAAATAAAAATGACGACGCCTGTAGCGTTCTAGTTTTTTTGAGAGTTGTTCCCATTATATTTTTGGATTATCAACACTTATCTCGTGACCTGGTTTTGTTGTTAACAACAAACTTTTGCTATCAGCTTTGGTGAGCTTATCTTCACAGTTTATTCATGGGGTGCACCAAGTTTCGACATGTCTGTCGATGGTGTAAATGCACACAATATTGCCTCTCTTATTACTATAGGAACATATTTTACTGGTGATACTTGAGAGAGCTTATCTGACACGGTTTAAGACATAACATAAAAAGGAGATTTAAGAGTTGGAAGAAAAGTTTGAGGTAGATAATTGTTTCAATGACGCGATATCCCTGGATTTATTGAGGGCAAATTGAGGAATGATAATATTCTATTCAAACGTGTTTACAAAATAGGATCGAATTATAATTTGAAGACTATCTAATTGTGGACAGTCGCTTAGTCTATTTAATATTATCGCTAATATTTATATGAAAAATATTATGCTGTATTTTAGAATTGGGTATTAATAAATTAAGAATCATCACGAAGGTTGGAATAACAAATCAACAAAACACTTTGTGTAACTGCTAAATTCTTTTGCTATAATATTAAAATAATATTACACACCGAATTAGGCTGTACTTGAAACTAGGTTATAATGTAACAACAATTCTGTTCCGACAATTAACTTGACAAGTTCAAGTTGTAGTAGTTCAAGTACGGGCCGCAATATTTAAGACGTGCCATGTTAACTTGCTGCATTCATAATCGGTGCATGCGACTTGTAAATCGCACGATGATTATACGTCCTTCGGACACGCTTACGGTTATTGATGCGTACCCATAGTACCCCTCCTGCTCCAGCGAGGTGTGTGGCCGGCCGTTCGCAAACAGGTTTGAGGCCAGACCCGCCATTGGCACCGCCGTAAAAAAAAGTATTCAAATTTTAACGACACGCACTAACTAGCCGCGCGTATCTGAACCGATCTCACTTTCCGTAACGCAGTTACGGACGCACTGATGTAACTTCGTACAGCTCGACGTGTCGCCAGTATGACTGACATTGTGCGCGTTTGATGTGTTGTTATTTGGCTTACAGGATCCGGTGCGCGCTGCTGCGGCCGAAAAGTTTTTGGTAGGGAAAGGATGTCCTGTGTGGAACGAGAGGAGCGCACATTGCTGGGATGTAAAGCGGAAATTGATTCGAAAATCTGTCGAAATCTTCACCGCGATCTACATAATTATTATTGCGTTCCGCACGATCGAATTCATTTCCCCTCGATCGGCTTTATCTAAATATTACATTAGAGGAAAAGGAATGTCTTTAATGAATGCTCGCACTGAAAATCAGCGCTGTGTTGGGGCCTTGACTTCCGGCATAGCATAATGCTTAGCTGCTAACCTAATTTACCGGAATAGAGCTTACAATATTTATAGTTTTTTAAAGTTATTTTTCATTTGTTTTATATTTTAATTATTTATTTGCTTTTGCTTTACTGAATTGTTTATAAGTATTTGTGTTTATTTCTTTTATTTGTTAATTTTAGTTTTTTTTTCTTTCTCTTTTATTGTGTGCGTCCTTTTTTGGTATATAAATGTATTTCCTTTCTTTCTTTCTTTAATACCATACGTATACGTTGAAGTGTGTATGTATGTGATATAAGTATATATTTATTTGGATTAGATATCGAGTACGTATATAGTGATATAAGATCGATCGAACGCTTTACTTTTTCTGTATATTATATTTACGGAACAGGTTGACTATAATTTGCGCGTACATGTTCCAACAGAGACACACAGAAAATGAACCCGGCACTCCAGAGGCGTGAGAGCTCAGTGGTGAACACTTTCACTTTTCTAATAGTAACAACATGTGCGCCACTTCATATCCTGCTGACAGTAACAGCTTATTCGTACTTACGTATTTACAAGATATAACAAACTTAGAGTAATGAATTTATAAGGCGTGGGCTTTCTGTTCTAGTGGTTACAGTTCCATGATAATTCGCAGTATTTGTGTCTTAGATCACAAAAGGTTTTAAAGGTTTAAAAGATTAACCAGTTACGTCGATTGAGAAATTCTATTGATGTGTATCAGTTTGAATTGTCTTAGTTTCCTCTCTTCGATATTTTAAGTGTAAAATTCAATGCCAATAGTTCGAAATGGAGAACACCAGCTATCTCTCCTCAGTCAGATCTTTTAATTTACAATGTAAGATGTGAAATGTTTACGCTTGTTCATCCAAGCCCCTGCTCCATGGAGCTTGGATGAACAAGCGGCTAAAACGGCAACTAACAATAAGTAACGATACGTACGACCGCGAGCTGACAAAGAAAATTGAACACGTATACGACTCAGACGTATAACTTAACAGCAGATATGAATTCTTGCAGAAAATCGTGATCTCCATTACTGTACACATTCGAATGCATTGTAAGATAAAACGTCGACGTCTTCGCGTCTCCGGCGCACAATGCGAGCCGTTGAACCCGCTTGACGGATGGGAGTGACGGCGATGCAAATTCACCGATGCTTCAGCCTGGAATTCCTTTTACCGCGGATGGCACTCGATCTCGGTTCGGAGTGCTCGTACAATATGGCATCGGCACGCGGTCGCGTCGGGCCCGAGACGAGAGTGGAGGCGTGGGCAACGGCGATGCGAAGACAGACCAATAGAGCGTCGTGAGAACGGCCGCGGCACGCGTTTCTTTGGGAGTGGAGAAATCGGATTCCTTTTTGAAGGTAACGAAATTCCATGATATGTGCTGTGGTCTCAATGATTATTAATCTCCATAAGGATTCGTTCTTTGCCTTTATGGTTTCCGATTGGTTACAGTTGGCGAAGACCACCACGAGAATGACCGCGTCACCGAATTAGGGGCTTGGTTCGGAATGACGAAAGACGTAATAAGATTTCATTTTAAGGTAAAGAAATTCTATGATATATACTGTATACTGTGTCTGAATTATGATTCTTTTAGTGGTTTGATTGGATGAAAGTGTTGAGTTTGTTTTCTCAACCACAGTTAAATATAAAATGAAACGGACAGGAAAAAACGTTTAGTTATTTGTTTAACGTTTATTAACTCTATGTTGCTGTATATATGTAGGTAAATATAGTTCTAAGAAATCTCTTACCAAATCTATGACCTTCCTGTCATATACAGCGTGTCTTTACAATGGCGGCAATAAATGAACACACATATAGGGGATAACTTTTTTTAAAATTGTATTAAACACTTACATTCTTTAAACATCAATATTTACAGAGTTATTAAATTTTCCAAAACAAAGAATTTTAGAACACCCTTACCTATAAAACTGTAACGTAAAGTTCACTTGTAAAGGTCACAAAGCATATGAATGGGTTGAATGAATTTAAAAGAGACAAAACATACTGTTAGAAGGAGAGGCTTGTAATACGATGCTGTGGTGCGAGTTGTATAGGATGTTACAAATTTTATTTCTTTTTTACTTAATTAGTTTATTAGAAAAATATTTTTTTTTGGATTTTGTTTAACGTTACTATTTTTTTATGATTATTGGCAAGTAGCGTTAGATGTGTGTTCATTTATTGTCGCGATGGTAAAGACACGCTGTATATGACACAACTGTAGATATAATTGTTTCGATATAATAAAAGCTTCTATGTGGCGAATACAAACTGTAACTATCACAAAAATATTGTTGAAGATATAATTCAGTTCTTGGTACTTTGATGTTGCTAACTTAGTCGTAATTTGTACTAGTCCGTTATTTTTAAGGTGTCTTTTTACTACTCCTACTTTCTATTACTATTCCTATACCTACTTAATTGCGAATAGATTATTTTATTGATCATTGTTTGATAATCATAAATAAACAAAAAGCACACTATTATAAAGTAATAAAAAAATCAATTGAGGTGGATCATAATTAATTTATAATCATCAAAATGCGCTGCGGTACCAAGGAATGTCAAGAAGATGGAACTCGAAAATCGTCCTTATGCCTTTTTCGAAAAAGAATTGTATTCAAACGTGCATAGCTTGTGGCACGCGCAATCCTCATCAGGTAGGCAGGCCGACGACGCGTGCTCTTGACCTCAAGCTGATGGTGACTCAGACGGGACCGTCCGACGCTGCGTAGTTGGACGATAATTATGTGGGAATCTTTCCAGTGTCGGACTCGGGGCTATTTATGATTCTCATATTGTACTCCTCGTAATGGAACAATAAACTTTTACACGAGTATGTCCCATATTCAGCTATCGCCGCGTTTTCGAATCGTCGTTTGGTCAGCAATTGTCACATTGTTTTTAAAAAAAAGTATTTGTGTACTTATGTACGCACGTTAGAAAACTTTATTTATTGTAAAGACATTAAATGCAATTGATAACGGCTTATATAACAACTTGGAATTATTGGTAAATGTCAAAGTTTTGTTATTGGTTGCCAAGATTAAGTTGTCAAGCATCGTAAAAATTTTACTAACATAATTTTTCGAAACGCGCCAAAAGAACTGTAACTTCAATAACACGATAGTCATCTTAAACTATAACAAATTATTTTTTTATTTAAATACGGCAGCGATGGTTGCAATCCCTGTGGCTTGCACTGATTAATTTCGTTGTTAGTTGCTTTCTCATATTTGTTTCCAATATATAGTGGCAGGTAATACCCGAAGAGATGGCAAATCGTAAAGGTTTTCGTTTTCGTTCGAACTGCCCATTCGTGCAACAGAGAAGACTGTTGCGTGGTCCTACCACAGTTAAGGTTTCATGAACCTGAACATATATACAGCTTTTTTATGGAAGACATTATTTTCATCCCAAGCAAAAATCGAACTTACTGACAGTGCGTGACAATAGCATTCAAATCTGAATTAGTGAGTTTTCCGCACGACATAATATAAAGCCTGTTAGTTTTAGTTCCTTTCAAAATACCGTGACTACGTTGTAATTCGACGGTTACACTTAGCGATACATTAATCTTAACACATTTAAAATAAGTACTTTATTCATTCGTGTTGTTTATTACAAATTAAAGACAGCGCCGTCGACTGCGTTCCGGTTTCAACGGATAATTTATCATAAAATTATTTTTCAATCAAAACCCGTTTCAACGTTAAAAACCGTGAAACTATTAAGATGAATTAGAACGTCTTTTGGGTCGAATGAGTAAAAGAAAGTTGGTTGTGCTTTAAACACAGTCCTTAGCGATAAAATTTTATAAACGTTTTTTATAGTTTTTTTTAAAATTTTTAATTTGTAGCCTTTAAGGCATGGTGCAACAATCTCCGATAAATGTATAATTTATAACTTGGTTATTATAAATTCTTACTTCTTCATTTTTATGGATCGGATAAACAATTTAGATAATTGTTTCGATTAAAACGCGCAACTTTTAGGGTTAAAATTGTCGCAGCTTTCGTTTCACAATAGTACTGTACGAATAGTACGTTATAGTGTAAGTCTTTTAACCCATAAATTATTTAGCATCGCAAATGAGTTTAATATTAGTTAAATATTAATAGTCTCTGAGTGTGGTTGCCTGAGAATGTAATTGTGTTAACTGTTAACAGCCGATTACCTACCGAGTAAAGATGTGCATCGCTTAAGTTTACGGTTTAAATAGCAGATAGCAATAACCCCGAACATTCTGTCTTCAGAGGCTATGGCGACCGTGTTCATCGCGCTTTACTGTTGTAGCTGCGTGTTGTAGTTGCTTTTTAATTGTTTCTTCGTGAACATAGGCAGTCATCGTGGAATAGCTGTGTAAAGCTTCGCTCATTGGTATGCTGGGCGTTGCCAACGAGTGACTGATGCCCCCCGGTCGCACCTCTTTCCTTTGTCGGCGAATGCGTCGACATGTCCTTCCACGCGTACGATAGTTCCGGGGATTTCGACTGCGCTTCGAGCTTCATATTTCAGTTTGAGCTGTATGCGTCTTTATTGAATGAGAAAATAAGTCGTTTTGCAGTTTTTAAATGGTCGCTGATAGAATTCGTTTAAATTTCAAACGTTGTTAGAATTAAATAGCAGAGTTTAACTATTTTAAAGAATTCTATAACGTTCAGTTTGCTTAGTACAATCAAATGCAAAATTAATTTTCATTCAGTTTGCTTCGTTAGTACAATCAAAAAAAAGTTATTATCTAGAAGGGCCGAAGTGAGTAATTTCTCCTTGTTATTTAGATACTTCTTGTGTACATAGATAAAGTACATAAGTAAAATTTTATTAAGACGGTTTAAGAAATAGGTGAAGACCTTATTAAATGACGAGCTTTGGTAAAATGAAGTTAAACAAATATTGACTACTTATAGTTTAATTATTTCTTGGTTAATAATTTTTCGTTAATATTTTAAATATTCTATACTAAGCCTAAAAAATGTTTAAAGTCGTCAATACTGTCGTCGTAACAATAATGGAATAATATGACTTTGGACCGCGGAAGGTTCTAATTACAAAGGTCTACACAGGAACAAACAATGCAGGTACGGTAGGTACCTCTAATAGTTATTTACAGAGATGTATGTAACTATAAGCGACAAACCATGTCCTGCTACGTGTACCGTTAAGTTTACATACTTCTTGTTTTAACTTCTTTTGTTTTAGGCAGTTATCTTAAAAGTTCCTGCGCTGCTGGTATTAGAAGGCGCTTGAGAACGTTTTAGAAACCGTAGTCAACGGTTTTTTTTTGTATTGATGGTAAGTATTAATGTGGTCTTTAAGTGAGGGCTTGCAAATTTTTTTGTGGACGTCTTTGACCCATCGATAGATAGATCTACTCATAAAAGATTCTCAGTTACCAATTTTTGTTTTAGCCCATCACAATGTAGTATCGAACAAGACGATGTTCTTTCGTAAAAAATGATCTTTATCGACAATGCGATTTGTAGATTCTCTTTCGCTCCATTGAACTACATGAATTTTTGTTTTGTCATTTTAATAATTAATTGTATTTTTAGTGCTAGTTATCTGCATTCAAGATAAAACTCAAAATGTTTATTTTTAAGCCATGATGTCGCAGTTTGCTGACACTTATGTGCTGTGCTGACCTATATTTTTAAGTCATTTCGATCCATCATCGCGAGTCTACTCCATCAGCTCTGTTTACAATGTCTTTTTCATCTTCACTTTTACGTCGTTCGTCTGAAGATGTCAGTTGTTGCTGGTAAATCGTTGGAAAGCCACATTTCGCATGGGCTTATTAGGTCGTGAGAGTTTATTATTATCATTATACTATTGTATCTGCTGCCTGCCTGACATGGCCCGTTCAAGTCACGAGGTCAACGGTTAGTGCACGATAGCTTTAGGTCCGCAGCGTTTCGTGTGCCGACGGCCACAAACGCTACAAATGCAATACGGAATTGCTTGGTTATATGACAGGCGTGGACGTAAAGAATATTATGCACGGCTCGCGTTTACAAATGTCCTTTTGTTTTGTTATGCACTATTTTGTAGGCATGGCTTTTGGTTAAGTCTGTCTTGCAGTTTAATTTACATGGAAATTTTGTCTTTAATATTTAAAATTGGGATAAAGATTACATTCTGAAGTTGTTTTTTTCAACGTATTTTTTACATTTGCACATTTTGACCTATTTAAGAACAGTTTTTGCTTTGTTATATAAGGGCGTACTTGCTGTAAATGCATTATAATAACAGCAGAATAGCCAGTACTAGTATGTAAATATCTTATATATTTTGTAATATTGTATCGAACTAATCTTCTTCTTTATTTAAATAAGCGATTAAATGTTTTTTTATATGAGAAGGTAGCAAGTGAGTTGGCGGTTCACCTGATGTTAAGTTTAGTGATAACCTCCGCCTATGGAAATTCGCAACACCCGTTGGGTTGCAGATGCGTTGGTACCTTTTAATAAAGTAGACTTCGGTTACCCCATACACCAGACGAAACGCAGAAGTATAACACTTCGACTTCACTTCGTAAGAACACACAGCGTAGTAATTCCCTGGACGGATCTCCCCGTTAGTGCAACAGCGAATACAGTTGTGTGGCCCTACCACAGTAAGCCTCGCTCAGAGGTTCCATTTAGTAATAAACTAGAACAAAATTCTATGTTCGTAAAGTTGGCACAAAAAGGCTAGATTGTTTAGACTGTTACGGTATAGCGGTACTCGAACGTTTCGCGAGCTGCGTTTCGCCGCGTCCGTCGTTCAAAGCATAAGCGGCGCAATATTTACGTGCGGTTGTCTTTACGAATCTGCGGTTTCCCAAGCCGGTGTCCAGATGCGCTCGAACCGATTTGTGTATTGCTACATATCGTTTGACTTCCGAAATCGTTTGATCCCAGAATAGGCACTCGTAGGCTATATCGTTCGTTGCATTCCCAGTAGCGAAGGATCAATCTATACAAATAAATTAAATTGGAGTACCTATTTGTAATATTAAAATAAACGGTTTTTGCTAAATGCATACAATTTTTTACAATTTTTGTCTGTCTGTGTGTTCCGGCTAATCTCTGAAACGGCTGGACCGATTTGGACGGGACTCTCACTGGCAGATAACTGATGTAATAAAGAGTAACTTAGGCTACTTTTATTTTAAGATTTTTTTTTTTATTTTAAATTCCACGCGGACGAAGTCGTGGGGACAGCTAGTCGTACATAAGGGAAAGGACTATTTGCGTACTGAATTCAATGAGCATTATTAAAGTTAAATTTTTCGATGACACGGTACGTATTTGCTTCAATTCATCGGCGTGGATTCGAGGTAACTCTTTGAACGACTTACAGATATTGGTTCCAGATTGAGATGTTTTGATGATGTGTAGTTAGTCGAAAGCGTTAAAACACGAAAACTTCAGATAGATAAGTAAGAGCCTCTTCAAAATAAGTTAAAAACAACCAAGACATATCAAGAAATGCAATATACAGCGTGTCGTTAACATCGCGATAATAAATGAAGACACGTCTAACGCTACTTGCCAATAATCATATAAAAATATTAACGTTAAATAAAATCCATAATTAAAAAAAATATTTTTCTAACAAACTAATTAAGTAAAAATAAACAAAATTTGTAACATCCTATACAACTCGCGCCACAGCGTCGCATTACAAGCCTCTCCTTCTAACAGTATGTTTTGTCTCTTTTAAATTCATTCAACCCATTCATATGCTTTGTGACCTTTACAAATGAACTTTGCGTTACGCTTTTATAGGTAAGGGTGTTCTAAAATTCTTTGTTTTGGAAAATTTAATAACTCTGTAAATATTGATGTTTAAAGAATTTAAATGTTTAATACAACTTTAAAAAGTTATCCCCTATATGTGTGTTCATTTATTGTCGCGATGGTAACGACATGCTGTATATAACACCAAGGTTTGTCAATTATTCAGAAGAGAATGTATCGAAAAAAAAAAGGCTACAGCACATGTAACGCTATACACTAACGAGATTTAAATTTGCATTACACCTCGCGAGACGCTTGAATGACAGTTTTAGATCAGATGATTGAATCGTCTATTGCAATTACAGTTCATGGGTGGGAATCCGAGTGATCGGAGACTATAAGACTCCCAACAATCTTTTTATCGTCTTGTTATAAAATCCATGTTATTAAACTCTCACAAATTCTTCTTTGTATGAGAAAGGTTTCTTTTTTAGTTATTAATATTTTCGACATTTTACGTCGACGGTTTCGGATAAAGTAAATAACGTAATTAATTTTTTTTGTTTTCCTCTTTGTCTTTACTCATTCTGAATATGTTACGAGTATGTCTTATTTATTACCTATTGTTGGTGCTATCTTAAAAGAGTTTCACTTCCGTTGTGTGCCGTGAGAGTTATTCTTGTGACATTAAAGTTGGATTTAAATTGTTGTCGTTTCTAGTTAATATACTTTTGACTATATTTAATATTATTATCAAAGCTTCTTTACAGTTAAATAGATATTTGAAATGTTACAATTTATTTTAGATACTATATCAATAACTATTATAACTAATTTCTAATTAATCTTTTTATCTAATTTTTCTAGTATATGTCTATGTTGTGAGTAGATTTTAAACGTGGCCTCCACCGTTATGTAACAGCGAGAGGCATCTACAGACGTAACATGTAAATGTTTGTGTAATTATGACACGAACAGGCTTAACAATGTTATTAAACAAAAGTAAAAACAAAGAATGTATACGCATTCACGTTCCCACTGATGGTAAAAGGTTAAAAGCTGTAAACAACCGCTTTTGGCGTGAGAGATGTGAAATTTAACCCGGCAAACGAACGGGCGTTAATTAACAAAGCAGTATAAATGATTAAAAAAGATACCTCAGCTGTTCATTTTCAATTGCTGCCATGGTCATTGTGATGAGCGGAATAATTATGTAACACATAGCTACTTATCGAATTAACGTGAGGCAATTTTCCGTAGTGGCAATCTATTTCGTAGATTGGTCGCACGCAAATGGCAGCCATATTCAATTTGTGTATAAAAACTGTCGGCACCTCTTGAACAAACCGTCTTTGGCATCATTAACGTTGAGAAAGTGCATCTATGAAAGTTAAACGCGTCTCCCCGATTGGTGAAAATGATCGATCCGCACTAGCAGTAATGCGTGTTGTTTGATTCAATTATCTTCTTGCGAAATTTAAATTACGAACGTAGAACATCCGACTTTTCTTTTTCGGTGCAAAATAAGATGGAAAAAGTCAAATCAAAGACAACAAAATAAGTGCAAGTGAAATTTCCAGTGAAAGATTCTATTACAAGCTTCATTAATTTCCATACAGTTTTGGCATTGTTCGTCGTAATTGTTTCGAAGGGAGCATGTATTAGCTGAAGATGGAAGCAGCAATTGTACTCGCTTTTGTGCTCTGGAAATTGGCAATTTATGTGTCGCTTTCATTTATCGTGTTTCCTTTCCTCCACTACACGGATAGGTTTAAAGATTTGTTCCCGTTCATCACGTGTGCAATTTCTCCGAAGATTCTGCGAAGCATCAGTTCTAGAGAAATCCAATGGGCAACTATCGTCTTGTATTGACATATCACGTGGCGCTACAACCCGTGCTGTCATAATAGTCACATTTCCACAGATTGCGTCGACACTTTCATTCATTAAGTTTTATTTATCAGCAGCTGGAATGTTAACGACACGCGCGTCGCGGAGAAAACGACGAACGGCCGTCGATCATCGATTGTCATTGCTATCGAAATCGGCGTTGCTTTTAATTGTTGAATAACACTAGTTTCGTAACAGGTGGGTCCGTTAAGATCGCCCTCGCAATACGATTGCCGCGGTTACACTCTTCGCTTCTTTACTTCCATGTTTATTGGATCTACTAATATCAGTATTTCTAGCTAAGGACATAAATTTTTGAAATTTTAATTATTTCTAGATAATGGAGCGTTGCATTTAGGATATAAAGGATTGGATTGGGTCAGTAGCTCCTGAGATTCCCTTAGGCATATACGTGTTGCTGGACGCGAGGCAACAAACTCTTCAAAGGCATTTTGTACTGCCTCTCGGGAATTAAATGTTTTCCCGCTAAAAGTTGTCCAAATTTTGGAAAAAGTAATAGTCGGTAGATGAGTATGGCGGATGATTGAAAACTTCCAACCCGCACCTCTTGCAGCTTGCAGACTGTCTCTTGGGCAGTATGGGGTCACCATCACCTTTCGATGGTCATTTTTCTTTTAGCGCATTGCTTTGGTACTGAACTAGGATCTAACCAACTTGCTGAGCACTTTCGATTGTCGAACAGAATCTATTTCGTCGCAAATAAAAATTCGGTTCAAAATTCCTTAATTCCCGCGAGGCGGGTCTCGACGCGTACATTGCGCTGGCGATCGTTAAGTTAATGGTTCACCCATCTATCAAGCTTTTTTACCTTGCTAATTTGTCGCAAATGGACTAATATTGTTTTGGTGCTAACATCAGAAGCTGCAGCTAGCTCGGCTGTAGATTGAGTATCATCAGCTTCCACAACCGCTTTTAATTCATCATTGTTGACAAGTATCCGGACGGCCACGAGGTTCATTTTTGAAGTCAAAACTTCCAGAACGGAACCGGGCAAACCAATAACTTGATGTGCCTTCGCTTGTAAAGTTCTCACCGTAAAAGTTGATGTTACGTGCCGTTTCTGCCACGACGGAACGCATATTTCAAAATAATACGAATTAATAACGCATTATTACGAAAAATATTCAAATGTAATGAAAATACAAAGCTAATTAATAAACAAAAGCCTGATTTTACATAGCTCATAAATAAACAGAAGATTGATTAAAAATATTTCATGTTTTTAAAACAAAATTAATTTTAATTTAGAATTTACAGCCAATCAAAAACTTTTTTGTTTGTAATGGCCAGTATTGAAGAACGGTAGTTTCATCGCTAACGACCACACTAGACATAATTCGTAATCCGTTATATAGGATTTAACTTACATAAAGTGTTACATAGTGATTGTTCTGATTATTAAATTTTTTATGTAAATAAATTTCTATAAATTATCTATTGATTTCTATTAATTTTTCTGTAAATAGATCTCTATTAAACTATTCGTATAGGAGCTCAATGACGTTTTAGCATAGGAATTGGGTTTGAAAAGACTATAAAGTATTGGTGTACTGTGCATCTCATCGATAACGCTATTCAATTGGTTACTGTTTGAGTTGTGATTCGATTAAGTAATTATCCGGACGTGCGTTCACTTCCATTGTTCGGTGGGAATGGGCCTCAAATTAGACTGAATTCACACTAAGACCGCAGCTGCTGAAGCGAGACAGGCGGATGGCTTCAGATTAAAGCATTTTAAACTTTCTGCTTATTAATTAAATGCATAGTTTCCATTGAATATTTGGCGATTGTGTTTCAATATTTAGAATGTTCGCCCCTTCTCTCCTACCACAGCCATATCGGTGTGTATCGAGCCTTATGCAGTGCGCCGTTGTGTATAATAATGGCAAGTTCAACGCCGCCACATTGACATGGAATTCGCATGCATGACTCACACCTCCCCACCAATATTCGAGATGTCGATGAATGACGCCCCCTTTATAAGTAAAAATATGCAGTATGCTATTCGTTTAAAGTGCATTTTCGCACATCTCCTGACGTAGACCCGGTTTGATTCATTGTTCTAATTTTTCGCTAGATTACGAAACATATATGTTAATTGAATATGGTCTAAGCGCGTTTTTTTAGTAAAGTGTCCCTAATTTTTTTTAAAGTTTCAATAATTTAATTCGTGACAAATTTAGTTTAAGCTTCTGCAAACCTGTATGTTTAATAGAAGTGTCTAGAAAAAAGAGAGCGTCATACGCAGATAACGTTTCGGCTCTCGCATCCAAACTTCCATTCAGACACGCTTTAACAAGAACACTTGTCGAGGCGTTTGAAATCTTTGTAATCGAGACCGGCATGATATCGATTTACCATAGAGTTTTCGAAAGGAGAAATTGCCGTCGTCATTTTGATGTTTATTTTTGTCATGCATTCCAGCTCTCCGATATCAGAGCGCCAAGGAGGGATTAAGCACTTTAATTTTCTAATAAAAAAAACAAAAAATTATAAGAGAATTGAATGCGAAAACGAAATTGACGACAGATCATTACGGCAGATACACTATGGGTGCTCGATTTTATCCTACCGCCAAATGTACCTACTGACTGGCGGTATTAAACCATAACAATTATCACGGTGGCACCAGCGCCGCTGGCGGTCACGTGGGCAGCATTTGCACAGGCTAATTTCGGAGCTACAGCGTCGTCGGTGGACTTAACAACCGGACGTCGTAAACGGACGGGATCTCTGTATACATAAACCATGAGTGCTCGCGAGGCACCGTGCTTACGGCTGCTTCAATTTTTGACGATGCACGATTTAGGGTCCGTTTTATTGTTACGACATCGTTTAAGTTGCCTTTAGCTTGTAGCCGAGGTGGTGTAGTGTATGAACCCCTTTGATTTAAAAAAATATTATAAAACATGCGTACAAAGCAGTACTTAAAACAAGATGACAAATACTCTTCTTTACTTTATTAGTTACAAATGTTAAAATATAATTAAATAAAAATTGTCTATTATACCTATATTTAGAATAACGTATACCTCAAACCCTTCTCACTGATCATTGTATCCTCTGTAACATGGTTGCCTGGAAGAAATCGCTTCCAAGCGATAAGGCCGCCAATTGTACCTTTATGTAATTGTTTGTTACTTTTGTAATTTTGCCTGGTGTACAATAAAGCGTATTTCATTCATTCATTTCATTAAATAATAATTTTAACGGATTTTATCGTTTTTAAATTTGATTTTATTTCGCGACGTTTCGTAGCATCCACAAGACATACCGTAGTGACCAGTCGGTACGTAGAATCTGAACCGTAACCAGGGAATCATAAAAGGGAAGGGAAGTTTAAAAATCCGTAAAAGAAGAAATCATGATAGTAACGTTTATTATTAGTATCACTTATTAAAGTTGGTATTAAAATTTTTTGCTGTAATAATGTTAAGAAGGGCCATTCATTCCCCAATTAATAGAGTCGATTGTTATTATTTTTGATTTGTACTAAAACATTCTAACATCTAATGTAAAAACAAACAGACAGTAGCAACATCTTACTGCACCTCAAAATTACATGACACATCACGTTGCCAACCGTCCGACAACAATAAGTGTGAAGGCTGTGAAAGGTGTGAATATTAATATAAAAATTGTTATGCTAATAACACAGGGATTAGCAGAAAGAAGGTGGGCGAGTGACTCAACGATGTTACGTGGGTGGAAGGTGTCGAAGGCCGATCGGGGCATGGTCATCGGAAGCCGTTCTCTCCTAGACACGCGCCTGTTCTACATATTCATAAGCGGCTGGTTTGTTTGCTCGTGACGAGTACCAGGAGCGTAACAGTCGAAGCCTGAAATTCAATGAGTGTAGGATAACGCCTTGTGTTTTGTAAGACTTGAAAAAAACTTCGCACTCTGGCAAGTTTTATATTCCTGACAATACCAATAATAAAATGTTTTAAAAATTGATTGCTGTTTCTGAATTAAGCGGTTAGTAGAGCTTTTTGTAATTTGTAATTCTTCGTTTTGTATTGATGTAATTGAAATTGATTGTCTAACGACTTATTTTTTTTTAATAACTGAGCTGCTAGGCCAACGTTTTCAGAAATTTTGGGTCAAGCGCCATCTGTCAATCACGAACGAAATCGGCGCTGATGTAAAAGTGTTTTCGCGCGTGATTAATGTGTTTAACCTAAAATCGCTTTGACATAATTTTCCAATGCGGGTTTGCCATTCGTATTACTGGTTCAATGGTCCAATGAACAGTGGCAGTGATATAAACGAATTGCAATAAGTTTTTTAAGCTGCCGCCGATTGTAATTTACCATACGGATATAATGACAGCGCATTCATTATATTCCGTTTCGACGAAAGAATTTGGAACAAGTAATGAGCGACGAACCATTTTTTAAATAAGTTTAATGTTTAATTTAATATATACGTTATCATATTTAATATTTTACAATTTACAATTAATGCCACGTACGATTATTTTGTGGAATCTGTTGTCGACAATGAAATTTCCAGGCCGATATATATATATATATAGACAGGGACTTTCAAGAAGAGAGCCTGTTCACTCATCAATATCTTCGCATACAAAAATACATTTCCTTTATTATTATTATTATGCCACTTTAGTAGTTATACTGAGCCCCACTTAACACTGCTGCGCTTTGGTAGAGCCACAATGCGGCGCCTCGACCGAGAAAGTGTTCAAAATCCACTCGACATAAAATTGGTAAGTATAAATTTGAATAAATTTATTATATTTCGTTCAGTGGGTGAGGTAACCGTAAGTTCACCCTTTTAATCCAATCTACCTGCCATGCTTTCTTGTACTGCGGATGTACTTCGGTGGTGGTCGCTGGTCATCAGTGTCGTTTGCCCGTAAGTGAACTCTTAAAAATGAAACCCGTCACATTCTCTAATATAAAAAGCTTTAGCCTCTAAGCATCTGATAGAAATTTGGGCACACCTGGGCACACCAGGAAATTGTGGAAGTTTTTAAAATAATCGGTCTTCATCATGCCTTTAAAGTGTCTGACTTAGTTACTTAAAAGATAACAAGTAAATATCATAAAACATGACCGTAAAAAGTATTGTAAAGGATGCAATAAAGTTGTCAAGTAATTGCAAACATAAAATTAGATATGGTTTGAAATGCGTGCAATGAATGGCGCTAAAATGATATATCTATGAATGTTAGTAGCAAAAAGTAGATCTTGTTGTACAGTTAATTGACACAGAAGCGGTGACTCACCGTCATATCGCATGACGGTAGATAAAAAAAGTTTCCAGGTATATGACTTTCATTAAGGTCTAAACGTAGAATTAAACGTTTGAAATACCTTTGCCGAAACTATCGTTTGGTATTTCAGGGATGTACAAAATTGTTGGATCTATTATCAGAATTTAAGCGAGTTGTTTATAAAAAAAAACACTTATTAGTATAATGATGTGTCGCTGAATCTACATTTCCAACCAAGTTTAAAAAGGAGGAGGTATGTAACTTGGTTGTTTTTCTATGTTTTTTTTTTACCTCAGAACTCTATCATTTATGAACCTATTTTAAAAATTATTTTTTCTTGGGGTGGGTGTATTGACTCAAATTAATTTCATTGCTATTGGAGATTGGACTTTGGAGATACATCAGACTCCTGAAAATCTAAAATATATAGTGTGTGAGAACTATCTCTACTAACTACCTACCTTGACTACAAGATAGTTAGTCAATAGATAAGTTGAAGTCGGTTTTGTTTATTGTCGATTAAAATATACATGTTATCATATACTTACGTTACTTATCATTATTATCCTTTAGATACATAATTAAAAATATTATGTCAATTGCACCAGTTATTGATTGAGTAAATATTAAAGGAAGAAATAAAAATCGGCACTTAGAACTTTTCCCTGGAAATGCTGGGCTTATTACCAGGTTAACTATTCTCAATTTATCTTTTTTACATTGTGTTACATTGTAATCTAGGTAATATTAGTATTATGCACATATTTATAATTAATAACATGTGTATGCTTCCGGTTGTAAGCATCTTGATCGATAGAGCTATCTTTCTCTTTATCATCCTCGGTCACTGCATAAATAACAAAAAATTCCGAACATTCGTCGCTCATTAGCTGTAATTTCACAACTAAAACAATTAGAGCAGTTTGAATTTCTTATTGTAAAGATCAAGGTACAGTAGGCCGCATCTAATTCGCGTCACAGCCCTGATAGGCGGTGAATAAGTAACGGGGGAATTCCTTATAAGAACGCTCGGGGTCAGCTCCGGGGTTCGATCGGAGATCTGTGTCAGTGTTCCGAGTTTTCTCCCATATGTCATCAGCGGTGCCTTTGTCTGCACTCCTGTTCGCCGACAAAATTGCCTGGAGGTGATTTTTTCGTGCAGAGTTAATGACGTAACGACATGTAAGCGTGTGCTAGGTTTTTAATGAAACTGTGCGCACTTTCTATATCAATCACGTACGGCTACTGTGAAGGTAATTTAGCGAGAGTGTATTCTAAGCGATTTGTTGTTACTTCACTCCGAGGTTGGTTTGTTTTGACCTTGTGTTTGTCCGAATATCACGAAATTTTTCTTGGTATCGGAACACATCAATCCTACGTTTTTATAGATATCTACGATGAAAAATACTTTTATACAAACTATATTTTTTTATATCTTTAATGTTAACAGGGTCATTTTATTACTCTTTGGACATTTTTGTACGTCCGCACCGGTTGCTCGAATATAATGAATTAAAAGCGAGCGCTCGGTCACTGCACCTAGAATATTTTAATTTCTATTTATCAATTAAGATAATTATTTTTCAATTACATTTTTGTTTTCGATGAGAAACTTTATCACCGAACTAGATCTAAACTTCAAAGGATCCACCAAAAGTGTTGTATTTTGTAGCGCGCCTCACATTTAGGTTACAACTTATTTATTACACAAGGAAGGCATTAATTGCCATCTGTACAAAAGACATCACTATGTACTAACTTCGAGTTAATAAAATCCGTCTGTTACCCTAATAATGCCAGCAGATGTCTCTTCTCGTCGTTAACGTACACAAACGCCCTCTAGCTTCTCGTAATGTTATTAACATGTGTTAAAATATCGTGATGAGATTTTAAGTATATCGATAGATGTCGCTAAATAAATAAATAAAAATGATTCGGATAAATACAAGTAATTTTATCACGTTTTTAACACTAATCGACAGCAAGTATTATTATATACAGCTAGTAGTATATTATTCCTTTATATACTTAGGAATAAATGTATAATGTTTGTGATTTACAAATAATTTCCCCTTTTTTTCATTCTCATGGTCATTGACATATGTTATCCATATGTTATTTACTGAATTCAATAGTGGTCATAAAAACAATGAAAACTTATATACTTATTTATGTTTATAATATAAACGTTTATCTTATTTATTTACAATAACTTTACTGCGGTAGGGCCAATGGATTGGCCAGGTGCGTCAGGGGAAGTACAACGGCCTCACAGAAGACTGAAATAAAACGGACTATTTTTACGGTAATTAAATGTAAAAGGACTCGTTATTTAGAATGATAATTATAATAGATGAAAAATAAAGATGTAAGACATTAATTTGTGTATTAGTTTTTTTTTTAAATAAATTAAGAACTTAATTTATTTTAAACAAATAATACATCACGCAGCTCTACATCTTACTTCGCTTTGACTAAAAGTAGTGAACGCGCCCGCAATAAAATATTCCTCGCACAGCCTGCAAAGTTCCTAAATTGCAGTGACAAACAGTGGCACTCGCTGAACTTTATAAAAGCTACGGGTGTCAGAAAGTTACCGGGCGGGCGCTCACGTGTGCCTGTCACAACTGCGACGTCCATCTGGTCCATCCATTCTACGGCGACAATATCATTAATTCTTCACTCACTGCACTCCACGCTATCCGTCAACAAAGTTACCACGGAAATATACAGCCTGTACCACTCGAGCCTTTGATTCAGGTGTATCGTGTTCTCCTAGTGCGGAAAGCGCTCCTGTTGTTGGCAAATGAAAATAATTTTTTTTGTCCTATCCTACAGCAAGTTGATTTCTATGCCCAAGTTTAGTAGTCTTCATTACTGTGTTTTAATCCCAAAATTGATCAGCTTCAAAAATAAAAGAAGATAGTTAACAGGATGACGTCATTAATATTAAAAATAAGTTATTTTTAAAATTTATTTACGACATTTCATGTTTAACTAAAATTATTCATTATACTAAAATTACAATTTTACATTTTAAATGCATATTAAAATATTTCACTCCTGAGCGATTTCATTCGAACAGGACAAATTCATTTATCCATGTATTAGTGAGGCACGTTTCTGGGAAATTATGAATGATATTCTATGTCATGTTAAAACTTAATATTGTGTCAACGAATGCAGTAATCATTTAATATTTCGTTGTTCATTACGAGTACAATGTGTAATGTCAGTTACTAGAGGCTTTCTGCTTAAATTAATTAAGCATTTCCCATCAAATATTGCGTTTCTGAAAACAAATATTAATTGAATTAATCGCACAATATTTGCAGTGCAACTTTGAACAATGGAAATCTAGTCGAGTTTTTGAAACTGATAAAATACTTGAGTTAGTATAAGGTAAACAGAAGTACAAAACGTTCTTATTTTCGACCCAAAAGGTTTTTATTAAGGCCATGCAATAAAGTATTTGATGCAAATCCTTAATCTATCATTTTATTTATATATAACACCATGTGTGTGTGGGAAATGAGATCCTTTTAAGCATTTTGCGAAGCATCACAACGTCAGAATTAGCTGCCAAGTTAAGCTGACCAATAAGTTTACTCTTAATCCCGTCGCAGTGCGAGGCTTTCTGTGCCGCTTGACAAATGCCATTTGCCGTAGATTTATTGGACAGCCAGGAGTCAACGTTAATCCCATCCGGTCGACAAACATTGAAATCTTCCTATAATCTTTTCAACGTTTGTGTCTTGGGAACCAAATAGATTCTCCCACTTTTTTCCTTGATGTTATTAGCGTTGTAAATTACCAACGTCCAATACAAAGTCAGTAGCTCGAATACTGTACTGATGATTAGAGTAATCAATACTGATTACGTGGCGATATAAAATTGTTGGTTAGGTATTGTTAATTATAGTTGGTGATCTCTTCAGTAAAACATATTATATTATAATAATTCTCATTTATTAAGCGCAAATTACACAGTAACTTTGGAGGCAAAACGAGAGAGAGAGAGAGCGGAACAGATTGACAGATGTCACAAAAAGGTTACGATCCAATACTTGCTCAGTTAGGTACTTAAATATAATTATACTCAACAGGTATGAGTTTTATAAGTATGAAAAAGATTTTGTGGTTTGGTTAGTGGTTAACTCTATGTCTCTCTACTAACGCAATTGGAAACTCGTGTCTACTTTGCCTTGCTCGTGTTTAAACGCATAGCTAATAATGAACTTTGGCGGATTCGATCCCTAATTAATGGTATTCCACACTATTACAGTAAATGAACACATGAACCGGCTGTGAGACTGAACGCATAATGTACGCTACATTTGGTGATCGACATTAAATAGTTCACACGCTATTTAATTTTCACTAATATTAGGTCATTTAAGGTGATTTTATAATGTGGTTGATTTATAATGTTGTTGATTTTATAATCTGGTTGTGACAGATCGGAATTCTAAAACTAACCTATGTAAATAAAACCTTCTTTATAGGTATTTCATATTTTGCATCAAAGATGGTGCCTTTTTTACCCGACTGCGCGCCATAAAGGAGGATGTGTAGCAGCCTAATGTATGTTCTTACCACGGCTGCTGTTGCACAAAATAGCAGGTTCATCCACGGAAGTACTACTTTTTATGAAAATTGGCAACGCATCTGAGGCTTTAAGTGTTGGTAATATCCAAGTGCGGAGGTAAACACTTAACATCACATGAATCATCTGAACTTTGCTAACCTTTCACATAAAAAAAATATTCTTGTTCTTATGTCGCGCTCTAGACACCAAACCCATGGGCCGATCTTGATGATTCTTGCGTCCATCAAATTAGCTCAATCTTGCGAGTGTCGCTAAAGACATGATAGTAATAAAAATTGAAAATGGCGGTAAACAGACGCCATATTATGAAAAGTTATAACACGGTATAAAAAAAATTGCATGCCTCCATACAACTGCGGGAATAAACAACAATGCAGTTTCCTTACAACCGAATAAGCGGTCCAACTGATTGTAAGTTACGACCCCTGTATATAGACACTGCACATTTGATAAATGGCGCAATTGTTATTAAATTAGACCGCATTACCACAACCACTAGACGAAACGCAAACATTATTTTGTACACATATTTCGAACGCCGATCATCTGTGAGATCACGACACTCTATTGGGCTGACTTATTTTTGGAACAGTAATTATTATGTATACTATTATTTCTCCACGACGTTTGCAGATATACATATTTATAAGTAATTAGCGATAAATTAACAAAAATATTGTTCTCCTATTGCTGTAATGAATAGTCGAAGTGATTCTAAACTTGCTTGACTTTATAATTCACTTTGATCTAATTATTCTATCAATAGTAAACTGAATATTTCACATATTGTGTCATACAACAGCGCAGTTCATTGCTTCGAAATGACTTGCTAAGAAATCGTATTAAGTCGCCCGAAAGTGACAGATAATAAACCTATGGACCTACACTGCGATCAATATTTTCAACCCGTAATCTAATTATCAATTCGGAGGGAACCATTGCCTAAAAACGCATAAAAATTAAGACCGGTAACTGTAAATTGCAATTAAGATGTTTTGTATTCCGACATTAAACTGGACAAATTAGGGAATACCGAACAGCCCTTCTCTGGTTATAATTGGAATAAACGATAATGCCAGTGTAGCAGGAAATGTCGCACAATTTTCTATGTAAAAACTGTTATTATGAAAACTTTTTCAACCGACTTCAAAAAAGGATTAGGTTCTCAATTCGACTGTATTTTTTTTCTATGTTTGATACCTCAGCACTTTCAACTGAGTGAACCGATTTTGATGAATATTTTTTTATTTGAAAGCTGGTTCATGTGTATGTGGTCCCATATTATACAGCGTGTCGTTACCATCGCGACAATAAATGAACACACGTCTAACGCTACTTGCCAATAATCATAAAAAAAATATTAACTTTTAACAAAATCCATAATTAAAAAAATATATTTTTCAAACAAACTAATTAAGTAAAAAAGAAACAAAATTTGTAACATCCTATACAACTCGCGCCACAGCGTCGCATTACAAGCCTCTCCTTCTAACAGTATGTTTTGTCTCTTTTAAATTCATTCAACCCATTCATATGCTTCGTGACCTCTACAAATGAACTTTACGTTACAGTTTTATACGTAAGGGTGTTCTAAAATTGTTTGTTTTGGAAATTTTAATAACTCGGTAAATATTGATGTTTAAAGAATGTAAACGTTTAATACAATTTTAAAAAGTTACCATCTCTATGTGTGTTCATTTATTGTCGCGGTGGTAACGACACGCTGTATATTTCATTGGTATTGGATCTTGGGCCCCGGAGATACTAAGTGATCTCCTGAAAAACAATTATAAAATGAATACAGAGCGAGATATTTGAAGTCGGTTTTGTTTTCCGTTAATAAAAAAATGGACATGTTAGCCTCAAGATTTTATCCGACCGCGAGTAAACGTTGGAATGAATATTTTATTGTGTGTAAGAAATTCTATTCATTTACAATTAGTTATAATACGTACAAGGAATAAGATTATTTAAGAAATATTGGACATTACAGTGCCAAATTTCTGGGGGGTTAAATTGTAGAATTTAGTGAAGGCACGTGATGACATTTTTTACTTTATGAGATTCAATGAAACTTTGTGTTTCAATAATATAATTAGTTCATTAATCCAAAATAATTGGAAGAACTTTAGAAACACGTAGGAATCGTTTGTTACCGTTATAAAAAAATTCTGTATGGTTCAAGAAAGTGTTGAGTGAAAAATAAAGAATTTGTCGGCTGTTGGCGACTTTTAACAAAATAAACGTATTAGCATAAAAAAAGTAGTTACTTCACCGCTGAGCACTTAAATTTAAAATTTTCATTGATGCCGGCACCAGGGATCAAACTCAGGTTGCTCGAGTATATTGAATTAAAATCGAGCGCCCGGGCAATAAGTCCTATATAAGGGCTTATATAGGCCCTATATAAGCCCTATATAAGGTCCATAATACACCACCATGAACGTAATAACCTTCATGATCCTATTGGTTTGATGAGTGAGTTTACGAGTATTCCGACTTTCTTCAAGAAACATATTTTATACGATCAATCGCTAAGATATAAATCATTTTACGGTGTGCACTTTAGTCTTACTGAAAAAGCGACTAACGAACTATTGTAACTTAATTATAGAATAACGCTTCGAAGGACCCAATTTGGACACATGAATGATTGATAGGGCGTAATGTGCTTTCACAATATTGCGAACGGCACACGTTAAGGATCGATCGATTTATCACCAGTAAAAGTAATGAATGTATACATGCCAATAAAAAATTAATAAAGCTTACAATAAACACTAAAAAGTGTGAAGAATGATTGTCAAATAACGTGTTTAATATTTTATTTTCATACATAGCATACCTATTAATAATTGAAAACATTCTGTGTAAAGTCAAGAAAAGTAAAGTATGTAACGAAAATATTTATATGTTATTCTCGGGACTAGTCACTATTTTATAGGACATGTGATTAAAATTCAAAATATCTTTATTCAAATAGAGCTTGCGCGTTCTTATGAAACGTCGAATAATTGATATATAAGTTCGTCTTCTGTTCGTCGCCTTGTCTGTGTTAACCAATTTCTCAATCTTGTAGTATGCAACACTTGTGAATACCTAAGTGAAGTTATGGAGGAGAAGAACTTGTAAGATAATTCTGTTTTCATAAGATAATGCCGTAGTTTACGCGGCGCTCATCGCGTATTCATCATCATCATCATCATTTCAGCCTGTTTGAGTCCACTGCTGAACATAGGCCTCGCGTATTGCTGATCAGTAATTACGAAAGTATGGCCACCAAGATGTCAGTTATCCATTAAGTAACCCACGCCTGACCCCGCTTATTAAAAAAGGGACGAGTAGGTTTAAAATATGAAACCAAGTGCGAGTCCGACTCCCGCACGAAGGGTTCCGTACCATTATCTATAAAAACGGCAAAAAAATTATATCTGCTGTATGGGAGACTCCACTTAAATAATTCATTCTGTTTCTTAGTATTTCTTGTTATAGCGGCTACAGAAATACATCATCTGTGAAAATTTCAACTGTCTAACTATCACGGTTCATGAGATCAGCCTGGTGACAGACGGACAGGCAGATAAGTAGACAGACAGCGCAGTCTTATTAATAGGGTCCCGTTCTACCCTTTGGGTAAGGAACACTATTTGGTATTTAATCTTATTTTCTTAATTGGTGTAGGACTTAGAACTTATTTAAATACCCTCGTACATAAGCGATGTTCAATATCTACATGGTTTCTCACATTCAATATCCACATGACTTATTCAATATTCAAAGGATGAAACGCTTACATGATTAATTTAGCGATAAGATGGTACATTGATGGTTGATTAGTTTACGATTTAATTTCGGACAAATAAAATAAGATTCATGGCTAAATCGACTTTGCTATTTAAAGATATCCGTAATAATTTTTAATTATTTCGCAAATAAATACATTATTATTATTATTATGTACAATTATTAGAAAAATATGAGTTATTGAGTTTGGAGTCCAGGCGCACTCTTGCTATGGCTATGCTGTTATATGGATTATGTAATAATAAATTCGACTGTATGGAGCTTACTAACAGGATTGCTTACATTGTACCAAGAAGAGTTACCATACGCGATGCACGCGTGCCCCGATTGTTCTACACTGAAAAGTGTAGAACAAATGCTGGGCAGCGAGCACCGCTTCGTAGAGCGCTAGATGTATATAACTCTAAATTTATGAATTGTGATTTGTTTTCACTTTCAAAAAATCAATTTAAAAGAATGGTTACACTAATACTTAAAAAGTAATATGCAAATTAGGCTAGGAACCGACTTACTCTTTTTATTTTATTTAACTTAATATTATTTTGCGGACATTGGTGTGGGTTATACGTTTAGTTTAATAATTAGAAATTCCATTTTATGTATAATTGTTAATGTATAACTGTTTTTTGTCCCAATAAATAAAAAAAAAATATTTGGGGATATTTATTTGTTTTCTCTTCTGGTTGGGTTTATAGATAAAAAATAAACATATAAATAAATATTGCATATATAACATAAATATTATAAATAAAATCAAAATCAAAATCAAAAATATATTTATTCAAATAGACGCTTGCGCGCTCTTATGAATCGTCAAATTTTACATCAAAGATTATGTGTATAGGCTCGTAAGGTACCACCGGTTCGGAAAGCGGTTTCTGTTGAGAAGAGACCGGCAAGAAACTCAACAGTTGCTCTTTTTCAAAAATATCAGGGTACAATATAATATACACGTATAATAGTCTTATTCTAGCCTACGTGAGTATCTATATAAATAAAAATAAACATATAGATATAAATATTATATATAATACATATATAAATAGGACCCAACCAGACGGAAGCCCTCGGCAGGGGAGACCAAACGGCCGAGAGTTAGGGTGAAAGGGAGAGAAACCGGCGGACGATGCGGGCGGTATCGAGGAGCCCTGTTTTCTGCATTAAAGCTTGGAGCGTTCCATCCCGGAGTCCCAGTCGCCTCAGATGTCCGGAGAGGCTGGCTGGGATCAACCCATTCGCAGATACGACTATCGGGATAATTTCGGTCGGCACCCCACCCCACATGTCGGTCACCTCGTGAGCCAGATCCAGATACTTCGTCTTCTTATCTGTTTTGGCTTTCACGAGGTTCTCGTTATATGGAATGGTAATGTCGACCAAAAATACCCGCGACTGTGCCCGGTCCATCAACACGACATCAGGTTTGTTCGCGACAATCGTCCTGTCCGTGATGATGGACCGGTCCCAATAGAGCCTGGCGCGCTCATTTTCGAGCAGGGCCTCCGGTGAGTACTTATAGTACGGCAGTTTCCGTTCCACGAGGCCGTATTTCAGAGCGAGCTCCTGGTGTAGGATTCTGGCTACTAGGTTGTGTCTATGCAGATACTCAGAGTTAGAAAGCATGGAACAACCGGAGATCACATGCCGAAGCGACACCCCGGGATGGCGACAAGGTCGACAGATGTCGACGGTGCCATCCCTTAGGATGTATTTCCGATAGTTGTAAGTCTTAATAACCTGATCCTGTATTGCACAGACAAAACCTTCGGTTTCCCCAAAGAGGTCACCGAAACGTAGCCAGTTAAGGGAGGCCAGAGTATCTACAAAAGGCTCGTGTAGAGCCTTGTAGAACCTCCCGTGGAGCTCTTTCTCCTTCCATACGGCCTCCCGGTCGAAAACGCTCAGTACTCCCGGGTCCTGCCATTGCTCGTTGGCTAAGGCCGTCCGTGTAGATTGACTCATCCGATCTCGCCAGAAAGTAGTTACGGAGGCTGCACACCTCGCGATTGTGCATGGTGATGGCGCTTAAAAAGCCCCTTCCGCCATGCTTCCGCGGCAGGTACAGCCTTATCACTGACGATCTCGGATGATGCATTCTGTGGGACGTCATAGTTGTGCGGACTTTTCGATCCAGGGCGTTGAGCTCAGTTTGAATCCACCTGAGTATGCCAAAGGTATACATGAGGACTGGCATAACCCAGCCGTTAAATGCACGTTCCTTGTTCACGCCTGACAAATGGCTGTTAAACACCTTTGTCAGGCGGCAAAAACACGTCACGAACTGACTGTTTCATGCCAGCCTCATCCACACACATGTTTTGTGACATACCCAGGTATCGGTATGTTTTAGCCTCAGAGAGGGATTCGTATGTTCTTCTTCTTATTATTATTATGAAATACGTTTCAGTTATCGAGTTCAGTGTAATGGGTATTACGTAATTACACTTTTCGATTCTAGACCTTTCTCCTGATCTGATTTCAAGATTGTCAAGAGATAATCCCGGGATTATTTGGAGTTACAAGGCTACAGGATTGTAATGAAAAATCACAAAAATTAGCTTTATGCGTATCTTTTTATTGACAAAATAATCAAGTTGTAGTGACTTTATTGATATAATTACAGCCATGAATCATAGAGTCCCTGAGCCGTGAACTGAAAACAAATTTTTGTAAGATAATAATCAGTTAAAAAAGGAAAACAAGCTTCAACTGAAAAAATGAAAAATCACCTAGTAATACTTAGTTAAAAATAAAATATTTTAAAATAATTAGTTATAAAATCACCAAATAACCATCAATAGCTCAAAATAAATAAACAACTTCTGTGTCAAACAAAACATTCCAAACTATCGAAACAAAAATGAACTCACAATTAACACTTCAATGCTTGGAATAACTACTAAGCTACTAGATAGAACAAACTAGATAGAACGGCGTAAGCAAGACGGAAAACTGTGAAAACTCAGCATCAGCCATTAGGTTTTGAACCCAAGATCTTAATACTGAGTGTAAACAGCTTGTGATGAAAAAATAATTCACCAACTACAACTGTGGTAGAGCTACGCAGCAGCATCATCGGCTGATGCACAAATGGGCAGGCAGGCTAGTCCGGGGTAGTACGACGGCCTTACAGAAGACCGCCGAGAAGTAGAAGTGTAATATTTTCGCGATTTCAACGAACCCTAGCAATAAGGTTTTTGTTTCTTTATTTTTAAAAGAGGATTTAATCAAACATGACTATGGCAGCAGGAATTCACAAAATATATGAACAGATACAGAACAAACAGTGGTAGGGCCACGCAGCAGCCTCATCTGTTGCACGAATGGGCAGGCCCGTCCGGGTAAGTACCACGACCTCACAGAAGACCGGCGTAAAGTGGAAGTATGACAAATACTTTCGCGTTTCGTCTGGTGAGTGATATAGCCGGAGCCCAATTTTCAAAAGGTTGTCAACGCATCTGTAACCCTCGAGTGTGGCAGATGTGGCAGATGTCCATGGGCGGCGGTATTCACTTAACATAAGGTGAACCGTCTGCTCGTTTGACAACTTTTCGGATAAAAAAAATACTTACAATCCAGGCTTTATAACTAATTTCATCAATTTATAGATAGCCTTTGCTACATTATTTTACTTATAGAGCAAGAGCCCAGGGCCGCCAAACCTTACTTATTTTCTGAGTAACAAAATATATCGTACAGAGTAGCGTTAGAGTATACTCTGAAGATATTCATACCTGCTAGCTTGGGCCGGCGGCCAATTCACAGGTACCAGGTGCTGAAGGCACATAAAAACATAGCTCACGTTTCTTAAATTCGGAGTGCTGATTTTTATATATATTTTACGAAATTTAAAATCAATATTGCCAGACAGTCTTGTTCGGCGGTAATTTCCGCCAGACGCTTTAAAGTTGGCGAAAAAATAACCTCAGTTTACTTACAATCTGAGTATTGATTATTACATATTATATTTTAGAAACTATTTCAACACTATTTGCATGCAGAAAAAAAGTAAAGTAACAGCCTATACATGTCCCACTGCTGGGCAAAGGCCTCCTCTATATAGAGGGTATCAGGGCATAGTCCACCACGCGGCCCCACTGCGGATTGGCGGACTTCACATATCTTCGAAATATTTTTTTGTTATTATTTCGAAAATATGCAGGTTTCCTCACGATGTTTTCCTTCACCGCGGAGCACGTGATAAGACAGCACTTAAAGTTAAAAACTTCATTGGTGCCGGCACCGGGGATCGAACTCAGGTTGCTCGAGTATATTGAATTAAAGGCGAACGCCCGGACACTGAGCTATCACGGCATGCAGTATGCATTTAAAATCTTGCCGTGAGTATGAACGCGCACCTAATGTTTTCGCGGTTTTATATCACGGGCCCATTAAATTTATGTTTTATTTCATTCTTGTAATTCTGAATAATGTCAACAGTCCTCTTATTCTGGGGAATTGGTCTTACCTGTACCGCACGCAAAACTGTATTTGGAATATGCACAGAACGAAGTCTAACAGCAAATACAATATCTCACCTATAGTGCAGGCGCCGGCTGTATATGTATATTCGATTATCACAAAATTTTCATTCTTTGAGCAGAAAATACAGAGGCGTGCACCCCGAGCCTGAAAAATATTGCTATATACAAAATATTAACTTAAATGTTGGTAGTGTTGCCAATGACTCAAGACAGACCCGATGAACCGTGGCGAATTATTATGGTCAGGCTATAAGACAATTTATACCAAATATCATGGATATTAAGTGCGCTTCCGTGAAAGTGCTCGAAATTCTTTACAGTCACATTGTCATATTCCGGACTAGGCTTCGCTGATCAGTGTATAAGAACAGTTGAACGGAACTCCATTTATAACAGCTTCCATAGCCAAGCGATCGGCTTTTTCACTGTCCGGTATATTAATAATGTCTCCAACCCATTTTATTTTAATTACCTTATTTTTAAATACTAGCTGACTCAGAGGTTCTAAAATTCTATACGCTATCGGTCCACTAAAAGTTCGAGGCACATCAAACTAAGTAGCAATAAGGTTTATCAAAGATTCGGATACAGTCCCACCGGAACAGTAGGTACAATGGTCTACAGCCGGAAAACAGCAATTTGCGGGCGGTCCTTGAAAAAACAACACCAACCAGCAAAATAGTAGTAAGATGCCAGCCAGATAACGCCTCCTTTCTCATATTTCACTATAACGACTTTGTTAAGTCGTCTTGCTGCCTACAATATAAACATCGCTTTCCATATATTTCCATAAATGGGACAGGTTTGGGCTAAAGTGGTCGTACGTACAGAAACGGACAACAATTTTAGTAGCGGAGAAAGAATTTTTTATTGTGTGTTAACGTTTTTGCTGAATAATTGTTTACAGTTTTTAAGCTTAATGTAAAGCTTATTTTAGTATTAAAATCATTAGAGACTTTCAGCAAACCTGTAATATTTTAATGTTAATTGCTGTGCTACAATAGCAACAGAATGATGTAAAATTTAGTAGTAATTTCAACTATATTGACAAATGTGTGGTACAACCCTTGGCATCTTGTTTGATAACAAGTTATCCTGGACCATTCAAATAAATGAAGCGAGCAGGAAGATGCATTACTCGCTTCATTGTCTGGCAGGGAGGCAAAGTTGGGATACCACCACTGATCTATGCAAACTAACAAATTGACTGTTCAATTTCATCGGTGGCTGCGCGCGATCATGAGGTGCGACTGAAGACTGGTGCGACTCAAGTAACAGACTTACTTGACGAAGCAGTAGACGTTCGCAGTTTGCAGTCACACAAATTATCCACAACCATTCCATCATATTTCATTTGTCACGTAAGAATGACTAACAAGGTCGTTGAAATAAACAAACTACAGTAAAGAAGATGGTTGTGTTCTACCATCAGCTTGGGATCTTGCTATCAATAAAATTAAATCTAGATCCGAAAATACTAAAGTTGCAAAGCTTCGTTAAGAAATGACAAGAAACAGTTATAGTCTGCTGCGTGGATCGGAATAAAAATAATAATTTTTCATCTCACTTGCCTGTGACTGTTGAAGTCAGTGTCTGTACCGTTTCCGTGAATGCTATTAACTATTAAAAAAATATCTTGGATAAAAGATTTTAAACATAACTTGTATTATCTTTTTTTTTTAAATAAAAACACACAAATTGTTTGGTTCATTAACGCACGGTTTTTTTTATGTGACAAAGTGGCAAACGAGCTGGCGTTTCACCTGATTTTAAATGATAACCGCGGCCCATGGACATTTGCAACACCAGTAGGGTTGCAGATGTGTAACACTTCTACTTCACACCGGTATTCTGTGAGGGCGTACTATCCTAGACAGACCTGCCCATTCGTGCAACAGCAAATACTGTTGCGTGGCCCTACCACAGTTTAACTCTTTGAATTGATCATTCTGATCATTAAGAAGATAATTCTGATCAATTCAGTGTTTAACCATCCTTTTGGCAACTCGAATGGATGTCCTACGCTCAATTACCGAATACGTCTGAAGCCTTTTGATTTTTCCAGGGTAGTAGTTGTAGTCTTATTGGACTATGAGAAATGTTTTTTTCTTACTATGACTTCTTAGCAACAAGATCATAATATGCATGGATGTGGTCATTTCATGTGAATAGCTTCGTATCAGTTCAAGAGTGCAGTAGAATGAGCTCTAGCAAACAGAGATGATATTCCTCTCTCCGATAGGTCAGTGTCCGGGCGTTCGCTTTTAATTGAATATATTCGAACAACCTGAGTAACCCCAGTATCAGCAAAAACAAAATTGTTAATTTTAAGTGCTAAATTATTGAATGACCAGCGGTGAAGGAAAAAAATCTTGAGGCAACTGCATGTAACAAAAAAAAAGAAAGTCAAAGTAAAAAGTAAACTGTGCTTTATTGTACACCAAGAGAAATTTACTTTGTGCGTAGATTCGGGCGAAAAATCGATCTAGCTAGGTTTCATTTTTAGAAAATGTCCTTTTATCCCTGTTTCCAGAGAATGAAAAATATCATTCGAATATAACAGTAAATTACGCCGCAAAAAAATGATATAATAGCTCGGTCGGTAATCGGGCGGCTCCAAAACAGACGGCTGCGGTTCGTATCATGATCATTTACACACTTACTTTTTTTACTTTTTTTACATACAAGATCATTTTCTTTATTTTTTATTTTTTTTTTTTCCAAAATATATGCTTTACCAAAAAAATCTCCAGGTACTTTATATTTAAATACACATGGGTACAACAGGCACCCTTATCGCTTCACAGCGATCTCTTCCAGGCAATATTAGGGCAGAAGATTCATTAAAAGAAGAAAGCGGCAGGAGTGTACTAAATAAATAATAAGAAAAGTACCTACATACATATCAACAGAAAATAATACATAACAAGATATTGCAACTGCATAGATAAAAACCTTATGATAGAATAGCCACCATTTACAAAATTACATGTTTGGTATAACAAATATTTTCGCTTTTTGTCTGGTGAGTGGGGTAGTGGGGCAGTTATCAAATGGTTGTCAACGCATCTGTAACCCTCGGGTAAAGCAGATGTCCATGGGCGGCGACATTCACTTAACCGCCTGCATAGAAAAGATAATAGTGAAGCGATGCGATAATATATCTGAACTTGTAGGAGCAAATCCACGTAATATTATCTTCGTGTTAACTCAAAAAGACGTCAGCGGATTGCACGAGTTGTATTTCATAAAATACATTATAAGTAGTTTTCCGCACAGGAGGACAGGAATTTTGGAAAAGATCTTGTAAGGCAATCAGAAAGAGAGATTTAACAGAGTAGTAAACGTTACGTTCATCATTTTGAGAGATAAAATCATGTGATTATTATTAACGTTGGTCAACTTTTCTACTAACTTTCATTAAGACTCACGGTGGATAGCGAGGCCTTAATAAAGTTAGTTGCGAAACAACAACCCTGTAAGTTGTAAAAAGCTTTCCTTGGGAAAGGTATACAGAAATACGCTACCACCCTTACCGATGAAATGCTTCTTGAAGTCAAAGACTTTGCAAACAACTCTGTTCTTATGTAATAACTATAGAGATAGTTTTTTTATGTGTGTGTATTCACTTGTCATGCGAAAATTTTTTTAGTGCTTGTTCTTGTCTGGAGCGGCTTGACCGATTTTGATGATATTTTATATTTAAATTCAGTACTTTTATAAGTAATTAGTATTTTTTAATTTTTTTCTACCCTACAAGTCATTTATAGTGCAAAATGAATTTGCGTTTGCCGGATCAGCTAGTGTATACAGGTTGATATTTTAGACGAAGTACATACTTTGACATAATGTTAATTGAGTATTCCATAATTCAACAAAAATATTAATATTTTATTTTGACAAGAAATAACCAGAAAAATATCCATTCAAACATTGTTTGTTTATCCCTTTATGAGTGGTCACCGTACAGTCTGCGGTCTGTAGCTATACGAATGAAGTATAACTAAAGGAAGGCCACTGAGACGAGATCATTTCAGACATTGGAACTTACATTGACACAGATGCGAGAGCAACAGCAACGGCACAGTGAGGTCAGCGGCCAGGTTATTGTATTGAGACGGTAAGTCAGGAATTTGTAATAGGGTGTTTGAAAATTTGAACTTAGATATGCAAGCACGGTTACTTTAAGACGGATCGATAAGACCTACTACATAGATTTATTTCCGGTTTCAATATAATTTTAATGAATCAACTTGTGACCTTGAAGCTGAAAATAAATAATGTTTCAACATGAGAAAATTACTGTTTAAACAGGAGCAACAGCGCGCTGGTCAACTAAAGGAGGATTATTTGTACAGAATATATACAACTCATTTTAATTAATAGTCCAATTTGACAGACAATCATGTCGTAAATGAATAATTTATTTTCCGATCAGTTTGCAGTGAAATTGGTAATAAACTTGACATATTGGATTTACTTATTTAGATTACTTTTGCCGATTTAACAACAAATAGTAAAAAACGGAATAAAAAATATTTAAGTTGGGTCCTCATAAAACAGACGTGATTTTTTGCCGCTTTTATGGATAATGGCCACCGGCACTTGGCCGGTTTTTTTAATATCATAACTACCATTAAATTTTGAAGGTATACTTCTTTTGACGCGTTCGGAAAAAAATATGAGAGTAAAATTTTGCCGATGCGCGAGCACAACCCTAATCTAAATTGATCCTAATATTTTAACTATACTGAACTTGAATATTAACACCTTTTATAACGACAAGCCTCACTAGTGGTTATATCACCGTCCGGGAACGCAGCCGAAATCCAAGTGACCGCTGCATCATGCGACCATGTGTCCCTTGGCTCGAGTAGATAACGTCCGGTAGAAAATATCCGGTATACAGTGTTGCCAGCGCCAACACAACGATAGCAGAAAAGCGATGATGAAGTTGGTTGCAAGGTGACCAACTTCACGGTATTACCTTGCAAGCAATACCAACTTTTTGTCATTTACCTGTATATCCAAGTTATTTAATTTAACCGTTATCAATTACATTTAATGTATTTTTCACAAAGAAACAGCACTGGCCCTTTTAATTATTAGGGTTCCGTACCAAAAGGATAAAAGGTCTGTCTGTCAGTCCGTCTATCTGTCTCTCTGTCAATCTGTTACCAGGCTGTATCTCATCAATCTGATAGATAGTTAATTGAAATTTTCTCATTTCTCTTCTTCATCGACTCGAATAATTAATTTTGAATCTTAATGAAAGTTTGTTATGAATTACAGTTGTCTACCGTTTTGATAGATCATTGTGAGCGTGTGATCCTGGCTTTCCTTTATTTTATTGGCTATCACATGATATGTAGGCAATAACAACTACACAGTAAATACCAGAGTAAAGGTTTATTGATGGATTTGTTGGCGCTGGCAACACTGTATACCGGATATGACGTTATCTACTCGAGCCAAGGGACACATGGTTGCATGAAGCAGCGGTCACTTGGATTTTGGCTGTGATATAACCAATAGTTGCCCGGTCGGTGATATAACCAATAGTTCTTCTTGTTGTTATAATAGTTGTTAATAGTCAAGTTAAGTAATAGTTAAAATATAAGGATCAAGGTAAAAACGTTAGAACTCTTATATCAGAAGTGGGATTCAATACGAAAACTCGCGTTTGGCTGTTGAAACAATCTGTGACATATTTTCTCCTTCGGTACCTAGCCTCGTAAATAAAACAGTGTGTTTTATACTTACTATACGTAATGGTGATAAAATATTTTGGTTAAATGTAACGAAAGTTTTTGTAAGTACCTTCCAGTTAATTAATTACTTATCATATTTGAGAAAATGTAAAATAGCGATACACAACTGGCTTACGCGGTTAAGCTACTGAGCATTTTAGTACTTGGAAGATTTAAGGCATGACGTGGTGATGGATATCCATTGTGAACACCATTACTGGTACTTAGACAACGTAGCGATACACGACTGGTGTAACCGGTAAAGCCACCTAAGTTTGATCACTGAAAACTGTGAACGTGGCGATATGCATCCCAGTTGTAAGGGATAAGCCACAGGATAAGGTGTTCTGAACGTGGCGATATGCATCTCAGTTGTGAGGGATAAACCACAGGGTAAGGTGTTTTGAACGTGGCAATATGCATCCCAGTTGTGAGGGATAAGTCACAGGGTAAGGTGATCTGAACGTGGCGATATGCATCCCAGTTGTGAGGGATAAGCCACAGGGTAAGGTGTTCTGAACGTGGCGATATGCATCCCAGTTGAGGGAGATAATCCACAATGTAAGGTGTTAATTTTATGAAGGTTACTGTACCAGACTACAACGCCATTCGAGGATGAAGGCGTGATGCAGGACGGCCGAATGTTGGCGCTGGCAACACTGTATACCGGATATGACGTTATCTACTCGAGCCAAGGGACACATGGTCGCATGAAGCAGCGGTCACTTGGATTTTGGCTGTGATATAACCAATAGTTGCCCGGTCGGTGATATAACCAATAGTTCTGCTTGTTGTTATAATAGTTGTTAATAGTCAAGTTAAGTATTAGTTAAAATATTAGGATCAAGGTAAAAACGTTAGAACTCTTATAGATTAGAAAGAGAAAGCAGAAAAGAAGAAGATAAGACGTAACGAAAAAAAAATTAATAATTAAAATGATACACAAAATGATTACTTTAAATGTTTTTTAAATAGTTTCGGTAGTATCATTGTCTCAATGGCCACCAGCTAAGTCAAACTGTTCTTGTGTTACTAACATGGTTTCCATTACATGAACAATTTACTAGTACGAGTAATGTATGTATTCGAAGAAAGTTTTCTTCTTAATACCCTTTTGATGAATAAGTAAAACTTTAAAGTTAATTGCTCCTCTTATTGAGGCAAAAACGAATCCTAACATCTTCGAGAAAGTATGTAACACTTTTCTTTCATAAGTAAATACATATTATTCTAGAATCTGGAAAAACACAATATTTTTCCAGTAGTGGGAATCGAACCCACTCCCTCAGGCACCAGAGGCAGATTCACTACCCACTAAGCCTATCGGGTCGTTGTCAACATTGACTGAAGACTGTATCCCGCAGTTTCAGATGCAAGCGGAGTGCATTCATTAGTTTTGTTTGGATCTAATGGCATCTTGCTCTCATTTATTAAAAATCCAGGCCAATAACGGGCAGCAGCGTTGAAGGTGCGAGGTGTCTGGAAGAACTGCGGTTGCCAACCCGCTCGCCAAGCGTGGCAACTATGGCAAAAACCCCTCATGAATGGAAGTCCAAGGTGTATGGCCCCCAGTCCCCGGCGGGCCTGCTATTCCTGGCTACGGTAGCGGTCATGGTAACGGCAGGGCAGGGGGTGCTAAGAATCTCCGGCAAAGATTCGGCTACCAACGACGGCGACTGAACCTCACAACATACAACGTAGGAACATTGAGGGCTGACGAGAGGATAACAGAGCTGGAAGAAGAGGTAAGCAGGCTGCGTTGGGATATAATAGGATTATCTGAAGTCCAAAGACAGGGGGAGGACACGATAATCCTTGAATCCGGCAACCTGTTTTACCACCGAGAGGGCGACCAACTGTCCCAAGGAGGTGTTGGATTTATCGTCCACAAGTCTCTCATTAACAACGTTGTTCAAATCGAGGGTGTGTCATCGAGGGTTGCGTACCTTATACTCAGAATATCCAAACGGTATTCGCTGAAGGTCATACAGGTCTACGCACCAACGTCGACACATCCCGATGATGAGGTGGAGGCAATGTATGAGGATATATCACGAGCCATACATTCCTCCAAAACTCAGTACATGGTGTTAATGGGAGACTTCAACGCAAAGCTAGGCAAAAGGAAAGACGATGAGCTGAGAGTAGGTAGCTTAGGGATAGGGCAACGGAACCCAAGGGGGCAGCAGCTGGCTGACTTTATGGAGAAAGAGGGACTCTTTATGATGAACTCTTTCTTCAAAAAGCAGCCCCACAGAAAGTGGACCTGGATTAGCCCTGATGGTTCTGTAAAAATCGAGATACACTTCATTATGACGAACAAACGGCAAATATTCAATGATGTCTCTGTGATCACAATGGTGAAGACCGGCAGTGAACACCGATTAGTGGGAGGCACATTGAATATTAACATTAGGCTGGAAAGATCTCGTCTGATGAAGTCCACACTCCGACCATCTCGTGCCCATATCCAGAACTCCGAAAGCTTTCAGCTCGAGCTACATAATCGTTTCCAATGCCTAGAAAATTGCAGCACGGTGGACGATATTAATGCAAAGCTCGTGGAAACTGTTCATGCCGCGGGCCTTAAATTTTATAAGGCCCGCCGCAAAAAAAGAACACAAAAACTCTCCGATCACACTCTCAACCACTTGGGAAAAAGACGTGAAATGCGGTTGCAGTCTTTAACTGACATGTCGGACTACAGGCGCCTTAATAAGCAGATCTCCAAATACATGCGGCGAGACTTACGCAACTTCAATACAGGTCGTATTGAGGGAGCTATAGAGCGGAACCTAGGCTGAAAAGTCTTCGCCAGAGATCTGTCTATCGGACAAAGCCAACTGACGAAGTTAAAGACTGACAGCGGCGCTATCATCTCCAGTAGACCAGAGGTTTTGAGTGAGATAGAGAGGTTCTATGGACAGCTGTACACATCGTCGTTGGAGCCACACACGTGTGTGAGTAACGATCCAAGAGCAAAGCTTATCCGACACTATTCCGAAAATATCCCGGACGTCAGTCTGAGCGAGATTAGAATGGCTCTTGACCATCTTAAGAATGGCAAAGCATCAGGAGAGGACGGAATTACAGCACAGCTTCTGAAAGCGGGTGGAGAACCGGTACTTGTAGTCCTTCAGAGGCTCTTTAATTCCGTCCTTCAGGGTGGTGCTACACCAGAGGCGTGGAGTAGAAGTGTGGTGGTGCTGTTCTTCAAGAAAGGCGATAACGCTCTCTTGAAGAACTATAGACCGATATCCCTTCTGAGCCGCGTCTATGTGCTGTTCTCAAGAGTCATCTTGAATCGTCTCGCTTCCAGACTCGACGACTTTCAGCCTCCCGAACAAGCCGGATTCCGAAAAGGCTTCAGTACCATAGACCACATACGCACCTTGCGGCAGATTATACAGAAGACCGAAGAGTATAATCTGCCTTTGTGCCTAGCGTATGTGGACTATGAGAAAGCCTTCGATTCTGTCGAAATTTGGGCGGTACTCCAGGCTCTTCAGCGGTGCCAAATTGACTGTCGGTATATCGAGGTACTGAGGTGTTTGTATAACAAGGCTACGATGTCCGTCCAAGTACAGTCCAGTAGTACAAAACCTATCCAACTGCAGAAGGGTGTAAGACAGGGTGATGTCATGTCCCCGAAACTCTTCACCGCTGCGTTGAAAGATGTTTTCAAGCTTCTGGACTGGAAAGGACGAGGTATTAACATCAATGGCGAATACATCACCCACCTCCGATTTGCCGACGATATAGTCATCATGGCAGAATCGCTGGAGGACCTTGGTACTATGCTCAATGACCTCAACAGTGTCTCCCAACGGGTGGGCCTTAAGATGAACATGGACAAGACGAAGATCATGTGTAATGTCCATATCACGCCAATACCGGTTGTTGTTGGGAGTACTGAGCTCGAAGTTGTTGACGAGTACATTTACCTAGGACAGTTAGTCCGGCTAGGTAAGTCCAACTTCGACGCAGAGGTCAATCGGTGAATCCAACTCGGATGGGCAGCGTTCGGGAAACTACGGCAAATCTTCTCGTCAAATATACCTCAATCTTTGAAGACTAAAGTCTTCAATCAATGTGTGTTGCCAGTGATGACCTACGGAACCGAGACGTGGTCCTTCCCTGCTGGCCGTATGAGGAAGCTCAAAGTCGCTCAGCGAGCTATGGAGCGGGCTATGATCGGTATTTCTCTGCGTGATAGAGTTCGTAACGAAGACATCCGCAGTAGAACCAAGGTAACCGACATAGCTCAGAGAATTAGCAAGCTGAAGTGGCGATGGGCCGGCCATATAGCTCGTAGAACCGATAACCGTTGGAGAAGAAAGGTTCTCGAGTGGCAGCCTCGTACTGGTCATCGCAGTGTGGGACGACCCCCCACTAGATTGAGTGACGACCTGTGCAAATGTGCGGGAAGTCGATGGATGCAGGTGGCTCAGGATCGTACTTCGTGGCAGTCTGTGGGGGAGGCCTATGTTCAGCAGTGGACTCAAACAGGCTGAAATGATGATGATGATGATCATAAATTTTTTAAAAACTACAAAAACAGTTTTTTTTTTTCAATTAAACTTCGCTCTAAGCTCTATAAAACTAAGACAACTCTTATCCCTTTGACCTATTAACGAATTGATTAAATGCCTTTTACATTACGATTGGTTTCCTTGTTTATATTTTAACAAAACAGTCCCATTGAAGCCACCAGATTAATTCGGAATTTGTTTAAGTTTTAAGTGTAGAAAATTATTTCAAAGTTAAATGGGACATATCATAGAATTTTGCAATAGAATATTTATAGCTATTGGAAATTCCTTATTTCTTGTTTCTGCTACAGAATTTCATACAACTGCATTAATGCTTTCTACCAACCTCATCTGAGTATGAAACTTATTGAACTTTAAATTTTGAAATAAGATTGAGCAATAAGATTGATTAAGCGATACGATCGCAAACTACATACTCGTAGACTGCGAATTGCGTACCGTTCAATAAAATCGTGGTGGTCTGAAATAGTTTTAAATTTAACAGATATCGTACTATCTGTATCGAGCTTTAATTGTGAAAAGAAGAGTTTCGTTATATAATATCGAACATTATACAGCGTGTCGTTACCATCGCGACAATAAATGAACACACGTCTAACGCTACTTGCCAATAATCATAAAAAATGTTAACGTTATACAAAATCCATAATTAAAAAAAATATTTTTCAAACAAACTAATTAAGTAAAAAAGAAATAAAATTTGTAACATCCTATACAACTCGCGCCACAGCGTCGTATTACAAGCCTCTCCTTCTAACAGTATGTTTTGTCTCTTTTAAATTCATTCAACCCATTCATATGCTTTGTGACCTTTACTAATGAACTTTACGTTACGCGTTTTATACGCGAGCGTGTTCTAAAATTCTTTGTTTTGGAAAATTTAATAACTCTGTAAATATTGATGTTTAAAGAATTTAAATTTTTAATACAACTTTAAAAAGTTATCCCCTATATGCGTATTCATTTATTGTCGCGATGGTAACGACACGCTGTATAATATCGGACGGGTAAACTGGTCCTAGCAGACTGTTCCACTCCTTTGCTGTACGCATTATGAAAGAGCAAGCGAACCTCTTTGTTCGAAGGCGTGGAATGTCACCAACAAAAGGACGGTGTCCTGCAGAGCGTCTAGTTGCCCAATGAAATAATGAGGAGGGGGGAATGAAATTATGCAATTCCTGAGCACACTCACCGGAATGTTACCCTTAATTATGAAATGTAAAAACGCTATAATCTTGAAAAGTAAAATATAAAGATTATTTTATTGTAAATTTGTATAATATGATTTAAATAAAGTATATGATATTTTCTCGACTGAGAAGATAGGACATCTAACTTCTCATTAGGACATTTAACTTTCAGTTCGAGCCGTGATCATGAATGCTGAAAGTAGATATTCGAAACGTCGGTAAATCAAGTTTAAAGTATACCCGATAAGTTCCTGAGTATCAGTAATTTCATTTAATAGTGGTATTTGATACATTTTTGTATAGAGTTAAATATAGTAAAATAGTGTAAATTTTAATAGATTTTTTTTTACTTTAACTACTTGTCACTGTTTGTGTAATAATGATGTATTTTACTTCATAACTGCAATTCTCTATACTGTATACCTCACGTGTACCGAATCTTCGAAAATCAAGTCTTATGTGTTATTGTATTTTCAGTTTTATAATTTTTGTAGTGTTTGTTGGTATTCTATTTTATGTGAAATACTTAAAATAAAAATATACAGCAATTAATCTAGATTTACGAAGACATGGGTTGGATTCCCACAGCGGCGACAATCTTTTCGAACGTTTTCTACAAATTTAAATTTAAAAAAAAATATTAATAAATCTATCCTTTAATGTACAATTATAAGTCACCATTTTTCCCGTTGACTTTTATTATTTAAGGTCTAATTCAGATTACTCATTTCATAATAAATAGTTGGAGCATAATAAGCTCAATGATAGTTGCAGGTACAACTAAATCTATTCAACGGTCAGGGATTAAAGAAATGACACTTAACTATTTCTCATTTAATAGAAAGCATTCATTGCTATGTCAATGAATGAAACCTGTGTAGCCTTTTAAAGCTGCACAATTTAATATTACAAAACTGAATAGTCTTTAAAAGAGTAGAGCTAATTCCATTGACTTAATTACTGATTTCACCACTTGCTAGTGATGAAAAGATCTTAATTCTGTACATTGACTACGACATAGACTCCGAAATGAAATAAATCGCGCCATAGTTACTTCATAGCTGTGAAAAGGGGAGTTCTTTTTAAAGGTATTTACAGTTAATGTACGAATGAAAAGTTTTAATTCCTGTGGGGCAATTGAATTTGAAATGAAAACCTTAAGGATTAAGTTTAAATACTGAAATTAAATTCAATAGTAAGTTGCTTTTGTACTGCACTCGAATATTTAAAGATTTGTTGCGAAGATTTATATATAACATTGTGGAATTTTGATCCACTATTTAATGTTCATAATTTTATTTCATTTGATATTTTATTTTTAATAATCTTATATCAAATTGACATTTGCATTCTGAAGTAAGCTAAATATGTTGCACCAAATTATAATTAAGATCACAATGTACTGACATATTCTAGCTATAAAGACATTCATTCATTCAATCATTAATCCATTCCCATAAATGCACAAACTTAATCGACTTTAGAAGCCTAAATTGACCTCTGCACTAAATAGGGACGGGATAATCCAAAGCGGGATTTCAATGTAAGACAAATTGAATAATGCAGGTGTATTTACAGCTTCAATATCGTGTAACTGTTTGACTAGCACTACGAATAATAAAATTTTCATTTTACTTCATTATAATATTTGAGATATGCCCTGATGACATTATTTTTTTATCGCAAAATAAGTAGCATTTGTTATATATACGTGTATATATATATTATCTGTATATTTGAATCTTAATTTAAGTTATTCAAGGGATACAATATTTTGAATACCACCGACATACATACTTCATACAGACTTCAATGAAGAGTAAGAAATAATAATAAGAAATGCTAGTTACTAAGAAGCTTTAAAATTGGAATAATGAGTTTTGAAAACATATTGAACAAAGAAAATGTAATGTTTGTATGAAAGTTGTAATTTCGCCTTATCTAATAGTTAAATTAGGGGCGCTGAAGAAAAAAAACATGTGGTACAAAAATTGATAACAATCTATATTCGAAAGAATGACAAAACGTGTAACCAAAATTAATATTATTCATTTTTAAAATGTTAATATAATATGTGCTAACATAAGCGTCACTAATATTACTATAATTTAGGAAATGTCCCTGTGTCCTAATGTATGTAAATTTAGGTAATATCGAACGATCATTCAATAAAAAACCTGATCGGAATTAAGTGATTAAATTGTGGTAATGTAGCTTACATCGTACATAAAACGGTTATCGGTGTATTGAATTGAGCGCGAGCCCTTCAATTTAGGTAAAAGCTCTCTCTGGAAATTGAAACGACCCGATGTCGGGACTTACGGAAATCTACGGGGCGGCCTTATTGATCTTACTGCATTAGTATGACTTTCGACTGCGGAAGTAGTTGTTAAATCTTAGCCTGAACCATAACCAGGGGACATTTTTTAACAAAGTTTACGTCACATCGCCTTTGTGAACGAAAAACGCAATTAATAGTCGGTTTTTTTTTTGTACCATTTTGTTTGTTTTTATAATAAAATTTAGGTATTTTTCTTAATATAAGTTCATTGATCTGCATGGTTAGGTTTCATTTTTATAAAATGTCGTTTTATCCTAGTTTTTACGGAATGAAAAATATCAGTCCAATACGACGGTAAATTTCACCGAAAAACTTTTTTTTTTTTTTTTTTGGATTCCTGATCATTACTTTCTTTATTTTTTATTTTTTGCCGATCCAGATGATTTTGTTCTTTTTCCCCTTTTTTTAAAGTTCTTTGTTTTGTAAATAGTATAGTTCATATTTTCTTATTATTACGTCGGTAAGATCGAACAATATTATGCATATTTCATTACTCAATAAATTGTATCTATATATATATATATATTTAATACTAGTATATTTTCCACAACTTTTACTTATATACTTAGTTTGAGCAGTAGACCAAGATGCGACGCCATGCGATACAACAATATTTATAAAACAAAAGATCCTTTACATACTTACCACATACTTTTTTATTTTGGGATTTTTTGCGGAGTAATTTTAGTACTGCAGTTAGATACTGTGTATTAAATGTATACGCAATTTAGATACGCAGCGAATCAAATCGATCTCTAGAAAACAACCCTTTGTAGGAAATAGCTGACAAGAGAATCAGAAATGGTTCATAATTATTTATAAACTTGTCATATTCATTTGCAAAAATATTTAATTTCCTCATAAAAAATCTAACTTTTTTAGGCTACAGTTATGGTATTTTATTTAATAAATATTAACGGTGCTCAATTTTCGTAAAAATAAGAATTCAGCACCGCTAATATTTATTTTGAAACATTTCATCTAGTCTGTTATTATACCAGACAACGGAACACAGTTACAGCTGTTCGCTCCGAGATTTAATGAAAAATACTTTTAAGATGTTTTGTAACAAAAATTACATTTCTGTGATGAGAAAAGGAAAAAAAACAACATCAAAGAGGTTGTGAAATTGCTGGATTTATATTTTCATTTATGAATGAGAGGTACCTACGGATTTCCGTAGATATTTCTCATTCAGAAATTCAAACACACGAGTATCATCACGCGTGAAAATCACGAATAAACTACTTCTCTAAAAACAAATTCGCTAAAAGCATGAAAAAACTAAAAATACTTCGTTTTATTTTTTGTGACAGTGTGGTTAGGACAATAAATGAGTACTTTGGGACAAAGCTTCAATGGAAACATAAAGGAGTGATAATATGCAAAGGGTAGAATAACAAAATAATGGAATTTGGTTTAAGCCTGTGTTTGTGACAGTTTTGATAAAATCTGTTATGTATGTAAATTATTCAATTAATCATCAGCTGAATTAGGGACATCTCTCAACTCACACGAGTGTATTTATATCTTTTCACCACGGATCGAGCTTGGGAATATTGGGAAAATTATTGGGAATGTATTCACACGTAGCATATACTTGTTAACAAAAGTTAAATTTTTTATGCGAAAAGTTGCCAAATGAGCAGACGGTTCACCTGATGGTAAGTGAATGCCGTCGTCCATGGACCTCTGCTACACCCGAGGGTTCCAGATGCGTTGACAACCTTTTGAACATTGATTTCCGGCTGCCTCAGACGAAACGCTAAAGTATTATACTTTCACTTAACGCCGGTCTTTTGTGAGGGCGTGGTACTTACCCGGATGAGCTTGTCCATTCGCGCAACAGCCGTGGCTGCTACAGCGTACTTATTGTTAGCCGAGATGAGACGGCGGGACTATTATTTGTTAATCGAAAAATAACAACACTTTTAGTCAATATATGTGTGTAACATTGTGTTGGACTTTCAACACAAGTTTATCCTTTTACTTACTTTTATAAAACACGACACTAACATGTTTACTATGAATTTTCACGCGTGCATGTAAGTAATGCTGATATGAAATTTCAGTTTAAATTAACTTGCAATACAGATTTATGGACGGCGAGTGTGAAGAAGATTAATGAGTAAATGGAGGCTTAATTAATGTTACCCGATTAATAGCATAACGTTTCCATAGCTAGGCTAGTTCGTAAATCAGCTCTTGCAACAGTTCATCGAGCAATAGAAATTGAGAGTTAATTATGTTAACTCCAATTACGTCTGGGGAAGTAATAAGCTCACTGTAAAATAAATATATCGAATTTGTGTGTTAAGTTTGAATGAAAAAGAGAATGACGAGTTTTTAAGTCCGTTACATTATCTTAGGCCGTGCTTAATTTCAGTAGCATTAGTTGTCGACCGTAAATGTTGTAAAAGATGTCACAAATATAATTTACACAGTCATTTTGATGGAAAAGTGTTTCCTAGCGCCGATCTGTGTAATGATAACTGGTGAATAAAAATATGATTTCGTTTACGTTAAATTTATTAAGAGTTTTTGTTTAAATATTGGCGTTTCATTAAATATGATATTGTATAATATTCCTGGTGTTTCTCATTAACATTTAGTTTTAATACTGCTGAGATTGATAAATATTTTTAATGTGTAAATCTATTCTCAATATAGCATGACCTTATTCCTGGCCTTTGAGCGTCTAAATCGACCCGTGCTCTGAATGGCGTAGGATTCCCGAGCGGGATCTCAATGCAATGTATATTGAGATCCCTCTAGAGAAATGCAGGTCTATTCAAGGTTTTAATTTCGCATACCTGTGCCCCAGACGCTAAAAAACCGCTAAGAGTCGAAAACAGTCAACACCAATTTCAGACCCCACAAACTGCAACAAAGCACAAAAGTCATCATATAAAAGTAACAAGGAGTATTATTCCTTTCTTTCTTAATTATATTTCTGTCATTAATTAAAGATATTCGTGTCAAAATACTTTGCAGGTTTCATGATTACGAATAAGAACTAATACAAGTGTAACGTAAATCCACATTGAATAACCTGTTATATTTAAGTGAACTATTATAAATTTGCCTCAATAAAAATTAAAACCAATAAGATTTTGCGACATTCGAGTTCGGCTTCAACGATCTTTTTAGAGTTCCGTACCTTTAAAGGTGTGTGTGTACTTATGTACACGCGTTAGAAGTTATACTTCTTTGGCGTAACAAGTGATAAAACTTTTCAAAAATTATATCTTTCGCCTTATTCTCCGTTTGTAGAAAAAACGACACTAAGAATAGAAAGAAGGTATTTAATACATTGTACGGTTTTATTATAACGCATTATCTAGTAAAAAAAAGTTTATTTAAATATCACAAAATAAATATCGTGAATACAGTTGTCAGTTCTCACGCAAACATATGTAGATGTCTAGCTAACTTCAGGGTGTCGGTCGTGACGGTGTGCGCGCACATCGCAAATCGGGCGTTAGGGAAAAATGATCTCATCATTTTTCCCTAAAGTGCCAAAAGAAGTATAATTTAAAAAAGGGAACCCTTATAAGATCACTCTCTTGTCCGTCTGTCTGCCTGTGTGTCACCACCGATTTTCTCAAGAATAGGTGGATCTAGCAAGTTTAAATTTATACTAGATACTGAGATCTAGTCCCTATCAATACATAGTATAAAACAAAGTCTTCGCGCTGTCTGTCTGTCCCTATGTATGGTTAGATTTTAAAACTGTGCAACGGATCTTCATGCGTTTTTTTTACTAGACAGAGTGATTCAGGACGAAGTTTTATATGTATAATACATCACAGCATTGCACCCGGGTGTACCCGGGGCAGGTCGCTTAAACAATAACTTTGTTATATAAATCAAGGTACTGAGTCGATACTACAGATGAGTCGTATCGCTTTTTCTGAAAACCGTATCTGAATCAGATTTCGATTTCAAATATCAGATTTCGAAACTATGTATTTTAATATCTAGATATTTTACGTTCGCGTATCCACCTTAAATTCATTAAAAAAAAATGAGTGACAATATTTTTATTAATTATTAACATTCAATATTATAGTTTAGGGCGGAAGAATTGAAAATATACACACAAGACATGAGCCTTGGCCTGACGTCCACCAATGCAGCATGGAATTATTAAATTATATTTTTCTTTTTCGTTTTGTGTACTTTTTTTTTTTTTTTCAAAAATTCCAATAAAATTTAACTCCTAAAAATTTTTCTTCCTTAATTTAGGAAGAAAATTCCTAAGTTGGCATCCTTTACTATTACGTGCTTAAGTATCAATGCACTCCAGGTCAAGGCTAAACAAAATTTAAAGACATCGTTAATACCATGATTCGTGTTTAAATGAAACAGAGTTTTTTCCTTGCTTTTAAAATTCAAAATTGCTTAACTTATTCATAAAATCTGTTAAAAAAAATCTGATATTGTTGCCGTACTGCTCTAATTAATGAAATATGTATATCTCACGCGCTTTGTCTAAAAAACTGATATTGTTGCCGTACTGCTCTAACTAGTGAATATTTGTATCTCACGCGCTTTGTCTAAAAATCTGATATTGTGGCAAACGCGTATGATATCGCAATTCATGTTGGTATAGCGAGTGAGCGAGTATTCGGTACATCAGATTTCGGAAATATCAGATATTGTAAAATACATAGATTTTGAACGAGCCAGTAAGCGATTTTCAGATATTGTACCAATATATAGTTTTCATATCTGACACGATTTGTATCACCCACTTCTAGTCGATACCATAAAAGATATGGGCAAATTTAGATTTTCACGATAACTTGTAAGTACCAAAATTTACCTTAATTTTCAACTTTTATACAATTAAAAAACTTACTTTTAATCAAAATTGTCAACCGGAAGTACTGTATAGGTTTTTAGTGGTAAAATTTCAACTTGCTAGGTTCATCGGTTTTTAGAAAATCGGTGGTGATTATTTATCAATTTTATTACGGAGGTATAAAGGGTAGAAACCTTCGGCATACGAGTTTGACTCGTACTTGAACGGTTTTTATAGACAATAAAATGAACTTGGAATGATTTTCTCAATTCAGTGGCTTATCTTGATAATGTGATTAAATTGTAATATAAAAAAGGGAACCATCCCATTTTTTCCATAATATTAAATTACAAATTATGTTACATAACGTGTTTTATTAAGTAAGTTGTGTTTTCTTTACATATCAAATATTTTAATTTATGTTTAGCAAAAGCAACGGTGATGCCTCTCCTCCCAAAATCCTCATTGTAAAATGTTACAGAAGACCGGCGTGAAGTAAAAGTGTTGCACTTCTGCTTTCCGTCAGGTGTGTAAGGTAGCCGGGGCCCAGTTTATTAATAGGTGGTAACGCATCTGCAACCCTACGGGTGTTGCAAATGTCCATGGGCACGCGGTTATTACTTAACATCAGGTGAACCGCCAGATCGTTTGCCACTTTGTCATATTAAAAAAAATACAGAAGACATAAATATTTATCTTCCTACTAAACACGTGGATAAATGATACATTTACATCCACACATATTCCGTTTTCGTTAAGCCCTCGGATCAGACAATCACTATTCAAATAAGAGCTTTCACCGAAATTCAAACACCACCATCACTCCCTTATTGCGAATTTGTCCCCAGTTGACGGATATCGCCGAAATCGGTCAACAGGGGACCTTCTAGTGCACCTTTGGGGCGAGGCCCTCGAGCCAACTCCTTTCAACTTGGCTCCTACTTTCCAGAATGTGTCCTTGGAGTTTACCGACCGCCTTCAGTTGTTGGGAGTCGAAATATCCTCAAAGCTCAACTTTGGGTGGTTCATTGAGTCTAAAGCCAGGGCAGCTGCAAGGAAGTTAGGCGTCCTTGCAAAGGTGCGACGGTACTTCATGCCGAGGCAGCTTCTTGCTCTATACAAGGCTCAAGTCCGATCGTGTGTGGAGTACTGTTGCCATATCTGGGCTGGGGCTGCAAAATGCCATCTGGCTGCCTTGGACTCAATGGAGAGGCGTGCGGAAAGGCTCATTGGTGACCATAACTTGGTTAAAACCAATCTCACTAGCCTTGAGCACAGGCGCAGAGTCGCCAGCCTCTCGGTTTTCTACAGGATACATTTTGGAGAGTGTGCGTTGGAGTTACATGATCTTATTCCTCCCGCCCCTTTCCATCATCGGACAACCAGGCGTTCGGCGGGGCTCCATCCTTATGCTGTCGACGTTCTACGTACAAGAACAAAGCTATTCGCTTCTTCATTTATCATCCTTACAGTTAAGGAATGGAATAGCCTGCCTGCGTCCGTCTTTCCGTCCGAATACAACGTTGGCGTCTTCAAGGCAAGAGTGAATAGGTTTCTACTGAGCTAGCGAACTTACCATCAACGGCTGCATTGCCACTTACCATCAGGTGGGATGGCATTTTTTTATTTGAATAGTTTTATATTATCATATTAGTTGTTTATATAGTCTATATGGTCATTTGCGATCCCGTACTTTATTACATTACGCACAAACATCCAAGCCATTTTATTCCATAACTCATTAATAATAAATTTATTCATTCTTTGTACATATTCTTAATATTTATTTAGTCCCAATTAAATAAGTTTTTAATTCTATTCGTCGTTTTTTTCGTTATACGTGTATACTATAATATTCAAAGACGTTTTGGCTTGGATATTTTTTTAAAAACTGTATGCAAAATTTTGTAACGACATGTTACAAGTTTGGGTTGTATTGTCTTGAAAGTATTCAGAAGATTTTATGTGGGAATATTTGTCAGTGTTAGTAGTAAGCGTCTCTACATTCCGCGATAAGATACGGATTACATTTTCTGTAACGTGATATGGTAGCCCTTACGTCAAGGGATCTTGAGTTTACACCGATTTACGGGAAAAAATACCTTTAAGTTTATTTAATATAAAAATCCAGCAGAGTTTTCGACATTTAGTACAGTTACGTTAAGTAAAAATACAACTTTATTTACTTATGGAAAATATTAACAGTGAACTGATTTATTTGATGTACCCATTTTCATTTGAAAACGAATAGATTTACTGATAGACTGTTAAAGAACAAAATTTCAAGATTTGTGAATATTATTCTTAATATTTTATACTTTATATAATATTTTTATGTCAGTCATCACGTCGTTATCTGCTTTTGTCCATATCTAATTTTTTAGGTCTTATTTTATAACTACGGGCGTTTATAAACGCCAAGAAATAATAAGTTAAGTAGATTCTGCAATAGCACAGCTTCTAAACAGAACTAGACCACATTTTAACTTAGCTTTTACAAGATATTTTTCGATGTAACATTTAAAAATTCAAAGCTTCATGAAAACTACTTCTATAGTTTTATGATGTTTAAAAAATATTCAGCTACCCTAGTACTTTCATGTAAACTTTTTATTTAGTCTGTATCCCAGACAAAGGAAAAGTAACAGTTTTCGTTCCAAGACTTAGAGAAATATTTTCAAGATGTTTTGCAACGTAAATTGTATTTTTGTGATGAGAAAAGGAATATTCGTATACTCTTTGCTATTCAAAGAGTACACATTCTGGATTCAAAAGTTTTAAAGGTTTTAAAAGTAAAGAATCAATAAATCACTAAGTAAAAAGCAAAATTATATTTATCTAATAGTTATTAAAAGTCGTATCATATACCATCATTGCAGCATAAAATTATACAATTTATGCTTTAGTAGAGCCTTTCATATATATTTAAGCTTTTATTCATCGTTTATATAGCTTATAGCTGTTAATGTACTGGATATTTTTTCAGCCTACATCTTTATTAGGCGCTTACTCGTTTGTCTCCTTTTTCCATAAAAAAGGCCGACTATTTTGACTGAGCGTTTATCATCTACAATCACTTACCATCCGGTCTGTCGGGTTGTCTCAATACACAAAAATACTTTTTGAAAGTTATCAATTTTCCAAGAAGTATTTTTTATTTCTTAGTTTTTCATTCAACAATTTGTATAAAACAAATGAAAGCCTACAATTGGAAAGGATATATTATCGGTTTTAATCTTGATAAGATATACTGAGATAGCGCGTTTTATGTATGGTTTTCTAAGTTGGTTACAACCCAACAAGACGTTTAGTGAGCTTCGTTAACAAAAACCGATCACGAAATGACACAGTGATTTTTGAGCTTAAGGAATCCGACGAACGTAATGAGAGTAAATTGTCCCATCTATGCTTAAGTTAAATGACATAATAGCATATTCATTTAAAATCTTTCATTGTTTATTTTTCACAAAAGAACAGGAAAAAAGTCCCAACGTTACTTTGGGGTATCAGACAGGGAGCTAGGAAATGTTACCTACGATTTAAGTACTCGTAAGTTTTCACGGAATATTATAAAGTATCCAAATCAGCACTAGCTAATAAGCAAACAAACGGATGTTAACTTGGTCACTTGAAAACTTGCTCAACGCAATGTTCAAGCATTTACACTTTGAACTCTGTTATATCATTAAAGAATGGCATATTAAAACATGACAAAATATTAAATGTCTACAATAAGTCCACGACTGGTAACTCGCAATTTATGGATGGTTATTGAATAATTAACAACCAATAGTAAAACAATGGAGCATAATTATGTAGAGATAACGACGACAATCTTATATGACGAATACGTTAAAGAGTGTCCAGGGGTAAGTAGCAAATAAGCAATACACTAGAATAGCGCTAGCGTAGCAAAAGTGTATGATTTTTAACTTTGCCGAGTTGAATTTTATTGATTAGTAACCATGGTAAATATTAATTCACCACCACTGTGTTGAATTAATTCAACACCCTAATGCTAATAACTTGTCGCCTTTCCTCATCTCTACACTCTATAAGCAAAAGTATAACAAATTTTCAGTCTTTTTTTTATTATAACCTTTCTCATATTTCAGTATAACGACTTTTCTAAATCGTCTTCTTGCTTGCAATATAAACATCATATTCCATATATTTCCATAAATGAGACAGCTTTGTGCTCATGTATTCGTACCTATGGCACACCGGACAACAATATATTTAGTGATGAAATATAAAAGTTTATTCTGTTTCGATAACTTTGCCAAACAATGAAAATACATCAAATATTTACAGAAATCATGTAATAAAATTAAATGTTGATCTGAATACTCTTGTAATTAAGAAATTTTAATCTCGTACTGGCTTTTATCCTCGGCTTCGCCTCGTGGATTTTATTTTTTTAGAGTAGTGAGCATCAATCTTCAGTGCTATCACTTGACGTATAATAATAAAAAGTATAGGGCATTAGGCCCCATTTACTAAGTGGCCCAAATTAAACTCTAAAAACGTGGATCGAATTAATCACGAAGTGGTCATAAATGGTCAGTTATTTTAGCAATAACATACGAGTATACATGCCAATTGTTAACAACTAAATGCTGACCTAATGCCGGAATACTCTGACCTTTTGCAGTTCATCCGATTAAATTGAGGTATGCATTATGATAGGGACTTCCATGAAAATTTTAAAAGTCATTATGATTATTTTTATACTGTTGACCAATTATTATAAGCTTCTGACCGCTTGTGTGTGCTTAGTAACACCAGGCAATTATGAACCGAAACTTTCAAAAATGAAAGAAAATACATGATAGATGACATTTTGCTTTTTGTGTAGATAATGGTACGGAACCCTTCGTGCGCGTGTCCGACTCGCACTATGCCGGTTTTATAATGAATATTTGAAAACGGAGTATAGAGAAGAAAGAAAATAGAGAAGTCGCCTTTACTAGTTAAATTTAATTTTTAATTTTTGGTGCTAGTGTCTGAAATTAAGATAAAACATAAAAAAGATAAAAAAAAACTGTCACAAAATTTCCAGGATTCGAAATTAGCGTTGGATATTCTCATCACGCGAAAATCTCGACGTCTTAGCCACTTATTAGCAATTTTTTATTTTTTAGGTTTTAACTCAATATTCAGTGGCGCATTAAATTTTGAGATCTCGTAATCCGCCGTTGAAACAGGGTGTAGGCATTAAAAAAAAAATTCTGCTGTTCCACAACGGGAGTGAAGTTGGAGTGAGTGAAGTTTAAACGATCTTCTGCACCACTTGTTTAGTGGTGAAGAAGATCGTTTAAATACCCCGGCCGCGCATTTATAAAACTTCGAGTGTCAAAATGTTTATTCTACTGAACTGTAAACAGGTACCTAGTTTGTTTCTTTTGCTGCTCTTCTAGAAAAGTCTTCAATAGGAAAGGAGAGTCGGTTATTTCATTAATGAGTAATGACGTAAAAGTAAAGTAAAGAACAGCTTTTATATGTCCAACCTTAGGGCGAAGGCCTCCTCTGTACAGAGGGTATCAGGACATAGTCCACTTATATCTTCGAAAAATTTTTTTGTTATTATTTCGAAAAGGTGCATGTTTCCTCACAATGCTTATCTTCACCGCTAAGCACGTGATAAGTCAACATTTTAAATTAACAGTTTCATTAATGCCGGCAGCGGTAATCGATCGAAGTATACAGAATTAACAGGCACCTTTTTTTATGGAGAAAAGGGGCAAACAAGCAGGAGGCTCAGCTGATGGTGAGTGATTACCGCCACCCATGAACACCTGCAACACCCAAGGGCTCACAAATGCGTTGCCGGACTTTTAAGAAAGAGTATGCTCTCTTCTTTAAGGTTCCCAGGTCGTAACGGTTCGGAAAGACCGCCGGCGGCAGTTGGTTGTGCGAGGCAAGAAATGCCATGAAAATCGCGCTGTTGTGGAGCGCTGGACATCGAGGTGGTGTGGATGAAATTTTTGGTTTTGGCGCGATGTCCGATGGTGGAATTCAGCCGCCGGGATCAATCCAAACAATTCCGAATGACCAAGAATGACCGCATCCCGTCCCAATCTGCTGACCTATAGTGCCATACGCAGCGGCAGCCTGCGAAGCGAGGCCGTGTAGAGCGTGCAACTGGCACTGTACTCCTGACAAGACAGTGGTCCGATGAATCAAGGGGAGGATCGACGGAAACCAGGTAGCCGTCTGGATGAGAGGTCAGCAGAAGGTCCAACAGGGAAGGTGTATGATCCTCCACATCTGGGATTCGCGTTGGCGAGGTGACCAGTTGGGTCAGATCATAAGCTATTGCGAAGTTGTGAATAGATCTCCCCGCATGATTGGTGCGACTGCGGAGGCGACGCGAAGAATAGATATCCTCTCTGACGTAAGAAATAGCAAGGCCGGCTTTGCTGTCTGTAGGTGGTAATGGAATGAAGTTTTGGCTCGAATTTGATTTCTTTGTTTTTGGAATAAAATGTAAAAATTATTTTGAACATTCAAAATGAATTTTACTTATTATTTTAAAAACGATAGAAATTATGCGTAGCGTTACATCGATTTAGCTGCATTGCCTTTGAAAAGAAGCAAAAAAGAGTAAGAAGCAAAACGAGCAGTACTATATTTAATTAAGATAAAATTTGCAATCGTAATATAAACGGCAACAGACCAAGAAAATTTTGCTAAAAGATTTCAGGCAAAGGCAACAACTTTAGAGTTAAAGGCAGGTACATAATTTCAAGCAAAACACTGTTAACAGAAAGGTTTTCTTTACGTAAAATCGTGTTTGAGTTTACTTACAAAATTAAAATTGCAACCGTTACTCAACTTATATTGACAATATTAATTTTGTACGAATCTATCGTTACATATCTAAAATAAGCTGTCACATTTTTCAGTAGTCCTCACAGGATAGACAAACATAGGAAACGCTTTTAAATAATTAAAAAAAAAACTACACTGACTTAAACCAACTAAATGTTAAAGAAAACCATTTCATAATGCCGGCTTAAATAAAAATTTAAAATACGGTGGGATAAAGGGAATTTTGTTATCAAAAAAAAAAAAACGTAAGAAAATATGCAGTAAAACTCAAAAAGTACCTTCTGGGAAAACTTCAGGTCTCTTGATTGCTTCAAAGCTTTTTGACGATTTCACGAAATACGTTAAATTCTATCAGTTTTTATATATTACTAACAGTGAATATGGAGAGCATGTTTTATTTAAGTCGTTAATTATTAAACCGACAATATTGGAAACAAAAATCTAAATGCAGATAAAGAAAATATAAAAAACATAGAAAATGTTACTTATAAACGTCTAAGCATAGATAAACTTAAGAGAAAATTTATATATCAGAACTCTATCTTTTTGTGTTATCATCTAAACATATCGATTTTTAGCTTTGTTGACCTAGCCATTTCAACACTTCGTTCCGAATAAATTCATATTCAGAAGAGCTGACATTAATTGCCCTTCGTGAAGTATATACCTGTCGAATGGATTATTTACTGTAGGGACTCCTCAAAAGAGTACTCAGAGCGTACGATAACAACATTACAAAGGTCAATTAAAAGTAAATATTCGCCAAAATCGGGACCAATTATCGAAAAAACGTGCCGAGCAGTCTTCCATAAATAAATAAGCCATTTACAATGGCTTATTAATGGCTACTACACTTTTTACAACGAATTACCCTCTCGTTTATCCGATGTAATCATAAAATGAAATAAAGGAAGTACTTTTTCAGTGTCCTCTTAATAATAATAATAAATGTTAAGCTATTTAGCTTAACATTTCTCAACTTGGAATTTAAAGCATTACTGCAACTGCAATGCAGGCGGCCGTATTAACATGTCAACATTTTTGCCTTTTCCCTTTTTTATCTTTTCTTTCGAAAGATTTTGGAGAAATCATTGATAAATATTAACAAAGCGAAATCATTGATAAATGTTATAAAATATTTTTTTTGTCAACTGTTCTTCTGCGACGCCCAAAGGCCCTCCAACGAGCTTGCGCATTCGAGCCAGTAGGCTACTGCACAGCCTCAGTTTATTTAAATTAAATAAATAAATTAATTCAATTAAAATTCTTTAGACGCTCCTAAGTTATATTTTTCTATGAACCTTGTTTTAATTATTGTCAAATAAAATCTGTAAATATAGTAAGTAAAATACTAGTAATTTAGTAAAAGTAGTAGTAACTTATACATATCCCAATGCTGGGCAAAGGCCTCCTCTGTACAGAAGGTATCAGGGCATAGTACCTACACCAGCTCTACTGCGGATTGGCGGACTTCACATATTTGCGAAATATTTTTTGTTATTATTTCGAAAATATGAGGGTCTCCTCACGATATTTTCCTTCACCGCTGAGCACGTGATAATTCAGCACTTTAAATTAACAATTTCATTGTGCCGGCACGGGGGATCGAACATAGGTTGCTTGAGTATATTGAAATAAATGCGAGCGCCCAGACACTGAACTATCACAGTTCAGTAGTAAATATCGTTTTATTTAATAAAGTATAGAGATTGTTATGTAAAACACGGGAAATTTTCTGCGTAAATGTTATCTGCAGTGTTTTATTTATTTGTATACAATATTCGCGTAAACTGGGAATCTTAACATGCGTTTTACATATAATTATTTTGTCTCCAATTTCCAATGACATCAATACTTAGTCAAAAAAAAATGTTCTATTACTTTACCAGCACGGGAAAACAGTTTAAGGTTGTTCGCTTCAAGCTTTAATGAAAAATATTTTTAAGATGTTTTGCAACGAAATATACATTTTCTTGATGAGAAAAGGGAAACAAACATCATAAAAGAGTTTACGAAGTTTCTGGATGTGTATTTGAATTTACAAAGAAGAAATACAAATGGATGATTACAATTACAGCACTGTAAGAAATGGTCATGATGAATATCTACTTACTTTTTCTTTATCTTAATATCATTTTATTTATCTCAATATTTAAAGCGATTTTCGTTTTTGTTCTAAGTGCTCGAAACATTAAACACAAATATTATATACGAAGGATTTTATAGATACGAAAAAATTAGGGGTTTCTGCTAAGCGTGTTTGTAACAGTTTTGATAGAACCAGTTACAACAATGTAGAACAAATCAATTAATCATTTGCTAAATTTATGAGCTCTATTAATGAGCATATGGGTGTAATTTATACCTTGGTAGTAATCGTATGAATCTGCGGCGTGAGACATTATGCCAGTTGCTACAGCAGGTAAATATTTTATATGTTAACTTGTCTTTAATTATATATATGGTAAAAATATGAAATATTAAAAAGACATAATTGTACTAAAACATATACATTATGCAATAATATAGATTTTTGAAATAGAGGTTTGAAGTCGATTCTATTTTTGTTAAAAAACTTTTTTTTATTTCTAGTTTAAATATAGGTAGAGTTATTAAAGACGCTGCGGGATTGAAAAGGGAAAACGATTTAAAGCAAATAAGGAAAGAAAATCTCTAAGTATTTTAAAAGAGAGGCCAGACCAGCACGAAAATAATTTGCTAAAAAAATCCATTATGTTACGTAGGTTAAATGACGAAAATCATGAAAACAATAATCGAGATCGATTAAACTGATAAGTTTAATTCGCACTCGTTTGTCGCGTTTATTAACAAGATTAGAAGATTATAAGATAACTGGAATTGCTTTGCGAAAGTTAAGGAGTACTGTTTTATAGAAGATTTTGCCGATGGAGTTGCAGTTCGAATTTATTCCACTGTCAGACAATTAGACGCTTACAATGTACATGTGATAGCTGAGAACGCAAAAACAAAGTATTAAATACATGTGCTCAACCTTTTCAAGTGTACATATTTGAAGAGTTCCGTTGTCTATCTCTGAAACTTCTCATTAGATCCTATGAAATTAAAATGGGACCATTTCCATTAAAACCTTTCGAACAAAAGAGAACTTTGCACATCCGTCAATATATGAGTAAGTTACGCCCGAACATACATAAAAAGCATATAACCGAATAGATTACTTCCTCCTTTTTGAAGTCGGTTAACTTGGAAAAATATGGTGTGATGAACAAAGTGCTTTTCCAGTGTCCGGGTATGTATATATGTGGGTATGTACATATGTTTATTTATTTAGATATTTACTATTACGTATGTTCTGTATACATATTTTTTAGATCTCTTAACCTTCGAAATTAGATATATTGAATCATCGATGTACGGTGATAGTGCCTAGCAACACTTACACGAATGGGCAGATCCGTCCGGGTCAGTACCAACACCTCACAGAAGACCAGCGTAAAGTAGAAGTTTTACATTTCTGCGTTTCATCTGGTGAATAAGGTAGCCCACATAGAGTGGGCCCCGGCTAGCCCCGTAGGTGGCAACGCACGGTCAACCCCACAGTTGTTGCAAATGTTTATGGGTGGCGGTTATCACTTCACATCAGGTGAACCGCCAGCTCGTTTGCTAATTTCTGACATGAAAAAAAAAAAAACAATGAATTACTACATATTTATATGATACATTTTTATTGGTTGTTTGATACACAGATATCTATTAAAATAGAAATTTCTAATGATTTTAGACGCCCATGAAATACATACCTAGTTCTTTATATTTTCATTCAAAAAAGAAAAAAAAAGAAATGGCATTATCTATAAAAACGGCCAAAAAATCATGTCTGTTGTATAGGTAATTATCATTTGTCATGTATGGGAGCCCCACTTAAATATTTTCTTATTCTGTTTTCAGTATTTGTGGTTATAGCGGCAACAGAAATACATCATCTGTGATAATTTCATCTGTCTGACTAACACGGTTCATGACATACAGCCTGGTGTCAGACGGACAGACAGACAACGCAGTTTTAGTAATAGGGTCCCGTTTTACCGTTACTAAGACTGGGACTTTGGGTACAGAACCCTAATAATTAACGCCGCCCATTGCGTTATTTGATTTTGGATTGGTCTTATTATTGTTTCTGTTTTATATTTCTCGGTGTGCTATAAAAAGTTTGGTAAATGTAAATAACTTTAACTCCGGCGTAATTCAAATCAAATAAATTTTAAACGATAGAGAAAACTCACTTATGAATTTATCAACAAGCAGAATTTGGCGGTCGCTTATAGTTTTCGAAAAAATAAATAATGAAATAGTGTGATTTTTCTATAGAAATCCGCCATTTGTTGTCAATATGTCATTCAGCTCGTATTTCTTGGTGGTCATAAAAAAAAACCTAACATCGAAGGTTAAGGCGGGAGCTCCGCTCCCGCCTGAACCTTCTAACCTAATCTATCCGAGTCGGATTCGCTCTGTGTCGGTTCTGTGACTCATTAAATTTAAAAAAATCGGAATATCGATACGTGTATGATGGCGCCCGCTGGATTTGGCAGAACTGTGTAAAGAACTTTTGAAGTCAAACGAATAAAATGGTGGATTTCTTAGTACAAAAAACAAGTTTTAAATATTTTTTTCTCGAAAACTATAAGCGACCGCTGAATTCTGCTTGTTGATCAATTCATTAGAGATTTATCTCTATCGTAATTTATTTGATTTGAATTACGCCGGAGTTAAAGTTATTTACCTTTACCAAAAGTTTATCCATTTAATCATTTTTTGTACAGAACCTAACTATACCTCTACTAGAAGCTGTTGCTTCTACAAATATACTAATAATTGGTAGTGGTAGTATTTAGTTAAAAAATCAAACATGGAGTTTCAGCGGTAGGGACGAAAAATTTCGCAAGCCTGTAAAAATCACGATATATACAGCGTGTCGTTACCACCGCGACAATAAATGAACACACGTCTAACGCTACTTGCCAATAATCATAAAAAAAAAATTAACGTTAAAAATATCCATAATTAAAAAAATATTTTTCAAACAAACTAATTAAGTAAAAAAGAAACAAAATCTGTAACATCCTATACAACTACAACTGACTGATTCATACATTCACAGACTTTTTCATTGGTTGCCACAGCGTCGCATTACAAGCCTCTCCTTCTAACAGTATGTTTTGTCTCTTTTAAGTTCATTCAACCCATTCATATGCTTTGTGACCTTTACAAATGAACCTTAGTTACAGTTTTATACGTAAGGGTGTTCAAAAATGTTTGTTTTGTAAAATTTAATATCTCGGTAAATATTGATGTTTAAAGAATTTAAATGCTTCATATAATTTTAAAAAGTTACTCTATTTGTGTATTCATTTATTGTCGCGGTTGTAACGACACGGTGTGTAAAAAAAAACTTTCCCTTCCGAAGGTTTTAAGGAGTGAAAGAATCGGACGGAAGTTGGTCGTTGACGATTTAAACAGCCTAAAGTTGGATGCGGTGAAATTAAATGGTGTTTTCTACCGTCTCGTCGTATTTCTATATATTATTTCGATCAGTGTTTTTGTGGGTCCCCCATTACTTTCATATTTATTCATCAAATGACAATGCCAGAAAATGTATGGAGCTTTGCCCCACTTATTAAAATTCGTTTACAAGCATGCTTAATGCGGCATTTTATTGTTGTTTTATAACTGATCACTAAACATTTAAACATACGTCCCTAAAACTTGCGGTTTCGTTTTAAATCTGAGTTGAAGTTTCAAAATTATTTGAGGTTATATACTTTTATAATGGTAAAACTGATAAAAAGAAATGCTATATTGTTAAAAGTTTTTGCCAAAAGCATGGCTATAAAATGAAGTAGGATACTCAAAGCAGAAAGAACTACGTGACCACGATATGTGCAGGCTGTTTTGTATGAAATGAACGACCGCGCTGCACGACACATTAACCATACTAACACTCATAGATCACTTACACTCATAGTCGATGAAGCGACACAGTGTTGCGTATCTCGATGACGTAGCTTAAGATCTATCTTAATTCTTAACTGTATTACTGAAACTGTGTATCGCCTTTAACGATATGGTAGACTGTTAGGACTGATTGGAAATAAAACAACCCCTTAGTAATTAATGATTTATTCAACTCCATAAGTAATTAATACGTCATCGAGAAATGCTGCTGGAGCATCGATATCATTTTGATGGCAAGCCCAAATAAGGTACCATATAAGCGTCATTACATGACAACAACATCCAATGGTTCTATTGCCTACAACACAACTGCAGCAGTATCCTAATATTTGGTCAATTGCATGGATACTGCTAGGTTCTCTGTCAAATAAAATATAAGTGAAATAATGCTTTTATAATAATTTAAAATTGTTAATAATTTAAAATTGTTAATAATTTAAAATCATGTTTTAATTGGCCATTCACCACCTCAACAACCCATCTGCATAATGTTACACAGCAGCTTTTGTTTGCCTGTAATGTGGTTAATTGTGTATGCTACCTCTAAAACCCCTATCTAATATAAAATATCAATTTCTCTAAAAAATGGCCATTGGGCCATTTTCATTTTCAATTAATTTCTGCATTATTACAGCATCAGTTTGTGTTGCTGCATATGGGCCTGACATATCAGTAATATAACCATCACAGGCAACAATGAGAAAAGGCTTTATTAAACTATTATATTTATGTAAACTAAGTTTTTTTCTTGTAAAAGTAGTTGCTACTTTTTTGTATAAAGATGTTTGTGCCATCACAAATAGCTACACTGAAGAGATGGTTTGGTATTGATAAATTCCGCCGAGCTACTTGTTCCCTAGTAATATGTTGCAAACCCACATTATTAGGAACAAAATGACTTTTGAAATAATTCCGCATTTTTTTTAAATAAGACTAGTGCAGAGTGTGGCATGTTATAAAGACTTGAGTCTATTATCGCCAGTTCTGAGCTTTGTTAGATATATAGACATGTTTTCCTAACATGTCTATATATATCTAACAAAGCTAACAAAGCTCTAACATGTCATATATCTAACATGTTTTTCCTTTGATAACATTTACAAGTACCGGTATTCCATTATACAATGTCAAGAATTGCTGTTATCATTCAATGTGGCACATACATTGGCATATAAATATGATTCATAGACATATGCACTCACTGGCACATATATGTGAGAAGCATGATCTTTAAAAACAAAGGAATTAGGTGCCCAGATTGATTCGCACAGCTTTGAAAAATACAATGTCTTGAAGTATTCACTGTATGTTTATAATGGGGCAGAAAAATAAATCCATTGTTAAATAATATTGAAACCTGTTGATCTTGAGTTGGAGATGGTGGTGGAGGTAGTGGGGGAGGTGTTGGCCTTGCTTCTTCAGGTGCTGACAATTGCTGATAATTGACTTGCTGATTTGGCTTGAACTCTTAAAGCATCATGATTAGCATGCATCCAACACAGATGGCAAACAATTGCATCTCTTGAAATCACCTGCAGGTAATAAAATGAAACATTTGAATTAAAATATTGTCTTTCTGACTGAAACTATACTAATGCTAGCTATTATTAGGACAAGAGATATTATAGCCTCTGACTTTATAGCATTATATGCATATTTCATTAAGTATCACTTGTTTGAATTGTGAAAGAAAACATTTTCTAAGAGTTCTCTATAATATTTCAAAGGTGAGTGAAGTCTGCAAATCTGCACTTCACCAGCATGTGCTAGTGGGAAGGTGATAGGTTATTTGATAATGATGGAGCATATTACAAGCAGAGAACCTACAGCTTTACATGCTCCAAATATGATGAACTACATACACTCAAATACTGGTAATTTAACCTAGAAACAAGCCTTACATTTATTTGGAGGGAAAAGAAGAATATTAATTGTTTGAAAATATTGCTTAGTATCTTTAAAAAATAGAAGACACAATCAATGGTAGTTATGGCGGCCTCAGTGCTATTTTAGTTTGTTAAATAAAATACTGACCTCTTTTTGTTAATCCCATGAAAGTATAATAGTTATTAATGGATGATTGGCTTCAAGTATGTGATATCTCACATGTCTTCTTGTTTCCATTTCTAAAGTGTGCACTAAGCTGCAAGAAGCATTGTTGACAGATTACAGCTTCTGGTGGAAGCTAAAAGATAAATAAGCAAACATTAATTAATTTGCTACCTTAATTATTACTAGTTGATCCACAACAGCTTTATTACAATATACAATTCCGTAGAAGGTACATTATTTTGTTTTATACCGTGATATAAAGATGATACTAATTATCTCATGGTACAAAGTTAATTAGAAATGAATATAGGTAACTTAAACAAACATACCTGTTGCAACGTTGTCCATGTTGAGAGCAGAATTTGCATTGTAGACTCTAAGGAAGACGCAGCATGTCTTAGCATCCTGTTTATATTCAGGTGACAATTAATACACCTCAACATCGTTAACCAAATCACAGGAAATTATCCGAATTAAAATCCATGGAAAGTAGCGCAAAAGTGGCCGAATAGGCGAGATACAATCCGTAAGGTATAGCAAAAGTCGTCGGTAAGAAAAATCAAAAACATTCAAAAAAGCACAGTTAACAGTCAACGCCACACAAATCACCACGGAATAATAACATAAACAAAGAAAGATATGATGGCATATTGTAGGATAAATGTCAATTTATGATTATGACGTTTCGTTTCACCACCACCGAAGCGGTTATATTTGCAATACAACATAACAATAATTATTAAAATATTTTGTGTGATATACGATAATTACGTATAATAATGAATTTAAACAGATATATTTATCACGACATATTTGTCAATGTTATTGTTTTTTCTTTTTTTTTTACTTACTAGCGACAACTTCTTTTTATTGATAGTTTATGCGTAGAAAGTAATGCAATTGGCCGCCTGATAAATAGGAAAGTCGACGAGGATGGTTGAATTACGTTTTTTTTACATTTTTTATCCGCAAGTTTTATATTATTTATTCAATTTCAAATAGTCATATAATATTCATTACATAATTTTTGAATATTTACATTTTGTGTAAACGATGCAAATTGGTGGGGCAGAATCTGGCATTGTCCTTTGTTCTCTATCGATAACGAAGTAGTCTGAAAAAAGTTATACTTCATTATAAGGTACTTTAATTTTTTTTTAATTTACACTTTATTATACTATTTCGTGAGCGATGGTTCAAAAAACATCGCACTAATCATTAGTCTTCATACCTATATATAATGTAATTTCGAAGATATTTCCGCATTTCAATAGACGCAATTTTCGCTGTCAATCTAAGCTCTTTTGCGTTTTATTCATCAACATTTTACATATGAAAGGGATGTGTGGTGTGTGAATGATGCAAACATTTTAGATGTGAAAACTTTATAAGAACGTTGGGCAATTTTGGATGGGGAAAAATTTATAGTTTCGCGTCTGCGACATGCTAATGTCGCGTGTTTTGTCATTGAAGTTTGCGTGACATAGACATTTTGATATCATTTGGTTTCCTAATATTGATATCCAAAACAAATTTGTAGTTGAAATATAAATTAGTATTTTGTGATTTTAATTATTCATGCTATAATTTATTTAAAAAAAATAATAAAAGCAGTATTCCATTTTTAAGTTCCGTCGGCGTTTCAATTAGCGTTTCATTCCCTATGACTGTAAAGGCTATGTTATTCTTTCACTAAAACTTGTCTCCTAGACATGTTAATTTACGAATATGCTCACGCAAAAGAGTTTGACTGGTTCTAGATTCATGCGAAATAGTTTTTCTACGCTTAGCATTAAGACTTCTTGCGGGTTCTTGATCTAACAATGATATATGTTAATTAATATATACCATTATATTTAAATTACATTAAAGCCTTTTCCAAGATGTTGTATAGAAAAATAAATATATTTTAGTTAAACGGTATGTTAAATGTAAATAATTTATTGTCATTAAGGATGTTATAAGGTATAAATAAGGCAGATTCCAAGTGTTTTTGGTCTAATTAAATTTTTAGCAAAAACAAGCTCCAGTTTACAAATATTCATTGTTAAAAATGCAATAAAAACAAAGTTGATAAGACGTTGAATTTTTAATTTTAGTAATAGTCACTTCAGTTAAGATGAAATTTTAAAATATGAAGATAAAACTATCGCAATAAATTTAATTTCAATGACATAATATGAAATATTTAATTATATATCAGTATGCTACATTTAAAAGTATGGAAATTACTTCCATGTTCAAAAGAATAAAAGTGAGGTCACCACTTTGACGTTCACCAACATAGCTTTTTCAAAATTGTGAAAACGCATTTTTTCTTTTATTTCTGTCTCTTAGCCTCATACTTAAAATTAGATTTAAGTCAGTTGAGCAATAGAATTTAATTACTTTTTACTAAAAAAGGAATGTTTATTTGGCATATAAGCAACCCATGTAGAACATAGTTTATCAAAATATATTTACACCATAAAAAAGTATGTATACGATATAGTAAATACATTCTGAGGAAAACTGAACTTTGCAAACACAACCTTTATTGCAATTGGCACCTTGGAAAACGGATATTGTGAAGTCGGACATTCTACTTTGTGTACCTTAGATACTGACATTGGCATATTGGCTAGAATTTCTGTAGTGTGTAGTGTACTTACGGAGTCAAGCTTGCGAAAAAGTGATATATGTGTAGGATTATTGGAAACACGAATATTAGAAGAATTTATTATATATTTTTAAATAATCAACGAGCAGAATTCTCTTGTCACTTATAGTTATTGAAAAAAAAAAAAAAATTACACAAACTTGTTATGTTCACTAAGAGAGTCCGGCATTTTACTAATTTGACTTCAAAAATTCAATACACAGTACTGCCAACATGATAAATATAAGAAGCGGGCGAAGTCTCATACTCGTATCGATTGTAAAACAATTTTTTTTTTCAAATTTAATTAGTCACAGATCCGACATCAGACCTTGCATCAAGGCATTTTCTTATCTTGTATGAGATTTTGTACATATTTATTACTAGACGAATATGTTTCTGCCACATTACAAATAAAAATATAGCGGCAAATTTTTTTTAATGTAATAAGATGGTAAGCGAGCTGGCGGTTCACCTGATGGTACAAACTTAAAAATTCAGGGCTGCCATTTCTTATTTTTGATTTTATTTCTTTTTAGTGAGTGACTCCTCTCCAATATAGAAAAAACACAAACAGCATAATTAAATATTGTTATCGCGCAATGGCATGTCTTAATAAGTTTTTAGAGCAAGTTTTTTGTGCACGAGATGCCTGAAAACCAGTGCACTCCATACAAGCAAAAAATCTTTGCATACCTTGTAATCCTAACAAACATGCCCTTAAACACAGATATTAATAATTGTTGTTGATAATTTTACTTCAACTCTTTCCGTATTTATTGGTTTCAGTGACATCTATTACTGTATATGGTTATCATTTAAGCAGGTTTGTCCTAGCTATGTTTCTTTTACAACCGTGATGAAAACACTAAGAAACAATTTACGTGCAAATGCTTGCGCGTTTGGATGCATGCTTGTAAACACGTCTCTATGGTGCAACTCCTTCGTTTTAAGAAATTATGAAAGTTTCGCTTAATTGTTGATTAATTCAAATTTCGTTCAATCGGTATTTTATCGCCATTTGGTTTCGATTTTCTTGGCGTAAATGATTGTCTGGTTTAATTTAAAAAAAAGACTAAACCTAAAAGTTTTTGTTTTTTAGTTTAATAAATATGTTATTATAATAAAATTTCATATTTGAGTAATAATTAAAATTGTGAAACTTGCGATAATTAAAGTACCATATTTAGCAATAATGAAAAAAAAAACATTCGAAATTTTATAATCCCGCCTAGATATTTGAAACTCAGCGGTGAGGATTAGTTCTTCTGCTAGTGCTATACTGCGACGCTAGTGGTATAATGTTAAGGGTCAATGTTTATGTTTGGTGTTACGCCTCTTCTCTGAGTGTATGTGTTCCGTGCAGGTTTTACACACATTAACTAATTTAGAATTTATTAATAAAGTGATCAGTTATATACGTAAATAAAACAATAAACACTGTATTTTTTAATTTTAATTAATTTTTGCAATTGGTAAGTTTTTTTAGTGCATAGGTTATGCACGCTTATAAAATCTCTGTCTGGAATCTCTGTGCACGCTTATACAATTTTACTTCAGTAAATGAAATAATAAATAATTATCATATTTTTGTGATAAAAGTAATGATTACGTTTTAACATGGACAAGTAGACGTAAATTTATTATTGTTAAGTTAAAAAATCGGTCTCTTGTGATATAAAATATTATAAGCGACAGCTTTGAAATAGCTCTTCTTTAAAGAAGAAAAATAAATAATGTCAATAATTCGGCCGATTTCGAATCACTTTCGGAATCAAGGAGTTGTAATTCTGTAATCATTGCGACTCAAAATTGGGTAAGGATGTGCGGAAATTAAAATATCGATTACAATCACTTCTGAGCCGCGATGTGATCCATTAAAAATACAATTTCCGAGATAAAATTTGCTCCAGTTGGATATTAATTTGTTTTGCACTTTCGTGATTACTTTTTTATAATTCACGTTTCGTGATCTTAATTCGATTAATCAATCAACGTAGATAAGTTGCGTGGGGGATATCCCAAGGGTTTCTGGTATGAAAATTACGTAAAGTGTTTCGATACATTAAATATTAAAATGATAGATTAATTGTTTTTTTTTAAAAGCAAAACTGGCCAGCACTTGACTGCTATCCCACCTGATGGTAAGTGGCGATGAAGCCGTTGATGGTAAGCATGCCAGCTCAGTAAAAACATAGTCACACTTATATTTGTAAAGGTTTGATCTAACAACTGGACTGTCAAGTCATTTTATGTTAACTAATTATAGACGAATTCTTATTTTACCGACGAATTCATCATCGTTTCTTATTATAAAAACAACTATATCGCTAACCCCACTTACCACGGCTGTTCGGTTCACTGTTGAACCAAAGCTTTTGGAAAGAGATCTTTAAGATTAATTATTAAATAAGCCTCAGAACTGAATCGATTTTTGCAATTTCGTATTTTCAAAAGCAATAATTTCACTAACCTGTTAAGTATTTGAATATTGTAAAGCAACCTCTTTTTATTTATCACTAAAATAGGAAGAGAGTTAAGTCGGCTAATAAGTTTCCTTGTAATCCATTCAAATCCCATCGGACACATCCTATATCCTTTGACAAATACCTTTTGCTAAATATTGATTGCCATTCTCAAAGTCAGTTAATCTCTGATTAAAAACATTTTATATGACTCTTTTCCATTATGTGTTTTCTAGATGACTTTTTTGATTCGGTAAGTAAACATGTAGGTATATAATTCATGCTATTCACATAAGATGAAATTTTAAAATATTGTAGATAAAAAATGGTGAAAATTTAACGACAGTGTTATCAATACGTTTTTAGGTATTAAGTAAAATAAAGTTATAGGTAGGAGGATATCAGAGCATAGTCCGCCACGTGGCCGTATATTGCAAGATATGTGAAGTTTGGCAATCCGCATTATAGGGCGGATACTTCACATACCTTCAAAAAATATTTTTGTTGTTATTCCAAAAATTTGCAGGTTTTCTCAAGATATTTTCCATCGGCAAAAATGACTGAAGTCATGAATGACATCAGGTGCTCCGCGGTGAAGGTGTAAGTTGAACGAATTCTTTCTTGATAAATTAGGATCTGGTAGTTTACTTCAGTCATTTTTGCCGATTCATATTTAATCCAACCGGATGGGGTTTGATTGACATCCAATCTTTTTTTTTTCTTTTTGCGCACTCGTATATCTGCCGCTAACGATTGTTGGTCAGAACCATAGTTCGCACTAGAGAAAGTCCTCTATGCATGTGTTTATTACGAACGATTTCCATCTGTTTGTTATGATTAGGTATGTTATTTTTTGGTTGTGGTATCGTCACCAGGTTCATTAAGATCGGACGCCTGTAGGTAGAGCACGTGGTGCGAATGGACGAGGCCAGAGTACACAAATTCCTTCCGGAGGCCCGGCCGGAGAGTCACAGGAGTAGAGGCAGGCCCAAGCTCAGAAGGTTGGATGGTGTCGAACAGGACTCAAAGATCTTGGGGGTTATAGGCTGAAGAAAGAAAGCCATGAATAGATCGGACTAGAGAGATTTGCTTGACCAGGCTAAAGCCCACCCGCGGCTGTAATGCCCCAGATGATGATGATTTCGTCACCTGTGGGACATCCATGTGGACATTTAAGCATTGAGGAATAACTGAGTTATCAATTCCGCTTAAGTTTTTTCCTATTCTGAAACGTACAATGTATTGTACTCGCTTACACGCGTTGAAGTAATGTCCCCGAATTTTCACAGAGAAAGATAATGATGTCACACAATTGGCACAATTAAACTGTGCTACCATGTCACGTCGAGGATCCATTAATGGAAATAATTTAAGGCAATAAACCCCGCAGGTTATTTCTTTTTTATTTAAATTTGTAAAGTAATGGCACCGACTTTTTTAAGATTTAAAGTTAATTTATTTTTGCGATTTATATATATTATAGATATTCTTTTCAGTTATTACTTTTTGCAAACTAAAATTTTATGATCCATAACAATAGCCTGCGTTAAATCGCTATCGATACAATCTTCTTATATATAAAAATGTATTGCTGTTCGTTAGTCTCGCTAAAACTCGAGAACGGCTGGACCGATTTGACTAATTTTGGTTTTGAAATATTGGTGGTAGTCCAGGGAAGGTTTAAACGATGAAAATTATGGAAAAGTTGCATGGAAAATCTAAATAGCAACAATTTTATTTTCCCATACAAACTGTTCCTACCTGTCAAATATTTCATCGGTGCGTTCCGAAAATTCTTTTTCAATAAATAATTTTGATGGCAAAACAACGTTTGCTAGGTCAGCTAGTTTCTCAATAAAGTTCTAATAATAAGTAGCGCGGCCTTGCGGTAGCCCAAACAATATTAAACTATAGTACGAGTAAAATGTATTATCGAAAATAGTTCATTGAATTATTATATTTAAAATATTTAAAAAGGCTAATTATAATGGGCTGACTTTCCGGCTGGCCATACACCACAGACAACAGTGTGAACTTCTCTTGGCGTTTTGACCGTTGGAGACCAAACCGCAGCTACTAAGCTCGCCGAACCCGGCCGGAGCGATATGGAGCGAGGAGAGCCTCTGACTCATATATTACTCTATAGCAAGCTTATATCTATTCTATAGCACTACGGCTTTCGCAAATTCGGAATGAACAATGAAAGTGTCGAGTGATCGACGTTTTAACGTTCCGCCCAACCTCCGACGACAGATTAGACACAAAAGCTCTGCTAAACGGGCCTTAGACCGGTATCAATTAGAATTGAACCGGGCACAAATCGGACACCTCCAACTAGAAGTTAAAGATCATGTATCAGAGCACCGTCAAACCGCATGGGTCACATCGTTACTGGAAAATATAAAAAAGCCATGGGAAAGTGCCTACTATTAGTTGATCCGAAATAAGAAAATAGGAACCCGCGAATCCTTAACGCTAGTTAGACCTAAACGCTCCGCTAGCCTACAATGAGTCCAAAAAAGCAGACTACTTAGCGGACAACGAGTTAGCCTTAGAGTTACAATCTGGTGAGCAAGTTGATCTGTTTGGAGATGGACCGCGTTATTGAACATACGCCCAGGGCAATCTCATTGCACGGCCAATTGATACCGTGAGAAAAGAGCGTCATTTACCGAGTAATATAACTACTGAATCTACTGCAAGGGATCTTGTTTTTTTAATCGAAATTGCTATTTTTATCATTAAACCTTAAGTGATTCCCGCCCATGTTTATCTAAAACATGAACAAGAATCTGTGCGTAAAGGAAAAACTTGTGAATGAAAATTGTTTTAAAAGCTTTGACAATTCCTTTAAAAATCAAATCAAGTGATTAAAAAAGTTTGTTTGGTTATGTGCGTTTAAAAATTAAAATGATTATATGTGTACTTATGTATCGCAAGTTAGAAGTTCGACTTCGTTAGCGTAACAAAACCAAAATAACTAAAAGTTGTACTCCGTGTGCCCGTCCTTTTTGTTTGTACACTAAATAAAATTGATAACCGTTTAAATAAGTGTGAATAATAGGTAAATTTCAAAAAGTTTTCATAGGTTGCCATGGTATTAGTATCACCAAATACCAACCTACGCTTTGCAACCAACTTCTTCAAAAGTAAATTATATTTCTTAGGGCGTTTAACAAAAATTTGAGACTAATACTTTTCTATTTATATTTTTCTTCCTTTATTAATTCAAATACACATCTAGAAGCCTCATAAATTATTTAAAATTATTTCTCGTCCTCTTCTCAACAGAAAATGTAATTTTCTTTGCAAAACATTTCAAAACATATTTTATTAAACAGTGAAAAGAAGAGCTGTTTCTGTTGCTTGGTAAAATGAGGGACTAAACAAAAAGTTTGAGAATCAATATTAAAGTAGCCGAATTTGTGTAAATTTAAATTTATTGCAAATACAAAAAAAAGTTATTTCGAGCATACTGTAACGAAATACAAATCGCGTGTGATACTACAAGGTAAGAAATATAAAATATTTTTTAATATTTATTATTAAATGAAATCTCAATTTTTAAAGAGCGAAATGTTCCTGAGATCTTTAGAAATTCTTATCTCCTGCTTTTTAAGGTCAGAAACACTAGGATTTATAAGTGTGACGTGTCTGTCTGTGTATCTGTGTGTCCGCCCCTACAGACATGCCACCGTTGTAGCTTCTAAACGAACTGTATTTTGGTTTGAAAGCTGACGAAGTGTACGAAATGGTTCTTAGCCAATAATATTACATAGTGTTACGTGTTTAGGGGTTCGAAGGATTTGGAGAGAAAGACCTGCTGACTCTTTTGAAGACTTTATTTACGCGCACTAGGTCCAACACAAAGCACTAGGTCCAAACACTAAGCACTAACGTTGTCCTATTTTGTAGCCAAGTCGTAGGTTTCACTGTTATCGCTCCTGATCACTAGTTTTCGCTCCGAAGTCGCCTCGAAGGTAGCTCAAACTGAACTGTCATCGCTCGCCTCCCTGCGGCTTTTTATATGAAGACCGGTCGAGACCGGTTCCGGACTAATCCAGAAAGATCATTCCTGGAACGTACCCGACACGCAGGAACATGTTCGTGATTCCGGAAAGTTCGCGAATGTACCCGGTTTTCGAGACTATAGTTCCAGAGCAGTTCCTCTAACGCCATCTAGGGTTGAATAGGGGGTTTTATGTCGTCTTTGTTCTTTAGTGGTTTTAATAGTTGACGCTAGATGGCGTTAGTTCCTTTGTGTGTTCATAACACTACTCCCCTCTTAGAGATGCCCGTCCCGAGCATCATTGTTACTGCCATGGTAACGCGCCAGACGGTCTATGTGTACCACTTTGAATGTCCCTCTTGGTTGCTTTTGAATCCTATAAGTCACATCATTCAGTCGGGTAACCACTTTGTATGGACCGTCCCACTTGGTCTGCAACTTTGGGGATTTCCCTTTCCGACGAGTTGGGTTATGCAGCCACACCAGTGACCCTTCGTCGAAGTCGTCCGTGTTCGATTTCCGGTCGTATCCGGTTTTCATGTTCTCACTTGACTGTAACCCATTTTCCCGAACCAAGGCGTGTATATAGCGCATTTTTTTTCTTAAATTGCAGACATAGTCTTGTACGGTCTCTGGTCCCTCCGGTGACCCTCCTGTCAATAGGTCTACTGGTAATCGTAGTTCTCTACCGTAATTGACATACGCCGACTTTTATGCTCTCATGCTCGGCGGTTCGGTACGACAGAAGGAAGAGTGGTATATACTTGTCCCAATCCTTTTGTTTGTCGTCTACCAATTTCGCCAGATGCCTCTCAAGGGTCTGGTTAAATCTCTCAACCATTCCATCAGACTGTGGGTGGCACGCGGTGGTCCTCGTCTTATGCATGCCCAAAATTCTACACACTTCCTGGAATACTTGCGATTCGAAGTTCCTGCCCTGATCGGAATGGATTTCTAGAGGCACACCAAAGCGACATATCACTTCTTCGACTAACTTAGAAGCGACTGTTGTAGCTTCTTGGTTTGGTATGGCGAAAACTTCAGGCCATTTGGTGAAGTAGTCCATGACGACCATAAAATACTTGTTTCCCGACTCCGTTACAGGAAATAGCCCAGCTACGTCAACTGCAATTCGTTCCCACGGTGCACCGACGTTATACAACCGCAGGTTCCCACGGCTTCTGGTCTGTGGTCCTTTTACAGCAGCGCAAGTAGTACATTTGCGGCACCAATCCTGTACATCATCTCGACAGTGCAACCAGTAGAATCGTTCTCGCACTTTTGTTAACGTCCTCTTGACACCTAGATGACCTCCTGATACGCCATCATGTATTTCATGGAGAACATCTGGTACTCTCGTTCTCGGGACAATTATCTGAAGATGGAACTCTCTGCCGTTAGTCTTCTCCCATTTCCGGTAGAGTATTCCGTTTTGAAGTATCAGACTGTCCCATTGCGCCCAGTACGCCTTTGTGACGGCGCCAGTGGGAGCAACCTCACTCCAGATTGGTTTTACGTCACCCCGTTTCTTCCATGTGATGATGTGCCGAAGGTCGTCATCTCTTTTTTGAGCCTCCCTAATAGCATCATTCTCCCAGAGACCCAAAGGACTTGTTCTCGTTAGCTTTAATGTTACTTCATTAGATTCCTGTTTGACGCAATGGTTGCAGTCTTCTGAACACGGCCTTCGTGAGAGTGCGTCGGCATTCCCATGCGTCTTTCCACTGCGATGTTCCGTCTTGAAGTCATACTCCTGGAGCTGTTCAATCCATCGAGCTACTTGACCTTCTGGGTTCTTGAATTGCAGTAGCCACTTCAAGGCTGCGTGATCAGTTCGCAGTAAAAACTGTCTGCCGATGAGATATTTGTTGAAATGTTGTAGTGTCTTTACAACAGCCAGAAGTTTTCTTCTTGTCACTCAGTAGTTTCTCTCTGGCTTGGATAAAGATTTGCTGAAATATGCAATAACAACTTCTCTTTCACCCTGTTTTTGAGATAACACCCCTCCAATGGCCGTGTTGCTTGCATCCGTGTCGACTATAAACTGACCTTCAGTTTGTGGATACCCCAGGATTGGTGTTTCACACAGATGTTTCTTCAGTTTCTGAAAAGAATCTTCACAAGTCCCATCCCAACTAAATTGTCGTTTATCTTCTGTCAGCCGATGTAATGGCTTGGCTATCTCTGAGAATCCCTTTACAAAACGCCTGTAGTATGAGCATAGGCCGAGGAATGCCCGCACTTCGGTTTTGTCCTTAGGGGTAGGCCATTTTTGAACTGCTTCCAGTTTCTCCGGGTCTGTCTGGATTCCATCACTGGAGATAACATAGGCCGAGATAGTTGACCTTGCTCCTGAATAAACGACACTTTTTTGGGTTCAACTTTAATTTAGCTCCCTCTATTTTGGCGAAAACTCGCTCCAAGTTTCGCAAATGGTCCTCGAAGTCACGGCCGACAATGATGATGTCATCTAAGTAGACTAAGCAAGCCTCTCCAACTAAGCCTGCAAGTACACACTCCATGAGTCGCTCAAATGTGGCAGGTGCGTTGCACAATCCGAAGGGCATGACGTTAAATTGCCATAAACCCTTACCGGTCGAGAAAGCTGTCTTCTCCTTGTCTTTTGGATGAATTTCCACCTGCCAGTATCCAGATTTCAGGTCTAGGGTCGAGAACCATTTCATGCCACTCAAGGTATCCAAAGTGTCGTCGATTCGAGGTAACGGGTAACTGTCCTTCTTAGTGACATCATTGAGACGCCTATAGTCTACACAAAATCTTGTGCTACCATCTTTCTTCTTCACTAACACAACAGGTGAGCACCACGGACTTGTAGACGGTTCAATAATCTTATTCCTTCGCATGTCCTCCAAAAGGCCTTCAACTTCTTTTTCCTTTGCAATTGGTATCCGTCTTGCTCGTTGACGAATTGGTCTTTCGCTTCCGGTATCTATCCTGTGCTGAACCATCGAAGTTCTTCCAAGGTCCCCTTCTTGACTGGAGAAGATATTTGCGTAGCGCTGTAAAAACTTCCTAGCTTTCATGCCCTGCGAATAAGTCAGATTACTCTTCCAGTCATCGAGTAGCTCAGTCACTAATCCGTAGTTGTTGCTGTTTGCCGAGTCTGCGCCTGTAACCGAACTACACTTTTTCATCCAGACAACTTCCTCGCACTTTCCAATGACGTCACCTTTGTTCAAGCAGACCTCGCGATCACCAAGATTCAAAACCTTGACCACAGCGTTACTGCTTCCACTAACAAGGGTTCTCGCCGTCATCAGTTTTTGCGCCGATGTCTTGGTAGGAGTGCCTTCGATCAACACGCATCTGTTTGACATTTTCTTTCCAGCTGGCGGCAGTTTCACCAGCACCTGGGCTTCCGCTCGTCCAGGTATAATGACTTTCTTTACACATGCGACTTTCCCGCAGGTGCCTCCAAGAATGAAGATTTCTTCTTCACCACACTTGAAAATTCCGTCAGCGACATTAACTCTACAGTTGTGTTTCTTCATGAAATCCAAACCCAAGATGCAATCATCCATAATCTCAGCCACGATGACGTTATGAGAGTATGAGGACCCCCCTACATACATCGTGACTGACATTTCTCCCAGGATGGGTATTGGCTGACCGGAGGCAGTAAGAAGACGGCAGTTTATTCTCCTCTTGAGTCCCCTTGAGGCTTTTACCAGTTTTGGGTTCACTATTGTTCTAGAGGCTCCTGTGTCTAGAGTCATTTTGCAATCCGTCCCGTTAATAGTACCCTGAATCACAAGGCTATTCCCGCTGCATGCCTGGGAGATAACAGTTATCGGGGCTTCCTCCGCGTCAGCCAGTACTCGCCCCTTAGTACTGGCTTTTATTAGTTTCCCTGAAGCCCCTTGATTCTTCAGCTCCTCTATTTGTTCCTCAATCCTTTTCATCCTTGCCATCTGGGTCTCCTTCTGCGGGCAGTTGAGCTGAAGATGGCCCCTCTCGCCGCACTTGTAGCACATGGGTCCAGAACTTCTCTTCGTAGGAGCCTTAACCTCCTTGACTTCCTCAGAGACCTCGCGGATCTTATGGGTCTGCCGTATTTCATAGCGAACAGCCTCGACCTCCAAAGCGTGCGCCAATGCCTCCTTTAGCGAGGTATGGTGACGAAGCCTCACTGCAGCTCTGACCTCCAGGTCTTTGATTCCGTCCACAAATGCTTGAACAATATTCGTGTCTACCATCTTGGTGTCGGCTCCTGGGTGTGCCTTCCTGACGAGTTTTTCAATTTCCAACGCCCATTGTTGTAGTCCTTCTCCTGGGCGTTGGACTCGGTCACGCAGTTGGGCACGGAACACGTGCTCCAGGTGTCGCTCCCCGTACCTGGATTCAAGTGCCTCCATCAGGTCTTGGAACCCATTTCCTGTATGTGGCAGTGCTTCCAGGACCGACAAAGCTTGCCCTCTAAGCGCAACAGTGAGAGCGGTCAGGCATTGCTCTTCCGTCCATCCGTTGGCATTAGCAACAGTCTGGAATTGCCGACTTATCGTCGGCAATTCCGTATTTTTCCGTATAATTCCGGCGTGCCAAGAAGTAGTGCCGTCGTATGGCGGCACTTTCACTTTTGGTCCTTGTGCCACTCCAGTAGTGCCACTAGACATCGCGATTCCCGTGGTTTCAAGGCGCACTACTTTCTTCTGTAGTTCGGTGAGGCCGGTTTTCACATTTTCAACATCCAATCCTAACCCGGTAACTCGTTCTTCCACTACGTCGACATCTTTTCGAAGTTTAATCACCGTGTTACTAACATCATTTATAGCCCAAAGCGCCTTTTCTTAGAGGTCTTTTTGTTGCTCTTGTGATTCTCGAATCGCTCTGATTTCAGCCTTTTGAAACTCTTGAATCGTAGTCAGCTTGCGTTCTTGTGACTCTTGCAAAGCGCAGAGCTTGCGTTCTTGTGACTCTTGCAAAGCGCCGAACTTGCGTTCTTGTGACTCTTGCAAAGCGCCGAACTTACGTTCTTGTGAATCTTGCAAAGCGCCGAGCCTGCGTTCTTGTGACTCTTGCAAAGCGCCGAGCTTGCGTTCTTGTGACTCTTGCAAAGCGCTAATTAGTTCAATTAAACTTCCTAATTGAAGAGCCATTTCAGGGGCTGCAGAAGTTACGGTGCCGCTGGTGGGAGTGGCAAGGTGGGCGGGGCCAGTGGGCGGGGCCTGGTTGGTAGGGGCTGGTGGGCGGGGCTTGTCCCGCAGTGGGCGGGGCTTGGTCCCCAGTGGGTGTGGCCTCCACAGCTCGTGCCCTTGTCCTGACACCCTCCTTGAAGTCCTCTCTCGGAGTCAATGGCATCTCCAAATCCCACTTCTGACACCAGTTGTTACGTGTTAGGGGTTCGAAGGATTTGGAGAGAAAGACCTGCTGACTCTTTTGAAGACTTTATTTACGCGCACTAGGTCCAACACAAAGCACTAGGTCCAAACACTAAGCACTAACGTTGTCCTATTTTGTAGCCAAGTCGTAGGTTTCACTGGTATCGCTCCTGATCACTAGTTTTCGCTCCGAAGTCGCCTCGAAGGTAGCTCAAACTGAACTGTCATCGCTCGCCTCCCTGCGGCTTTTTATATGGGCCGAGACCGGTTCCGGACTAATCCAGAAAGATCATTCCTGGAACGTACCCGACACGCACGTTCCGGAAAGTTCGCGAATGTACCCAGTTTTCGAGACTATAGTTCCACAGCAGTTCCTCTAACGCCATCTAGTATTGAATAGGCGGTTTTATGTCGTCTTTGTTCTTTAGTGGTTTTAATAGTTGACGCTAGATGGCGTTAGATCCTTTGTGTGTTCATAACAATAGAAATACGAGATAGATACAACAATAGCGCACTGAAACTGAGGCACTCAAATTACGCCAATTGGTGTAATAAGATTGCCATTCTATATAGACTGCTATCTCTCTCCGTATCATACGTTCTATGTAATTTAATGTTGTATTATGCTAATAATTGTAACGTATGTAATTTTCGTTGAAACTTTTTGTTAATCGAAGAATGCACAATCTTTATTCACAATGAAAATCAATTAAATGCTTCAGACGTCTGTCTACATCTTGTCTAACAAGGGACCACGAGTAGACTTAGTTCTTATTTGTAAAGCAAGTTGAACACTAATTGTTCGAAGCTTAAATTGAACTAAGCAATTTAAGCTTCGAACAATACAAGAGACGGGAGGAGTAATGCGTTGTAGCTGACTTTATAACAAATTAATAACAAACAAATAATGTATTATAGCTGAAACTGTTTTGGAGTTAAGGAAGTCGATGAAATGTAACATGTCAATGGCTATTTCCATCTGTCTCGTCAAGGATATCCTCTAGCACAAGTTTGAATTAAAAAATCTATTTTAGAGCTCTAAATAAAAATATCTTATAATCGGGCATCGATCCACTTCTGGAACCTTTTAATATATACAGAGACTTCCACAATTTTTCAACATTGGTTAATTTAATGGTAAAAAATGTAACATATCATAATGTCGATACTGTGTTATAAAAGGTTCACATAAATCTAATTCGCTGAGGATATTTATTCTGCCCTAAATGAAATGTGCTCAGATGCCGGTACAACTAAATAACGATAAGATTTTAGGTTATTCCAAAACTGTTTCAGTGTATTATTTCACTGTTCGGCAACCGGTATGCAAGTATGATAATATTATTTTGGTCTTCTTCTCAAATTAAATATACTAGTTGTTGTACCGTCTATTTTGATATTTTTTCCATTTGTTGGGGTACAATCTTTTTCTCAATATCTGATATAAGCACTTTTGTATTTATGTATTGTATTTAGCTTCAAAGATGTTCTAATATGTAAGTTCTGAATCGTATTCGTAAAAGGGACTTAAATGTAGTCTTGCCTGATTAACATATTGCTTTAGGCTAGAACTAACAATTTCTTCTTATATTTAAAAATAAATTGTTTTATTTTGAAAAATGCGATATGTCGAACCAAGTATTGACAAATACTGTCAATAGCAGCTTGTAGTTTGTGTCATGCTGGCACATTTAGACACATTTCACCCTGTTTTAACCATTATATACTCACAACTCTAAACTACAGTCTGAGGCTAAAATGATAATATCATCGTTTACTATATATTTAACCTCAAGTTATAAGGCAACGCTTAATATCACGATTGACACATACCACATCACCCTTCCTCCTATTCCTTTGTAATGTCTATAGCCATGTTCGCTAACGAAAACGATGGCATGATCTTTGTCAAATGTACGATATGTAATCAAAATGTCCTATACTGTTTGTGTATATTTTTAAACGATTAATTAGTTTATATACAATAATTCTAAAGTAGTAGCTTATATTAGTATTTTGGAAGCTGGTTTGGATATACCTCAACCCGGAAGAGCCATAAATCACCTACGATATCATCTGTGTAATAAACAAAACATTGCACTAACATACATAGGAAAGGAAATTTAAAAAGCTCATCTTACTTTAAATATAATTTGTATTGTGATTTACCAAAAGATATATTTTTTGACAAAACACGATGCAAATTTTGGATGTCTTTGGGTGAGATATTGGTGTAATTTAACGACTAGCACTTACATGAAAGTTATTTATTTGTTAATTAATATAGCACATTCGTTTTATAAACAGGTTAAAAATGCATAAAAATTGCTTGATAAAAGTGATACCTAGTTCATAAGCATAATATGACGGGTTGAATATTAAATTTATAGCTTTTATTTTAGTCATAAGTTAGCTAATTAATAATGTTAATAATAAAACTCAGATTTCTAAGGAGTGGAGGATATATTTTTTTGCATTGTGTAAAATAACTTTTCCTTATTTTAACACTCTCACTTATCAGCGAAACTTTCATCAAAATTAGTTTTGATTACATCCACATTTAACTATTTAGATGGCACTCATCGCTATTTGTAATTTAATTTAAAAACGAAGGGTTCCGTATCATTATCTATATTAACTACAAAATAAGGTAAATTTAAAAGTTATAAGATAAACTAAGTACTAAGTATCTATAGTTGTCGAACAACCGCCTCGCGTTTATTGAGCCTCCCTTAAATAGTTTTTATTTTATTCTGTTTTTTAGTATTTGTTGTCATAGACTGAGTGTAACTATCACCGGTCATGAGATACAGCCTGGTGATGATGTTTTTTTTTTGTTGAAACTTAATTTAAAAATATTTTTAATTTATTTCAACTGTAAAGGGTAGGTGCCTTCTTCTTATATAAGAAGTATTGTTCCTTCAATTTAAGGAACACATTTTTTCAACCATTTAACTTTTTAAACAGGTTTAAACATATTGTTTTCAAAAAAAAACTTTCATATGATTATGATTAATGGCGTGGGATAGGTACGATTAGTTTTCAAAGTTTACAATTGCTTTATGGTGCCATATGCTTAGTTTGATTTAAAGAATTAACATGTTTAAAATATAACGTTATACATGTTATCCAAACCGCTGGAACGTTAAAGCTACTCGTTATTTTAATGACGGTCGTACACTACCGACAGGAGTAAATTTAAAGCACGTTACATTTTATATTATACCTTTAGGAGACTTTACTATTAGATAAACCCTACGCACATGTCACAGTATGCAATAAACATTTCAACACCATAAAGGTTGACAAGGGATTAATTAGTCGGAGAGAAGAAATTTTGTTTATATAACTACCAGTTGAAATGATTATGTATTAAATTTCAGTCGCATGAAATTGAAAGAACTTAAAGTAAAAAAAGATAAGCTAAGCTTTAATGGCGACACTGTTATTTTACAAGATTTATTGTTTACAAGTCTAAAAGATAACTAATCAGCTGTTAAATTATCTATTATATAAAGCTTTTCAAATCTAATAATATATTATAATATATATCTTGTCCTTTAAACGAGCAATTCTTGTATATATATATATATATATATATATAACATATATATATAACAATATATATATATATATATATATATATATATATATATATATATATATATATATATATATATATATTGTTATTCCTCTAACAATATATATATATATATATATATATACATTGTTAGAGGAATAGTGAGACAACGTCACTATGGGGGGAAGTGTGCGGCACCGTTAACTTGTTTAAAGAAGAAAACCTCTGCCCGATGGAAAATGTCAAACTGCTTATATTCTGATTTTGAATTGGATAAAATGGGGTCTCATGTAATTTTCTTACAGAATTAGTAAGAGCTTGAATAGTTTTGGTTTTTGTAATTGATTTTGCTTTATTGAGACATAAAAGTATCATAGTTTGTGTTTATTGTTTCTTTTAATTACATTCCACTTCTGGTTCCTAACTATATATATATAATTAATCGGAATATCGGCTCCAGCGATTTCATGAAATTTATTATGTGCGTAGATACGGGGGCGAAAAATCGATCTACCTAGGTTTCATTTTAGAAAATGTCATTTTGTCACTGTGAATGAAAAATATCATTCGAATACGACGGTAAATTTCGCCAAAAAAATGTTATAATAGCTCGGTCGGTAATCGCGCGTCCCCGAAACAGAAGGCCGTGGTTCGTGACACAATCATTTACACACTTATTTTTTACTTTTTTTCGATTCCACATCATTGCTTTCTTTATTTTTTGTCGATCCAGCTGATTTTTTTTCCCTTTTTTTTAAAGTTCTTTCTTTTGTGAAAAACGCCAGTTCATATTTTCTTATTATTACGTCAGTAAGATCGAAAAATATTATGCATACTTCATTACTCAGTAATTTGTATCTAAATGTAATGTCCAAAATACATGATTTACCAAAAAAACAAACAAACCAAGCAAAGCTAATTACGTAACCTACTTAAAAGTATGTAACCTACTTAAAGACGCACACGGCGGAGCCGCGTAACCTACTTAAGAGTAATTTTTCTTTTTTATTAAATTTATATTTTAAGAATTGGTTTTCTTCAAGTCCTGCGGCTGCAGCTAACGTAATTAGCTCGATCCTCCGGGTACTGTTATTTAAGTTGCCAAAAGGATTGTTAAACTCTCTGATCAGAATGATCTTCTTAAATATCAGAATCACACCCACATTTTAATGGTGTGCGAAATACATATTATTCTGAACGCTTCAACTGTTGCTCCAATGGACCGGTGTGAAGATGTTGGGTACGGTGATACATTTATAAAAACGGGCTTTTGTAAAAACTATTAAGTACAGTAACGGTAGGTTTTTCAAAGGTATATAGGTTTTTCAATGGTATATAGGTTTTTCAATGGTATATAGGTTTTTCATAAAAAAATACATTTTAAAGCAGCAAAAGTATTATGCCAGTTTACGTTTTAATGAGCAGAGAGAGAGACTATAGACGACAGACGGTAGAAAAATAAACAAAAATTACGCTTCTTCAGTGTACTGATTCATAACTCCAAAAACTTAAAGGTTAAAAATATATATATAAAATTAATTATAATACACTATTGTAAAAATAATTATTCATAGCTCACAGAAGACCGGCGTAAAGTGGAAGAGGTGGAAATATTAAACATTCGCGTTCCATCCGGTGAGTGAGGTAACCGGGGCGCCCTTTTTTAAGATTGTCAACGCACCTGCAAGCCCCTATTGTAAATTTCCATGGGCGGCGGTGTTCACTTCATTTGACCTCATAAATAGTAAACATCTTCTCCTAACTGTAATCAAAAAGTTTCGATTCAACGAGATAGGTTTTTGCCAAGTCAGCACGTAGTAACAAATAGCAAGGGATTACCTTGTGGTCGTCATCGTGTGATAACCGGTGCCCATGCTCGCAACACTGAAGGCGTCACAAATACGTTGCAAGCCTATGAGGCGGGTAAAGAGAGGCGGGAATACTACCGCCTCTCTTTCCAAATTCTTTTCATATAACATCGTGTAAATTCTTACAAAGTTAAATCAGTTTTCTTTTAACAGCGGTAATATGGGCGCCACATTTAGGACATTCATTGAGTACAACAAGATATTCAATGATCGCCATAATCACGGATAAGTATGTAAATGATTTATTTTAACTTGATGCAGTGGAAATGTTTCTGCTCAAAGCCATGGATATGGATTTTACAGTTAAGAGACAATAGACTATCCTTAAGACATCCGGACAATTTCTTTAAACCATTCTGATTATAAAATAAGCAAATATCATGAGTAAATCAAGCTAATATTTAGAATTTTTCGTAAATACATATTAGGAAATCACAAAAAATATTCGGTTTTTGAAATGAGACTAAATATTTAAAGTAGCGGATTGAATCTCAGTGGCGTGCACTAAAATATTTCCATGAATAAATGGAAGATAACTATTTCGTATTTAGTTACAAATGTCAATTAAGTGGCAAAAAACTCCTATCTGTCACACCTTCCTTTCTTATGTCTTATTCAAATTATAATCGAATTTCTAATTAGTGGTTCACATAAAGGGGTCCATTAGAGCACCCAGACTAATTCGGAATTTGTTTAAGGAGAAAGTGTGGAAAATTGTTTCGAAGTTTGAAAGGAACATGTACCGCAAGAGCGCAGAGTAATTAGCCGAGTTGAAAAGCAAAATGTTCTTGATAAACTTTGAATTATACTGATAAAGTATATTCATAAATAACAGTTTGTAAAGTTATATAAAAACATAGAGTATGAGGAAATTAAAATTCAATGAATACATTGCAGAAAACTGTCAATATATGTTTATCAATTTTCGTCCATTCAAATAATTTTATAATAAACTATAGATAATAAGAGTGCATTTTTTGTTCTATACCTAGAATAGATGCAAAAATTAATATATTAAGACTAAAGAAATGAATGCTTCGAGATGACCAAAGAAATTGTTGTGGCACTGATAATATAAAATCAAAATGCCTCTTGATTTTTATAGTATAAAAATCAAAGAGCGACCGACAATTTGACGTTTAAGTTAACTAATAACTCACTCTATCTATGACAAAAATTTTTTGCAATAGAGTATTTGGAGCGACAGACACGATGGCATGAACATTAATTGTTCGTTTAGATAAAAAAATCGTCCTGAGTGAAAGTATTCTTACTTTTGCACACACACCGGGGTCATCTACACTGCCCTAGGAGTCGGGCAGGTGCAGGAACGGGCATCGGGGAGTCGAATCCCATGACCCGGGCATTGTTTCAGGTTGCGCACCTTCGTCGCCCTGGTAAATGGCGCCTAATATCGCGCACGGACAGTATGGTATAACGCGTGACTTAAATGTTTACGTTTTTACTTTTGTATTTTATTCAGTGATGAGGTAAGTAGGAATTAACCCTCTCAGAGGTTAAAAATACATCTGCAACAACTGCGTGTGATATGTATGAAAGGCCATGTGCTGCTTGCTTTTCTCATTCACTACTAAAAAATCGGTTGACATTTTCCATAACTTTGAAATAAATACAAATAAATGTATAAACAATTCCTATAATTGTTCCAAAAAAAAATGTTTTGTGTCGGATTAAGGATTTTTTCTATCAATGTTGTATTTCCAGCTAATGTCATGATAATTACCCGAATTCCATCTTTATATCACATTTGACTACGTAAGTCGATTACTCTGCCGTTGTAAATTTAATGAAATTAGTAATTTAAATGAAGCGGGGAGTGACTAGAAGTGGATGTTACTCGTATGCGAAAGTGAAAAACCAGCTGACTCGCAGTCGGACTCGCACAAGAAGGGTTCCGTATCTATAAAAACGGCAAAAATCATGTCTGTTGTATGGGAGCCCTGATTATTTTTTGTTTTTTTAGTATTTTGTTATATTGACAACATAAATACATCATCTATAAAAAATCAACTATCTTACTATCAATATTCATAAGATACAGCCTGGTGACAGACGGACAGACGGACAGACAGACAGACAGACAGACTAGTAATATGGTCCCGTTTTACTCTTCAGGTACGGAACCCTAAAAACTAAGACTTACTTATTTCACCGTTTGCCAGCGGTGAAAGGGAATTCAAATTTGTATGCTAAATACGGCATGAACGTCTTCTAAAAATGAAGTGCATGAAAGTTAATCACTCCTATCTTCTTCTTCTTTCTCCTGTCCTTAGCCACATTTGTGTAGTCGGCACGACACGAGGATACGAATGAGGATACATGTTGTTAATGGTATTGGCTAGGTTATTGACAACCAACCGGCTGCCTGGCATTTACCCCATTGGGAATTAACACCCAGATTTGGAACAATTATGTGTGGGTCGCACAAATGCTTGCGTGCGATTCGAGCAACTGTGCAACCGAGTCATACAATAATACTGTATCATTAAAGATAAATTACACCTATCAGTGAAAAGAATTTTCATATTTATTTCGGAGAAGCAAGCGATCACCGTATTTTCTTATAATTCCGTAGGCCTCATTACAGTTGTTCCTTTTTTGGTTTCGGTATACGAAGGTATATTTTATATATGTGTATCATTTGTATTTTGTATATTATTGAAAAATATATCTACAAATCGCAACTTGATTATTTGTTTTTATTATTTTAGAATGTTTTTAACTATCCGAGGCCAAATTTCAAATGGTTGTCAACGCATCAGCTCTAACCCTCGGGTGTAGCAGATGTCCATGGGCGGCGGTATTCACTTAACATCAGGTGAACCGTTTGCTCGTTTGGCAACTTTTCACATAAAAAAAAGCTGCGTCATAAGATTGAAAACTGTTTATCTTGATGATTTGCTTTACAAGCAAGTTATCTTTCACCATTCGCGCCGTGATAGCTCAGTGTCCAGGGCAACCCGAGCAACCTAAAGAATTCCTATGAAATTGTTAATTTTGTGCACTGACTTATCGCGCCGATGGACGTTTGCAACACCCGTAGGATTGAAGACACGTTGCCACCTTGTAATAAAGTGTGCCCTAGATAGGCCCGGTCAAAAATCAAAAATCAAAATTATATTTATTCAAATGACGCTTGCGCGCTCTTATGAATCGTCAAATTTTACATAAAGATTATGTATATAGGTTCGTAAGGTACCACCGGTTCGTAAAGCAGTTTGTATGCTGGAAAGGATATAACAATAGATGCGCCAAGCATTGCAGCATTGTTATTTAGCATTCAAATGCTAAATAATGTAGAAAGAAGGCGTTAAGATTTTCGTCGCTGTGGCTATCAGCCGTTTAGCTCAATGGCTAGAGCGTCAGGCCGCGAATGCCGAAGACGTGGGTTCGATTCCCACAGCGGCGACAATCTTTTCGTACTTTTTCTACATGTTTTAATATAATAGTTACCTCACTCATCAGACGAAACGCTGAATTGTAACACTTCCACTTCACGCCATTCTTCTGTGAGGTCGTTGTACTTCCCCGGAAGAAGGACCTGCCCATTATTGCAAGAATGTTGTTTGGCCCTGTTATCTGATTATTATAAAGTTATGATATTATACTAGTCAACAAAAGTGTGTTTTCCTGTTGAAAAAATATACTCAATTATTCCTTTTATTATAATTGCATCTATTATACAGCGTGTCGTTACCATCGCGACAATAAATGAACACACATATAGGGCATAACTTTTTAAAGTTGTATTAAACATTTAAATTCTTTAAACATCAATATTTACAGAGTTATTAAATTTTCCAAAACAAACAATTTTAGAACACCCTTACCTATAAAAGTGTAATGTAAAGTTCATTTGTAAAGGTCACAAAGCATATGAATGGGTTGAATGAATTTAAAAGAGACAAAACATACTGTTAGAAGGAGAGGCTTGTAATGCGACGCTGTGGCGCGAGTTGTATTGGATGTTACAAATTTTGTTTCTTTTTTACTTAATTAGTTTGTTTGAAAAATATTTTTTTTTTAATTATGGATTTCGTTTAACGTTAATATTTTTTTATGATTATTGGCAAGTAGCGTTATACGTGTGTTCATTTATTGTCGCGATGGTAACGACACGCTGTATATATCATATCCCGTGTTCTGAAGTTACATACATACAACAGTGATACATTTTAGACGTTACATACGAATGTTAAGCAGAAATTATTTATCATTGCGTGTTGTTGTTGGCCCAAGCATAAGTGGGCCAGTAATAAATCTGACAAACAAATGAATTATTTGTATTTTGTTTCTAAATACGAATATATTCTTTGCAGAAACTACCATTGAAAAAGTTTTTCAGGCCTAAATTTTCTACAGTGAAACAATTTTACAATATAACAAATTTTTAAATAAATGTTTCTATTTCATTGTGTATCAGCTTATCCTTTCATAAAGTAAAATATATAAAAACCCTGTATCATAGCCGCTGATTATTGATTATAAATATATTTATCTATAAGCAAGGTAAGTGGAAAAGGCTTTTATATAAAACACAAAAAAAATAATTACTTGGAACTGGAAAATTAAACGATAGAACGTGATACATAAGATTTATAGAAGAATTATATTGAATTAACGCTGTTATCATGCTTTCGCCAGATCACAGATCGTGTATCAGATAATTCTATTATAAATTCTATTATATATTCTATTAACATAATAAAAATATAAAAATTTTGGCAGTTTGTTAAAATATGGGATGATCTCGCCATGTGCAAAATCTCAAAATAATTTAATATTTATTTTCAAATATTATAATGTAGTAAATTACAAAACTACTCAGCTATTTAAGACATAAACAAACTTATAAAATGTGAAATCTTTATAAAACTACATTGAAGTCATTAACTCTGGACTTGCCACTTAAAACTGATTGGAATCTCCGCTAAAACTCTCTAAATGCACAAATTGCTTAAGCGCAGAATTTATTTAGGTCATCTAGTTTGGTCGCTTTTCTTGAAATAGCGAAGAAACGTCTTTAAAATTTTGTTAGTTTACTATTATTTGAGGAAATACAATTTTAATAAACATTTATTTCACGTACATATAACACAGATAAAATATTTACCTTAATATAACAAAACTAGCGACCCGCCCCGACTTCGCACGGGTGCAATGTATTATACATATAAACCTTGCTCTTGAATCACTCTATTTAGTAAAAAAAACGCATCTAAGCGTACATAGGGACAGACAGACAGCGGCACGACTTTGTTTTATACTATGTAGTGATGCACAGCAAAGAGACGTTTACATTTTCAAGTGACATTTTACCACAGTCACTCACTTGTTTTGCCTTCCCGGAACCCCTCCACTAACACTTAATCTTTATGGTATGGTATTAAAGTTCAAATTGACGTTTAAGTATTATTACGAATCTTTTGTACGGGAATATAGAAAAGTGTTGTTTTTAGACTTCTTCAGGCAATTGATGTGAAACATCTATAGCCGCACGTAAAACCGTGAATTTCTGGCGTGGCGACGCATGCCGTGGCGACGCGTCGCCACGCTATATGATGGTATATATATACAGTCTATATGCAGTAGTGTGTACGATTAATTACTCAAATTTAAATTAATTGTTAATAATTATTTATTAATTATTAATTAATTATATTAACTTTAATTAATTGTGTGTACTATTACCGAAGTCACTGATTAAACGAATTAAGTAGTCACGATTTGAAATAAATTCATAATTTATGTATTTAATGAAAATAAATGTTTATTCAATAAATAGTCATCGTTATCTGGAAAAAAATCGTAATATTTTATTTTGTCATTATGACATATTTAGTACCTATCACAATCTGTTCTTTTCTGTATATGACTTTTACAAAATAATGTCGATGTTTCACATCTGCTAGGCGTCCCGTGACGGAATTTTTTTTTAAGTTTTCTCTCCGTAAGCACGATCTTCCTACTTCAAGGAATATTATAAAAAAGAATTAGCGAAATCAGTCCAGCCGTTCCCGCGTGATGGTGTGACCAATATACTTAATTTAAATTTTACGCAAAAGTGTTTGCATTCAATGATTTGAATTTGAATTTAAACAATTTTAAATAACGTTACGTTTCTACATGAAGGCCACCGATTCAAATAAATAACTTACACGTGGCAAGACTTTATACAACTCTTTTATAATATATGTCGGGGATAGGCCGTAAATATCGCGTCCAGACTCCATTATAATGAAAACACACACACGTAATATCACTTGGTTTACTTTCAGACGATTTCTAGCACAGAACTAGCCTGAATCTTGTATCTTGTATTAACTGATGTTTTTGCTTTCAGTCCCGAGACTATTAAAGCTTCATCGGACGCAGAACCGGTGGGCTAGCCAGAACCCACGGGTTTGGACCCTCCGCTATGGGTAGGGTCGCGCATGTGCTCATGCGTGCGTTTAACTACTATGGTGTGTCATCTAAGGGCCGTCGAGGTCGCCGGTTCGGACCGAGACCCCGACGGCCGTCGACTGTGCATTTAGCTAATCGGTGGCTGGGAGCGGTGAGAACCGCCCCGGAACGCGGGTGTACCTTGTGTACGCGTTGTGTGGGTCTCGCCGTGCTCGGAGGCGAGGGCGAACTGGTGTGATTGTTGTTACACTAACTGTGGGTGTAGTGTTATCCGGCGGGACCCCCGGCGGTGGGTCCATCGTATCTAAGTCCTCTTCGTCGACCGGGTCGATGAGGACGTTTCGCGGGCGACGCTTGTTTACGTTCGCGTTTGTGTCCGGTTGGTAGTTTGCTGCGCTTACCACCAGAGGGTTGGGATGATGCTGGGCTCTATCGAAGAACCGTTTTGTCAAATCTTTAAAATGTGCGCGAATCGTCGGGAGTCGGCAATCGCTGTGTGTACTTACTTTGAACTACTTGCAATTTGTTAATGCGCGTAGGATTTATATGTGCGAAGATCATGCAAGCGTAGGACATGATTGGCCTTACGCAAGCTTTATATAACAGTAGTTTGTGCCTTAAGGGCATTTTACTATGCCTATTCGTTAAATTGTGTAGCCGGCCGGAGACGAACGCGGCTTTATTTCGGACTTGATTGATGTGCGTAGTGAAAGTCATACGCGAGTCGAAAGTGACTCCTAAATATTTGACCGTTTTCTCCCAGGGGAGAGTTTGGCCGTATAGTGATATTTGCCCCAACTTTCTGTACTGGCGAGGACCTTTGTAACGATGTGGCGGATGGGGGTTGGGGGTGCTACGAGTGAAGTGAATCGCCACACTTTTTTCTGGATTAATATCGATTCTCCATTTGCGGAACCAATCACCGAGGCGGTCGGCGGCGCTTTGGAGTCGAGTCGTTAATTGACTGAGGTTGCGATCTGAGTAAAAGAGCGCCGTGTCATCCGCGAAAAGCGCGAGATTGACGTGGGGGTCTCTTGGTATGTCGCTCGTGTAGAGCGTAAATAACAAGGGTGAGAGGCAGGAGTCTTGTGGTACGCCGGCCGTGAGGCGGCGGCTTGTGGAGAGGGTGCCCTCGACTCGATATCGAAAAGAGCGGTTCAACAAAAAGGCCCGGATGGTGTGTACGAGCCTATCTGGCACTTTGAGTGTGTACAGTTTGTAAAGCAAGCCGTTGTGCCAGACTTTGTCGAATGCTTTTGCGACATCGAAGAAGAGAGCCCCTGTACTAATGTGTTTGGGGTGGTTAAGGCTTTTTAGGATGTGTTCCGTTAGGCGGTATAGCTGATCGGGACAAGAGTGTCTAGCTCGAAAGCCGAATTGTTCCGTCGGCAGAAGGCCGTTGGAAAATACGTGCTCTTTGAGCCTGTTTAACAATAGCCGCTCGTAGAGCTTCCCCAGACAACTGAGGAGGCTGATGGGACGATAGCTGGAGGGCTTATTGGCTGGTTTATTCGGCTTGCGAATGCCGATAACCGTGGCTTGCTTCCAGTCGTCCGGAAAGGAGCAACTGGAGAGAAGCGTATTGAAAATTGTCGCCAGTAAACAGATAAGCGGCCCAGGGAGAGCTTTGAGAATCTTATTACTTATATTATCTGGGCCCGGGGCGGATTTTGGTTTTAAATTTTTAATAATATCTTGGACCTCTTCGGGGGTCACTGAATTTAAAGGTTCGCCTTCCGGTGGAAGCGCAGCCCTAGTCTCGATACTAGCCTGAATGTGCGCTGCAATCCCTTTTATATAAACCAACTCTCATTAAACTCAACATTTAACAACTGCAACTTCCTTTTACAACATTATTTGAAATTACTGTACAATTAATTATGAAACATAGTCCAAAAATCAATATTAACATTATAATGAATTTTACATAACTCTAAATGATTTATTTTACACAAATTACTAATTTATTTTGATAAACAAACACCACTTTACAAAGTCCGTCAACAGGTGGCGCTACTAACAGAAATTAAATATAATCACATGTTACTTATTACTCTAAACTTGTGTATGAGTAAATCTCAAGTAGTTATTTAAACATCAATCTTAAATATAATTAATAATTTGTCACAATATAATTATTATACATAAATTTGCGCCCATATATACAATCGTAACACGTGACTGCTAACTTACTACGGACTAAGATATCTCTTCGTGTCAAAAGTGTTTATTTTCAACTAACTTCAAAAACGGAGGACGCACCTGCGTTAGAGATGTCCATTGACAGCGATAATCACTTTTTTATGCGATAGGATGGCAAACGAGCTGGTGGTTCACCTGATGTTAAGTGATAACCACCGTCCGTTGACATTGGCTAAACCTGGTTACAGGTGCGTTGCAATTTTTAATAAAGTGGGCCCCGGGTACCTCACTCACCGGACGAAACGCAGAAGTGTAACACTTCAACTTCATGCCGATCTACTGAAATATCTCAATTCTGTTTAAAAATTTTGAAAATCCTTTAATAAAACAAATTGCTTACCGAATCAACTAGGAACTTTCTTTTTACTGAACGCAAGTCGGTCAAACTATCAAAACTATCCACATGAAGTATTGCGATTGCATTCTTTTGTTTCCGCCTGACAATGGTCTGACCAAGTCTTTAGTTCAGGGAAACAGAAGTTTTTTAATTCTCAGAAGCTCAAAAAACAATCTCTAAAAATATATTTAAAATCAGATGTGAACTGTACTGTTACCGAAAGAGGCCCATTACTAGATTTAATTGTTAAATACAAAAGGCCGTAGAGATTAGGTTAAATAAATAAAATAATCAGTGTTCTCATCTTGTGTGCTACTTATAGGACACATTGTATATCCATATATAAAAAAGAAAGAGGTCTGTCGTTGTGTGCGCATCATACAAAAACTACTGGATATATTTCAATTCATTGTTGTATGTTTGATAGCTTATTTTATCTTCGTTAAGTGTAAAGTTATTACAGTTGTGTTTCTTAAACAAAGTTTTTTATAAACGCTAGATGTTCAGTGCATTCAGTTTGTTGCCGGTGGGGCTAACTCCTTACACCGATTATTATGATATATAAATGATAATAGAATTCATTAGAACACTTTATTACAAAATCGATATAGATAGAATGATGGACTATATGATGAGCATATGATAGGCATGATATTTTGTGAATGCGTGGTTTGCTTAGTGACCAAACATGAACTGACTATCTGTCCCAGTATATTTGAATGCTTACTACATATTGGTTGAATTTAGATAAAAATTCCAATAACAACTTGAAAAAAATTCCAATAACAGCTTTTCCTTAACAATAACAACTTGAAAAATAATCAATGTAATTTGTTAAAGAGAAAAAAACAAAATAATTTTTATAAAACAATTTCTTCATTACTTTTTTTGATTCACGTGAAAGTTATGGTGATATGTGACGTCTGGATGATGAGCATGGTCAGAGGGCGTTACAAACGATAAAATTGAATAATAGTAAATTACTAAATATAACCAAGATCATTCGATAACTGCATAGATAATCAAAATACTAAGTGAAATTATCTGAATGTTATGGTATTTTTGGTTAACATTTGAATTAATTCTTCTATGAAAATTTGGTCTATGTCAAAAACGTCATTTATCCCATATGCACAGACCACGTATCTATGAGCTCTGAAATCAACAAGTGACAATAAATTAATGTCCTTTTATATTTAAACTCCTATGTATTTAATACTCGTATAAAATTTCTATAGGGTTTAGCATTTTGATGAAAGGAATTTACTTTAACATAAACATTTAATTATAACTAAAGCAGCATTCATAAATTTCGAACTTTACTTGACATAAAAGCATAACTATTGAAAAAAAAAATGCTGTAGTGTTATTATTATATATAATATAGAAAGATAAATTGAAGATTAAAGTAGAACTAAAAATGCTTACAACTGAGAAATGGACGGAATGACATCATGTTTGAATACAGATTTTCTCGAATGAATTATTTTGCCTTTGTACTCGAAATGTTGGCTATAAAATAGGCAATTAGTTGAATACTTATTTATAAAAATAGTTGGGGGTCAGCACGGAAACAATAACAATATTAATACTAGTTAATCACAAACTACTGCCGACCATTTAACCTATTTGGCTTTTTCATTTATATAAAAATCTCATTTTTGGTTCACAACGGAGTGCAAACTTAACTATTTTATTAAGCTAGATAGGGGTTTTTGTTTTTATAATCCCTGTTTATAAATCTAAAGCTTTATTACAGTAGATGTAATTTGTAGACAAAGCGAAAAAAAAAAAAAACATCAAAAAAAATGAAATGCAATATCAGTGTTAACCTTCACTACTTCACCCCTTCACAGAACTACTTTACAATATTTAAAATGCAATATATGAGTTAAATACAATAAAAAGAACTCGAGGACAAATATACGGCCAAATATATTACATAGTAATGGCATATATAATTTGGTAATAAAAAAAATATATTTTACATATTGGCCAAATAGTATACATTAAAAAGCAAGAGTCAAGCTAAGACCGTAAATATTAATACTATGTAACAACAATTTAGATATATAGCATTATAATAAGATTTGCCGATATTGAAATTCTGCTCTGCCGACATTTTTATTACAGCTAATAAAATGAACCTTTTAGAATCGATGGGCTAAATTCAATTTCTTCCTTACATTTCCGTATGATGGCTTTGTCCTAATCTGATAATGCAATTTCATTCTGATGCAATCATTTTCGAATACGATGTAATAAAAAGTATGCGAAGAACCACGATTGGTTGGTTCAAATCTCGTTAGTATTATAATTATGAGGTTGATGGTTACAGGAGGACGCTTTTCAACTTGTTTTTATTGCAATATAGAGTGTTGACTGTTGAAAGTTTCTTACATTATTAACACAATTATTGAGAAAGAAAAGTTCTCGAGCGACAAGCAGTGTATTTTCGGCGTGAAGAAAAGCTTACCTCTGCTGAGTAATGTGAACAGTTTAATTGCAGGGTAACACTCATCTTGAGTGCAGAGACTACCACTAAAATGAAATCAACCCTTAAACGCAAATAAATATAAAATATTGTTACGGGTATAATAACATCAACCATTGATTCTGTTTGTGTTTGTTTAAAGGGTCTCTGACTTCATCAACACTAATGTTATAGGTAAGTGAAACGCCAGTACAAATGGGACATTGAGATCCAAACCTGAGAGATCAGATCAGGTTTATCCTTCCAATTTTCTAGGCTAACGCTAACTCTTCCATTCCTTCTTTCATTTATTCCTACCAAAAATAATAGTAATAAATAAAAAGAGTAAAAATTAGTTAAACCAATTTATACTCATGTCCGGGTGCTCGCTTTTATTAATTTATAATTCGAGCAACCTGAGTTCGATCCCCGGTGCCGGCACCAATGAAATTGTTGATTTTATGTGCTGACTTATCACGTGCTCCACGGTGAAGGAAAAAATCGTGAGGAAGTCCGCATATTTTCTAAATAATAAGAAAAAAAATGTTTCGAAGATATGTGAAGTCCGCCAAACCGCAGTGGAGCCGCGTAGTGGACCATGCCCTGATACTATATCTATAGAGGAGGCCTTTGCCCAGCAGCGAACATATATAGGCACGACTTCGTCATTGCGAAACTTTATTTATCCTTGAAAATTTAAAATGTTATGGTGAAGAAAAAGAAAATAGAGATGGGGAAAATGATTATATGTCAGGAAATATTAAAGTAAAATTTAATTTCTATTTTTAAATAATCGTAGCTCATTTAACGAAACGATCATGGGTGTATTATCTTTTCTTAATTTTTTTGTTAAAAAAATTCTCCTTTCTGTAGGATAACACTCAACATAAATCTGGAATCAGCACGGTCTTGTACTTCTGACTATACCCAGGAATTAGCTTAAGCTGATGTCATTCAGTTTCAATCAAAGTAAAAATAAAATAAAGCTTTTTTGTTGTACTCGTTGGAGTCTTGCATTAGGGGGACGTAGTAAGCCTTCTCGTAGAGCGTCACCTTTGCTCTAGCCTTCCCCGTGAGTAGCGGCAGAAGCCGCGAAACTAATTACTACACCACGATGGATGGAACAATCGAATTGAGAACCTCCTCCTTTTGAAGTCGGTTAAAAAGATTATTCATTTATTATTTCTTGTTCCACTAATTATTTAGTTTGAAGAATATTGATTTAGTTAAAATAGTTCGCTGAAGAATGATTTCGATGATCTAAAACAGTAGCTAACATAAATACAGCGTGTCGTTACAACCGGGACAATAAATGAACACACATATAGAAGATAACTATTTAAAATTGTATTAAACATTTACTTTCTTTAAAAATCAATATTTACCGAGTTATTAAATTTTACAAAACAAACAATTTTAGAACACCCTTACGTATAAAACTGTAACGTAAAGTTCATTTGTAAAGTTCACAAAGCATATGAATGGGTTGAATGAATTTAAAAGAGATAAAACATACTGTTAGGAGAGATTTGTAATGAGACGCAACGTGGCAACGAATGAAAAAGCCTCTGTATGTATGTAGAGCCGTGATAGCTCAGTGTCCGGGCGCTCGCCTTTAATTCAATATACTCGAGCAACCTGAGTTCAATCCCCGGTGCCGGCACCAATGAAATTGTCAATTTTAAGTGCTGAATTATCACGTGCTCAGCGGTGAACGAAAACATCGTGAGGAAACCTGCATATTTTCGAAATAATAACAAAAAAAAAATATTTCGAAGATATGTGAAGTCCGCCAATACGCAGTGGGGCCGCGTGGTGGACTATGCCCTGATACCCTCTGTATAGAGGAGGCCTTTGCCCAGCAGTGGGACATGTATAGGCTGATACTTTACTTTACTTTTATGTATGAATTTGTCAGTTGTAGTTGTATAGGTTGTTACAAATTCTGTTTCTTTTTTATTTAATTAGTTTGTTTGAAAAATATTTTTTTTAATTATGTTTTTTTTTAAGTTTATATTTTTTAATGATTATTGGCAAGTAGCGTTAGACGTACAATGATGAAGTAAATATAAATATTATATTATTGTTTACATAGATGTCGAGACGGAATACAATCGTTAAAATACAAAAATTTGTTTGTTATTTAAATTAACACCGTGCTTTATCGCTTCATCCATTTTCAGTGAAAATGTTCTCCATACGAGAAATTATTTGTCGTCTTGATCTCTGCATCTAATTGTTCTCGGGTGTCTTTTTTGCGGTATGCCATAACTTCCATAATTTTTCATCAAATTAACGATTAAAATATAACTTTGAAGCAAAAGCTTGCCGCTATTGACGAAAATGGGACAAGCAAAATACTCGTACTTTAAATTTTCATTAAAAAAAAACTAATGTTTAAAAACTTTAGTCTGTCATCTCCTGACAATTTCTTTAAATTAAACATAACGAAGCAGACTGAAAAACGTTACTCTCCAAAATATTATACCTTTCACCCATAAAATAATTATTTACACAATACGTTACTTTTGCACAGGTCAATTGGTGTAATATATTTCTCATTTTATTTCAGCAAGTATGCTATTAGCCTTTGACGGTGTCATTGAAAGAGATCTGTGAGTAAACGACCCATTGACTCGGGAAAGAATAATGAATTTTGTAGACGACGACGATATCATGACTTTGTCCGCTCCACTGCAACTTCGCGACCCCTAGGGACTAATGATGGTAAATCGACTAATAGGTGAGAGATTCCAATCAATTTGTGTTTTTAAAATCAAAGTTAATCTTCCTTATATCAATATAGTTTAAATAAGGCCCATAATATGCTGTGGTAACTCAATGTCCGGGTGCTCGTGTTTAATTCAATATACTCAAGCAACCTGTGTTCAAATCCGGTCCCGGCACCAATGAATTGTTAACTTTAAGTGCTGATTTATCACGTCAACGGTGAAGTAGAACATTGTGAGGAAAGCTGCTTATTTTTTAAATAACAACAATAATAAATATTTGAAGAATATGTGAAGTCCGCCATTATGCAGTGTGGTCACGTGGTGGACTATCCCATACTACCATACAGACGAGGAATTTGGGCTGCTGCCCAAATAGGACATACATATGGCTGTTACTTTTAGTTCGTAATGATCTGGAATTAAAACTGACTGCAAAGTGCTCGGTTATATTATTTCTTTTCGAAACTACACAAAAATAGATTGGCCGTCGTAATGCAACAGCAATAATTAAAAAAAAATCGTTCACGGTAAATGTGATAAAAATGCAGAGACTTTATTTAAGATAGAGATTCATAGTACAGATGACACCATTAAGATAAGGATGATAATAATTGTCTTGATTCTTACAGTAACGGGTTACATATCGTTGTGATTAAATGAACAGTAGTGAAGCTATTCCAGTTTAGTTAAATAATAAAATATTCTCATTTACTCCCACTTTTATAGATGTATATAATTAAAAAATACTTTTTACATATACTTACTAATAGTGATATATTTTAGACGTTGTATGAATCAGTAGATTAAATAAATTTACGATCGCGTGTTGTTGTTGATCCGGGCATAAGATGGACAGTAATAAATTACACAAAGAAATAAATTATTACGGTATGGTTCCTAAATCTGAACATATCCTTTATATGACCAGGACAAATATAATTTATCAGTATCAACCCAAAACTTTCTGCAGCCAAGCTCTGTTATCAATATAAAAGGTTTTCATATTACGACACCAGAAAATTAAATATTGTAAAAGATGAAATTCGTAACTGTATTAAAATTAAATTATCCTTATATCGTTCTCACTGTATTAATATTAAGATAACTCTAACATGTTACATGTTCAAAATTTTATTTACAACTCTATCTTAATAGGTGTGGTCTAAATATCGCTAAGAAAAACTAGCTCACTCTTTACAAAAGTAATCGGAGGAAACTATCTATTATTTTTTTTAAATTAAGTTCGCTAATTAAAATAATATTGAAATTAATTATAAGTTATTATAGATTTTATCAAAAATACTAATGTGAAATTATTGCATCATAAACACATACACAAAAGAAGAAAAATTAGAAATGTCGTTTCTCGAAACGGATTAAGTGATTTATATGTTGTAATATAAGTTTGATCATCCCATGTTACACAGCGTTAATATTAATGCAGCGCCTAGACGAGCGAGTGCGAGTGCCCTAATTTAGGTAAAAGCTCTCGGTAGAAAGCGAACGACTTAATATTGAGACTAAAAGAAAAATGAGGCCAGGCAAATGACAGTAAGGTTACAGTATTAAGCTATGCTTGTAATTCGTAGACACTGAAATTGACCGCAGAATAGTTCTTTAACATAATTTAATTTTAGACGGAATCTGAAACTTTAAAAACCATAAATCACTTTATTGAAAATGCATAAATATCTTAACAATCTAGGGTGGCATGCACTAATTCGAGGACTTCTTAAGCGGTGAAAGAAAACATCGTGAAGAAACCTGTATATTTTCTAAATAATTACAAGAACACATAATATTTAGAAGATATGTGAAAGCCGCTAAATCGCGCGTGTGTCGCTGGTGGACTATGCCCTGAAACCCGTTGTACAGAGGTGGCCCTGACCCAGGTGTGGGACAAAGTTATATAGGCCGTTACTTTTACTACTACTACATCTTTAAATACTCCTAAAAATTCCAGTAGAAATATTAGAAAAACAGTGTACAGGTGCGTAATGCATATTATTTGTATTCATAACTTGTTCGTCGGACTTATCGTCAAAAGCTGAAGCGAACTAGTTGTTAAACAGTGAACAAATTTCATTACCATCGGTCGGTAAGACATTTTCTAAAAATAATGCTTTGCTAGAAAAGTCACTACCTACTTATTTGGACTTAACAAAATTCCAAACATATTTACTATCAGATTCGCAAATCATAACAATGAAATTGAATATCCTTTTGCGACTTAGACCGAAGCACTCTTAATTTTTGTGAAACTTGTTTTAACCGCCCAAACGCTTTAGCTGTTAGTAGCTAAAGTATCTGTTAAATGCTAAAAAGCTAAATAGCCGACTGCCACACCAAAGAAAAGTTCAACGTATTTTATCTATATCCTTATTTCGCATTTTAAACAAAACTTGGTACATCTATTGTCATGTCCTTTACAAGTTATTTACCTTATTTTTGCTTCTCCTTGGAATTTCGGTCGGTAGTCTGGTATGTAAAATAATTCGAATTTTATATCCATGTTTGCTTCCGCCAATTAGTACCTATATTTAATAAAATGTATCACTTTTTAATAAATCTTATTCTGAAACATTTATTGGTATCAGTATTTTGTATTCAAGTTTGAATTATAAATTATTAATAATGAATAATCATATTACAGCGGAGTATATCATACCAATTTATTTCCTGTTTAAAATGTGACGTCACGTTCATAACACGATATTTACATGACGTAAACGTTTATGAAAAAGCGTGAATAATTTTCAGTCAACATTATGGCAAACAATCAGAGAACAATACAATTAACGTTTCATGCTTTTAGGCTAACAAGGTTAACATACTGTTATAACAAGGTAATATACTGTTGTATGCATGTCAAGGCCAGACAAGCTTTCCACCATCTTAAAGGACCCAAGGAAGCAAAATAAATTACGAGTGTATCACTTGTCAAGGATTTAATGAGTTATTCATTAAATCATATAATTTAACTCACTACCTTAATTTGTATTAGGTACTCGTAATATTTCAGCAGAAGTTAGGGAGACGATAAATACCGAAACGTTATTAGCGTGATGAAATTGTATAAAGATTTTGGATTTAGTCATGGTTACAGCAAAATCAGTAAAGGACCGCAACGCATTAAATAATGACTGAACTGTAATAATACCGGGCGCCATTTCCAAAGACTTAATTTATATGTTACCATTGTAGCTTTCGGTCTATTTTTTGATAGCGTTGTTGTATCTTCATATTAAATCATTCTATCAACTAACAACCTATAGTTATGTGCGTAAAGTGTAACGAATAACAATAACAATCATTATAAGCCACGTTATTGAATTCTCCGTTGATTAAAACCTGGTAAAAAAACTACATCTAAGAAAAGATGGAAGCCCATTTATTGAATACGTTACTAAAAATAAATATTTCATTTGTTTAGTGGGGTTTCTAAAAGTACGGAAAAAGGGAGAGCTACTCCCTAAAGTGAAACAAATATTAATACATATATGTTACTCTTACTTTATTGTGAAAACGTTGCCATTCAACGTTCTATAACTTACACGTACCATACTTGAAAGCCAATTGTTCAAAGTAACGAGTTCCTGTTTCAGGAGTACAAACAAAAGCAAATACGCAATCTGTTTTGTTACGAATTTTACTTTTCGTTGCCAAACTAGAGGAGAAATAAAAAGCTAGCTTGTGTATTGAAATATATTGATGACAATAAAAATATAATTTCAAATATAAAGATGATTTTACCACAAAATGGAAACTTGCACTCAAAACACCTTCGAGACAGCTTTGTGTCATATAGGTAACTCTATATTTGACCACTCCACCAATGTTAAAGAAACCACTCGTATTGTTCGAAAACATTGTTTAAATTGCTTACCTTTCATCAAATATTTAAACGTTCGAAATGATATATTAATAGATATGCCAGGCTCAATTTAGTGATTACATCGCATAAATAACTTGCTAGGCATGTGAATTCAGCATCAATTAGTACAACCGCAAAGATTTATATGGTGTAGAATGTTACATATATAATATTCAACTAAATAATGGTAATGTCAACTATTTTCTAGTTGTGTGTATTTAAATTTAATGCTTTTCTGCTAAATCGCAAATTTATATTCTCAAAGAAGAAAACACTGATTTTTACGGAGCAACATGAAAAATAAAACTGATGTAAAAACTCAGCACATTCCGTTATTGTGCCACATACGTTCCCTTTTATTTTTATCGCTCTCCAACCGGCGAAACTTTGTTCTATTTCAGTTTTTATTCGTTGTGATAACACTTAATCTCGCATCCTTTCCTATTTGTATACTAGAATCCAGTTTTTTTTAATCTAGTAACTATGTTAAAAAATGTAGTCAACACTTCGTCTTGTAGTAGGACTTCTATGCTAGCTGTTACGAAATCAGAAGAGATAGTTACCGTCTAGGAAAATGGTGTGTTGATTCTAGAAATATATTTTGTAACAATATTATACACAAATAAAAATATCTCAGAACATTGTTTTACGCAAAGTTATCTACTTCCAAACTAAACAAGGCTTTTACTATGGATCCAAGATAACTGGCTAACGTAATTAAACGCGTCTTTCTTTGATAAATAAATACAAAGTATAGACAACACTAACCAATACATATTATATTAACCCAAACCCTTTGTGAATGCCACATATTCATCCAGTAGTGGGGATCGAACCCCCGCCCTCTGGCGCAACAGACCAGTACAATATTCCCTACGCCATTACATATTGTAACTGACCCCTCCTTCATTTGCATATATAATTATATAAAATTATATATATTTTTGCCCCGTTATACGAATAAATCAAATAACATCATTACGTGACCAGGATAAACTATTGATCTTTCTATAGGATCTTTCTAAAGGTAATAATTAGCCGTATGAAATATTGTTGTGATCGTCATATTCGGTAGGACCTCATTTACGTTGTGTTTAATTAGTAACTTGATTCTTTTAGGTGTATCTTGGATAGATAAATATTCATTAGTCGTGGTATAAGCCAGAGATAATGCTAGATTGCTTTCTTATTAAATAACCCCGACTCGCTTGAGACGGGCTCAGAGTACATAGTATACCCTCCTACCATGAAAACACTCACCAACGCCGTGTGCAGTGAGCGCCCATATTGCGCCCCCCCCCCCCCCAGAAGAGGGACAAAAGTTGGGGAAAGGACCGAAGTCCAATGCAAAGCTGTTTTAACAGCATAAAGAGGGCTTGGCCCCTTGGCAGTGCGTAAGCACAAACTTTGACCGAAGTCGCGCATGTCAATGCGTGTAAACGTCATACAAGCCGACGACAAATCCAGTCTTCGTGAATGTACGTCAATACGGTTTTGGGCATGTGTTAAAAATCAGGCACTCTGGCCCTATGATATAATAAGCCCTCCGTAAGCGCCACCACTTTTTCCAGATCGCTGCGACTGCAGACGTGATTGTTAGTGTTTTGGCATCACCACCATTAAAAAGTTTAGCACGACATTTCGTCGCAGAGCGCGTTATGAGTCACTGCTCACCCCAAAGGTATGGTTAAAACGTTGCACGGCATCGCCGCAGCCTGGAGAGGTTTTCTCCCGCCAGCTACCATCCACATGAGGTAAACGCATATGCTCCACCAACCATTGAAATAGTCAGATATAGCCATAGTTGTGATTTTTATGTTTAGCCATCAGAAGGGTTTATAATTGGCAACATATATTTATTTCTCAGTGTCTCTGACGTTGAGTATAGTGTATTTTCGATCAAGTTTGTCTCACCCACCAGCAAGTTGCCATTATTCGTTCGAACGGTGGGAACTTTACTGAGATTCGTTAATCATGTTAAAACGTATAAGAGAGGTCAGACAGTCTGCAGTTCCGTCATCAGGAACCCGACTTGGACAAATCTACTGAGATGTGCATCAAACCGAGACGCAGACTCGGCCATTATGAATAGCGTCGTCTCCCAAGCAAATGTCGTAAGACTTAATGTCACTAAATGCAACATGCATCAATACAACTATCGCAGGTCAACACGCCAACATGCAGCCTATCCGCATACTCAGCAGACATCATCACCTCGAACCTCCGTCAACCAGAATCATACGATGCAATATTAGGCGCAGATCACCCCGCAACTACCACAAGACGCAGTACTGCATATAGCCGCATGCATCAATGTGACTATCGCGTAGGTGGCACACCCTCACACCACACCAATACAACTCCAATCAACTTCGGCTCCAAAGTTTAGAATATACTCAGAACACACGAAGTGTCCAAACATACTCTTTCACGATCCGAATGATAGTCGACGTATCATAGCGTAAACACTAAGACGCCAACCACCAACGGACCCCCACCCAAGCCAAGTAATAGCCAACGTATCATAGTGGAATACACTAAGACGCAAGCCACCACCAGACTCCCCAAAGTCAGATGATCAGTCGACGTATCATAGTGCAACACACTAAGACGCCAACTACCACCAAACTCTTACTATGCCGAATGACAGCCAACGTATCATAGTGATGGTCACTAAGACGCCAACTACCACCAGCTATCGATGATATGTCCACCACTCAAGACATATCCATTCATGGTCCCACGTTTACCGTAGACCATATCGTCGTACAGAAGTACCATGCAACTCCATAGTAATATGTCTTATAAAGTCCCAAGTCATTCATTGCTCTTCATTATATTTATATATTCATTATTTTTTCTCTGAGCCTTCACATATTATTACTTTTATCCATTAGACCTTACTTCCATATGATATTGGTATGGGACGTTCATACAATGTACTTTGACTATAGTACTAAGAGTCGCGATCGACCTCTGTACTTATATATGTACGATCATACAATTGTGTCCCCGCACGGTACATAATACTTCCCTTAGAAATCACTAAGTATGGAATTGTATTTAATTGACATAATAGTGATCGTATCTTGCTATATTTTTAATAAATATCCTTTTTTGAGTATTTTAAATGATTTTTAACTATTTTTAATCAATTTTTGGTAATATCATTTTCTCATACTAACACTTATATTTCTTTAATTTAAGTATATATTATTAACTTTTATTGTGATTAAACGTTCTTAAACGTTTTATTTTCATCTTAATTGATCTTTATTATGACTAATTAATAATAACATTTATTATTATTAATAGGTCGTTACAATATGTAGTACCCAATTTTATACTATATTACACGACTAGCAAGATACGTTCGTACCTCTATACGTACTTGAATACGACCGCTTCGACCCGCCTAGTCGTGGCCGAGGGGCTTAGTAAAAAAAGCCTTGATGAAAAGGCTCGCTAGCAGGGTTCCTTCATGTACAAAAAGCCGCACCTAATGAACCTGGCGAATCAGTTTGAGGATAATGAAATTGAACGCACTTTTGATTGTACTTTCATCAGTAAACTTATACTCGTACTAACTACGACTTATTTAAAGCTAAGAGATGTGAAAAAGTTTGTAATCAATGTTTGAAAAGGTTTTAGTTTGTTATTTATTATTTTAGTAGTAAAAACTGGATATTTTTTAATGTAATAGCCATTTTTATTATAATGCAACTTTATAATAAAAATGGCTGACAAACATTATTAAAAACATAAGATGTCTAAAGTTACTAAATGACGCTGCTCTTCGAATTAAATTTAATATTTAATGTTTTATTCTCACTAATATCACGATTATTGAATTTATTTGACGATCACGTAATATGTTGCAACACTGGCCGATTATATTATTCCGTCGTAAATTTAATTAAAGCAATGTTCGAAACAATTAATTAACAGATCGTAATTTAACGGCATCGTGGTGTGAATTGTTTCCATTGTAATTCACATTTACAAATTAAATACTTAGTCATAAGTAGTGTAGTAGTGTGTAGAGTAGATAGTACCATCTACTATAAAGTTTTTTTTTACTTTTCAAATGTAATTGTTAAATGCACAAATCTAAAATTTACTAAACAATTTAAATAAACTTGAATTTAATCGCAATTGAAAGGCAAACTTGGGGGCCAAGTTTCCTTTCCAATTTTCTTAAAAGACTGAGCTTAATCAGCATATATTGATTTCTAAAAAATAAGTCCATTTAGACTAAGGTACAATTAACAGCAACATTAAAAGAGAGAGTCTATAAATTAATAACATTTCATTTGCTCATATCAATAAACAAAATATCTTTACTAATTTTCCTATCTAAATCTATATTACGAGCATAAAAAGAACATGAGCAATTTATATTATTTGGATAAGAACTACTTTAAATTTTATTTTTAACACGGCACGAAGTTATACATTAATGTTCAATACGAATTTCAGCTACTGGAAAGTGCAGTTTTGTGAAGATAATCAATTATAACTTATTTGCACAGCTCCATGTAGTGGGGCTACACTGCGATGCCCACCCAGTACGAGGCTGCAACTAGAGAACCAAAAGTCGATGCATGCAGGTAGCTCAGGATCGTGCTTCGTGGCATGATCGTGTTCGGCAATGAACATAGTCCAAAATGATGATGAATGATGATAAATAACTTATTTATTTGGTCAGAGATAGTGATATTATGCTTTCAGGATAGGAGTAACTTTTCTATACTGGTGACAATTGAAAGTGGAAAACTATATAGAAGTTCACACAGTAGTTGTTTAACCCAGCAACATGGGACAAGTCAAGTGCAGTTAATTTAGTTTCACATATTTACATGGAAAATTTCGATTTACTCTATAGACTAAAAAGTGTAAGTATGTCACAATTATATCGTCGTTTACAATGAAAGCATTGAAATAAGATAAGGCAATAGATATTATCTTGTCTTTGTGTTTTAATATCAATACTGAAGTAATAGAAAATTACTACAGTATTGATATTAAAACTTAATTAAAAGAACTATGTAGTATATATTGAACCTACAGCAAAGTAAATGATTATTAGTTACAACAATGAAGTAAACAAAATTTGCCAAATTCTGAGTTAGGTCTAAAAGAAAAATTTAATTTAAATATTACTATATGGAAATGATCATAACACCTAATTGACTAAGTACAAACCTTTAGAACTCGGGACTGCGGGCCCAAAATATTAAAAACCGGCCAAGGGCGAGTCGGACTTACGCAAGATGGGTTTCAGATCATTATCTACAAAAACAGAAAAAAATCATGTATGTTGTATGGGAGCCCTACTTAAATATTTTAGTATTTGTTTTTATAGCGGCAACAGAATACATCATCTATGAAAATTTCAATTGTCTAACTATCACGGTTCATGACATACAGCCTAGTTTTATTAGACCATGTTCGTGTTGCCTTACGTGTTGCCTTAGTTCTTCAGTTGAGATTACTGCTCAGGAGGCTGTATCTCTGTCTATCCATTTTTCTCTATTTTTTTGGTGATTTAGTGCATCTTATGTTTATAATCTTACCTCCTGACTAAATCCTATAGTCTCTTTTAAAGAGACTGCGACATTTAAAACGACTAACCAGAATAGTCTTGAAAGCATTACTAAGACAATTCAATTGAATTAATTAGTCCTTTCACCATTTGCCAGCGGTGAAAGGGAACTCAATTTTGTATGCCGAGTACGACATAAACGTCCAGAGAAAATAAAGAGCGCGAAATTACTTCGAAGCTGTGAAAAGGGAAGAATTATTTTTAATGTTTATGAAGTAAGTCTTTCGATGAAGCCTTTCATAGTGGTTTCTATAATTTAATTATCTGTAAAAATAATGTTTCTCACGTATTATTTCAGTTTTAGGTAAATAATGGACCAACACTTTATTAAGTTAGTTAGTTATTTTATTAAGTATTAAGCAATATCTCGTATAAGTCTTTTATTTTAAAGGAACAGCAGCAACATTAGGTTTGTGGTTTTTCAATAAAATTAATATAATTTTTAACCTATTGCTGAAGGAGAGTAATGTTTTCGAGCGTATACAAAGCTCTACAGCCTTTGACGAATTTCAACTTATGAGGTACCATTTTAACAGGAGGAGTAGCAGTAACAGCCTTCGCCGACCTCGCAGAAGACCAGCTTGAAGTGGAAGTGATATCTCAGCGTTTCATCTAATGATTGAGGTAGCCGGGCACTGTTTTAAAATGTAGCAACGTATGTGTTGTAAATGCCATGAACAATTATCGCTTAAAATTAGGAAAAATGCCCGTTCTCTTGCCACCTTCTCGCTTAAGAAAACCATTAAATTCGTCTCAGTTGTAACAATGACTACGGGAATATTATTCAAATACGATTTACGTGAAGAAAAAATAGAGAATTTAATAAGTCATTTTATTATTAGCTTATTACAAACATTCTTTTAAGTCATAAAAAACATTAATTTATTTTATTCATTGATTCATATTTATCGATTTCATATAAAAAAAGATAATAATGGGTTTTTCGAATTACTAGTTTAAGTCAAAGTTTGAAGTCAATTTGATTAATAACGATTTCGTGAAATGACCAAGCATGCCCTACAATCTCAACAGTCCGACTTTAAACATCTAGATTCGCCCGCGCACTGAATGGCGAAGGATTCCTGAGAAATCCTACATACAGATCTATTCACAGCTTAAATTCCGCATAACTGTACCGCCAGATACTACAAAAGAACAATGAACGACAATAGGCAATAGAGAAAAAAAAATGGGTATTTTATAAAGACGAATTATTAACATATGAAGAAACAATGAATAACGAACCTTAACTACTTGTATATTCTATGGTAGTAAGATCGAGATCTATGGTAGATAGAGAACTAGTACACACAGTGTACCTTGTTACCATCTATGACTGCTAATATACTCCTTTTTATTATAACATATGCAGCAAAAATCTAGCAGTATAGTGGAACCAAAAAGAAGAAATGGTGTTTAATGTAAAGTCTAACGCATAAGGACGTGTCTTTAAAACGGTGGGCGAAAATAGATTGATCACCCTCTCAAAAGATAAATTCTGTTTTTGGATTGCCAGTGCCATCTTTAGATCGGTTAATGATATGGGATATTAAGCAAATGGATTGAAAGTTCGCTTCAGATGAGCAAAAATGGATGGGGATCGTTTATTGGGCTCGGTCGTTAGTCACACAAGACCTTAAGTGAATACCTTGTATCTACACTAATCTGGAGTACAAAATGATTTATTTAGGGCAAAGACTTATGTTATATTTAAACATACAGGCTGGAAACCATCATGCGCCTCCATAATTTAGTGCACTTTATTGCTTTATGAAACAAGAATTGAAGTTAAATATATTCACAGAAACTGTATTGTAAAATCTAAATTAACAAACTTAATGAATCGCACATTCTCAAACATAATATTTTACCGGAGCCATTAGTTTGATTAGATAGTTTAAATGTTATTTCATGTTTCAGAGTTATACGTATATAATAGATTGAGACAGGGAGCCGTCATTTTTCTTGGACTGGGCCGGATTTGGCATAAACATAAACGGCCAATACATCACTCACCTTCGTTTTTCCGACGATATAGTCATCATGGCAGAGTCGCATGGTAGGACCTTAATACAATGCTCAGCGACCTCAGTAACGTTTTCCAACAGGTGGGCCTTAAAATGAACATGGACACGATGAAAATCAGGTCAAATGCCCTTGTCGCACCCATACCAGTTGTTGTTGGGAGCGATACTCCCGAAGTTGTCGACCACTATCTTGGACAAACGATCCAGTTAGCAAATTATCACAATGAGGTCACTCGGACGGGCAGCGTTCGGAAAACTACGCGATATTTTTTCGTCCAAGATTCCGCAGTGCCTGGTGTATAACCAGCGTGTGTTGCCAGTGATGACGTATGGCAATGAGACGTGGCCTCTAAAAGCTGGCGTTTTGGAGAAGCTCAGAGTCTCACACCGAGCTGAAGAATTTATGATCAGAGTATCTTTTCGTGACAAAATATAGAACTAGGAAATTCGCCGAAGAACCGGAGTCACTGACGTAACTCTCCGGATTTGCAAGTTGAAGTGGCAGTGGGCAGGCCATATCGCTCGAAGTACTGATGACCGATGGTTAGTAAAAGTTCTCAAGTGGTGACCAAGAACCGGAACACGTAACGTTGGAAGACCTCAGCCTTGCGGCCGATGATGATGATGACATGATAGATTGTTGTATTTTGTTTTATTAATTTTTGATTGGAGAAGTAAGAATGTAAGAGGCTAGAGCTAACGAGCTTTTGGTATAACAAAACTGTCGTCGCTCACAATCAGGTGGGATAACAGCTAACTAATAACATGAAGAATGAAGATAACGTGGGTTATTTATTTTGCAGATAATTTTGATCACGTAAATCATTATATAAAACTATTAAGGAAAGAACGATGATGATCATGAAATAATATTTAACCAAATATAGGTTATTAATTTGTATACCACCTTTAGAATAAAAAAGTAAGATATACTTTAATACAAAAATAATATTAATATAATAATGTATAAAATACAATGAAAACCTGCGGGTGTTGCAAATGTCCATGGGCAGCGGTTATCATTTAACATCAGGTGAACCGCCAGCTCGTTTGCCACTTTCTCACATTAACAAAAAAAAACAATGAGTTCCCGGGGCCCCAATGAAATTGTTAATTTTAAGTGCTGACTTATCACGTGCTCAGCGTTGAAGGAAAATATGTGAAGTTCGCGAATTCGCAGCGTGGCTGCGTGGTGCATTGTGCCCTCTGTACAGAGGAGGCCTCTGCCCAGCATTGGGACATTCATAAGATGTTATTTTTACTCAGTAAATACATTCTATGTTTACTGAGTGTATTCCCAAACGCGACAAAAAAAAATAAAACTTTAAAATTTAGAAAAAAAATAAAAAGCTCCACGCATGTAAGTGTGCTAATTCGGACTTAATGATATAATATCGATTCACAGAACTTAATACCATGACTTGAATGATTGATAAAGCATTATGTGCTTTCGTAATAAACTAAACGGCAACAGGTGTAAGGCAATTGATCGATGGCCTTTCATCGGTATCGATCCTGACTGTGTACTTAAATAATAACAATGCTTTTAAGAAAATAGAGACAATGATTTAGTTTGGAAATGACGAAATCTCAATGTTTGTTATTTTCCCACATGAATAGAAACTCACTAGATGGCAACAAGTGTTTCTCAAAATGCTTTGCTTGCCTCTGATTCCAGAAAATTGTATGCAAAATGACGATCTAAATTCAACATTCTTCTAGACTTCTCTTACTTTAAATAAAAACATTTTTGCCAAGTAAGTGTTAAAATCACAAAATATTTTTTTGTATTTATTAATTTAATGGAGAAGATAAAATTTATATTTCAAGCAAAAAATGTATGATTTTTTTATGGTAGGTCAAATTGTGTCAGTTATGTAAGAACTTTTAAATAGTTTAATAATTATTGTGTATATTACGACATTTTCCAATAATTTACAAGCCCTGATTCGAATTTAATCTCGAAGGGAAAACGTTAAAAGACTACCCGAAGTTTAGGAATGCATAATTACGTTTAGCCCCTTTTTTCACCTCGGTATTAACTGTGTCAAAATTACTACTACCTTTCCCGTTGAAAAGAATAATAGTGAAGTCATGTACAGAAATCATCATGTACAGAAAAAATCACGACACACGATTCACGCACGCATTTTACCAAAACTGTACAACATTACACATACTGTCATTCAACTTTGTATTTTTATTAAGATGAGCAAATTTATTTTTCTCAGTAATAATCAAAACAAATTTCATTCTAAAATCTGTTGTTATCTTTTTACTCTAAATCTTTTACATGTATCGCATTGTAAAGAATTTATATGAAAATTAAAGCAGAAAAAAATAATTTTGGTATATATAATTCTTTTCATTTCATAATTTTGGAATGAAAACAATTGAATTATTATCAATATCTCAATATTTTGATGTAATGCATATATTGCATAGCGTGGGACTAATAACTGTTATATACGGATGAAACCGATAACTACATATTAATAAAATAGCGTAAACCGTGCAATAAGCACAAACAACTTATTCGTGTGGGTAATCTCAAATGTAATTTTTGAAAAATAATTTAAGGCCTAAATAAAACACAACTTTCTTAGTATATGAGTATATTGTTTCATATGTACCGTGAAACAATATGCATTCCACCGTGAATAATGGTAATAGAGGGCTCTCGCCCATAGATGAGAGACATCATAGGTCATAGTCATCAAGCTTCTTCTTCTTTGAGCCCAAAATGACTTTTATATTGGGCTCAAAGAAGCTTGGCTTCTTTAAATTGACCGCGGAATTGGATGTTGCTCGAAATTTCGACATCAAGTATTCCGATACTAGCTGTGGCAGACATTGAATGAGTGTTTTCAAAACGAGAAGTTATGACAAATGGGGACTTTTAGCCGTTAACGCGCAAACTTGTTTCTTTTTGGGGTGTTCCCGTGGTATGTCGTATTCCCGAGGAATATTAGGATAGATAGTGAACCAGACATCCACAGTGCTATCGTCTGCAGAACAATGAGTTTTGCTGATTTGCAACATGTCATTGCTATACAGAACAAACAAACTAGGAGACAGTACGCAGCCTTGTGGAACACCAGCATTGACAAATTTAGGATCAGAGCATTGTACCTTTGACGATGACCTTGATGTTCGGATCTGTCTAAAACAGTACTGTCTAGTGTTTCCTATATGGTAACACTAGGTGGCGCCAAGCGTTTTGGGGAATAAAAAAGTAGACAAAAACTTTGAGATATTCGTATCTGTGAATGTACGTCGTTTAGCTTTATATTGTCGTGCGAAAATATCGCACGGGTAACCTTAAAGTTGATATTCGGGACAATCTGTTTTGGAATTTGTATATGATTCGTTTTATGATGCGAGTAACAGAGTTCTGAAAAGGGCGTTAGCATGTAGTACATGATCTGTATAAATCAACCGCGGCGATACTATTTAATATTTATTCAAATACTTATGTATTCTTCGTTACTTTTACCTTTTGTTGCTGTTTTCAGTATGTTACACTATTCAAAACCAAAGTAACAAAAAAAGTTTTCGTTTGCTTATGATAATAATATAATACTTAAATAAATGTCGTGCTTTTGTAATTCAATGGCCATCATTTCTTTTTATACTCCCTTTAATTTTCTTTTCGTTTATCATCCACTTTAAAAACGGCCAATATATTTGTCCTTTTTTAGAATACCTACTAAAATATATTTCTACTTTTATATTAAGCTTATATTTTAATTTGTTGTTGTTCTTTCGTGTTTACGTCCAATACAATTATAATACTCTACTGTAGCCTTGTTTATGGAACACTGAAGATAATTAGATCTCGTTTTGGCTTCTTATTACGAGACATGAGTAAAACGGCGCCCTAAACACTTCATAACATTTTTTTTTATAATTTAATAAATTGGCATATTCGGTATAAATTACTGTATTTTTTTAACAAATAGAACAAACACAAACAATTATGGTGGGGTCATTCAAAGACATTGTAGTCAAAGCGTTTTAGCAGTTAATAAAAAGTTATAAAAACTCGAACTGTTTTTATTTCATAATGTTTGTAACAATAATAGGAGTATATATTATAGAAAATACACACGCACCCGACACAACAGCAGCAACAGCTCATCCCAGACTCGACGGCATAGGAAAGGTCCAATTAGGATATTATTACAAGCAAGAAAGACGAACGAAAAAAAAAAAGCGACACTAGGTATTTTTCTAACACCACTACTAACAAAACGAATCGATAACGTATTAAGCTACGTTATCGATTCCAAGAAGTCCAGTTTAATTCATTAAGAGATAAATTTATACATATATTTTATTATAATGTTTTTTTATTCTAATAATAAATTCTGAATACATAAGCTCTCAAAATAAAAATAAAACCGAGATTAAAAATAAGCAGCGACACTTTGTTACACTCTTTTTCTTTATTTGATCCTATTGGGCCCAATAAATTAGTCTTTTTTTTTTTGTTTTCTAATGGAATATCTTATTAAAGGTATACCAAAACAAGTCCATTACGGCACTCAAGAGTTCCTTAACTTGTAAGTGTACAAAAGTTTTAAAGGAGCATGGCAACCATGGAGAGCTTAACGTTGTTTTTGAGATAAAATTACTTAAATTGTAAATTACAACATATGAACTGTAAAAAAATTGTCATCATAATCGTAATCACCTATAAGAGATCCGCCATCTGTTTTCAATGTAGTGAATACTAATTATACATATATTTAAATATGACGAATATGTTCAAAATGTAACCGATTATCACAAATTGCTTACAACATTTAAGTTAAAGATGTTTAAAAAAGTCACTACTGACCACAATTGTTTTTCATATTTATATCGTATTTTATGTATTTCAAAACGATTGACGTTGTCTAAAAACATTTTTACTAAAACCGTTAAGTTCAATTATGTTCACTTCGCTATCCAATTACGCTGCTTGCGGTATAAATTTAAAACACGGCGGGATGCCAGAGAATTTTATTTTTAAAGAATCTTATTTTTTATAAAATGGATAAAGCCATTAATGGATGGTCTCGTAAAAACTTTAACAGAATAATCTAGTAAAATTGAGTAATTTAAAACTATGTAATTTTGAGGTTTTATTTCTCAGAAGTTTTTGGTAAATCACAAAACATGTCATATTCTTATATAAAAAATAAGTGTAATTTTAGATTTTTTGTGATTATTCTGCTGAGAGTACCGAATAATAATGATTACGTTACTGCATAACATGAAGTATAGATATAAATAATTACCAACACTAAAGCCGTAAACAAAAAATGCGTTTCTTTTTCCACATATTTTATTATCATGTCGGGATTTAAGCTAGAGTGTACGTTAATCCGGTCAATAACTTTATTTGTAATCCTCATCCAGTGTCCTGTCGCGTCCGATACGGGCTTTTCGGTCACTTGACAAATGTCTTTCAATGAAGATATATCTGGCAGCGAAAAGTTGACGCTAATCTTTTATCTAGGAAAATATAACTTAGTAATTTAGTGTCCTATACTATATTAATATGATTTAGTTAATAACTTATTTTTAAATTTTTATAGTATTATCTAATAATTCTAATTGGTATGAAGTGCAAGCTGAAACAGAAAAGCTGCAAGTTAAGCTGAATGAGGAATGCTTCCATAATTTGGAAATATAGAGAAAAGGACGAAGAGAGAAAAATTATGATGCGAAAGTGAGTAGTAGAAGCATTCTAGGCGAACGTGTCTCGATAATAGATCGTTGAACGATGCACATTTATTTTAGTTGTGATTTTGTGTTTTACACTATCACCGTAGCTAAGTAGTTGTGTCTTTACATTTATAATTTTGTGTTTTTCACTTTCCCTAAATTACTTCTTTGCGAAGCTTGAAATTTTAGAACGATGGTATTCACAAAAATAAACGTAAACTATTTTCAAAATTATCACTTTATAAGTATCTCTTTTGTTCTATACGTACCAAACTAGTCAATTTCTCACGTATTACATTGATGACTCCGTGGGGCCGTGATGACTGTGTTGCCATGCGCCGGGTACAAATGTTGGCCAAAGATTTTTGTACCTATGAAAATCGAAAAAATTAGGAAATAAAACCAACCATTTTAAATATATTATTACATTATATAATATGTTTATTTTTAAACACGCTTACACAAAGTATCAGATTGAATCGGAAGATTAAATAACATTAAATCTAAAGGGAAAAGCTTTGTCGACATAATGCTAATTGATAATTAAAGTAGAAGAGCCTGAATTTACTCAATAGCCGCTTTAATCGCTTAACTTAGTTTTCAAATATCAATTGTAAAAATGTAATTTGAGAAAGTATGATTGCTGTAACAGAATCACATATGAACAAAGTAGACCGATTTTCTTGCGGTAAGAATGTCGATCAGTTAGCTTGTGACTAGAGCGTCTGGACGCGTAATCTGCAAGACGCAGGTTTGAAGACTGGCTGCTGCGAAACATTTTTCGACAAACTTGTATACATACACATTGCTGCTGCCCGCGACTACATCTGCGTAGAATAGGCTGAAGGCGTAATTCAGACAGAAAGACAGATATACATAAATATGTATATAAATTGTATGTCCTATTACTACTACAAAAGATTATTGCCTGCAAACTTTAACAGGCATTTACTAAACGGTAAGTTAATTAAGGAAAATGTACTTGATTGAACAAAATTAAACAAAAATGATTGAGGATAATTTTCCGAGTAAAAATTACCTGACCAGCTCATATTTAGAGAAATATTAAATACTAGCTGTTGCCCGCGACTACGTCCGCGTGGAATAGGGTGAAAGCGAAAAATTCAGACACATACAGATAGATATCCATATATATATATATATATATATATATATATATATATATATATATATATATATATATATATAAAATAAAAATGTAACTTGTCTTTGTCTGTACATCGAAAACATTTGAGGAAAAACTATTTTTAAAGGTCCCCCTTTATCAACGCAATGGGACCCAAAACAATAGGACGGACCCCAAATTGTTGTCTGTCTATCTTTGTGCTTTTGTGCGCGCTAATCTCAGAAACGGCTTAACCGATTTTGTTGCAACTTTAACTAATGCATTTTAGTACTTCACTTAACATTTAGTGTTACTTTTATTCAAATCATATGTTTTGGAGGCCAGAGATAAGAACGCTTATGTGAGGCATTTATTTCTTCGTCTATTTTCCCCTGAGTAATGAGAGGAAGGGTTTTGAAAATCTACAGAGAAAACAACTGTGACGTTCCCCATTGGCCTTTCATCTCGTAATGTAGTGTTCTGTGTAATGTAGTGGCCTCTACGGGTGCTCAGTCAAAATTCACTCTCAGTTTACTTTTTTACTTTATTTTAATGTATATAACCTATAACTAACTCTAATGAGCGAGATAATGAATGGCGTCTATGGCGAAATGGGTATCAGCACTAAGTCGTGTTAGGTTTTCATTAGATTGTTGAGATCCAATCGTTCTCATTCTTTTTAATTCTATCGAGGCATTTTTTGTAATAAATATTAAATAAGATCGATTCCGAACGTAATAAATTTTTACGTTTAATTATTTAGAAAATACTACAAAATAAGTATCTTAATTACAAAAAAAAATATCAGATAAAATTTGTGAGTCAGTGACAAAAATAAACATAATTTCCAAACCACAAAGCAGTTAGTAATATCCGAATAGCCTAGCCTAACCAAATGTATATTCTTAAACAGTAACAGATTTGTCCGTTGGTCGCTCTAGGATCATTAAAGATTAAGAGAAATAAAGAGAGAAATAGAGAGATTAAGAGAAAATACCCGCTGGAAGGCACAAAAAATTAAACAAAGTATATGATATTATGGAGCTGACTAATGTTACCTACTTATCAGGCTTGATTTATTAAAACATGTAGAAACATGTAGGCTTGATTTGTTGTAATTTTTATGGAATATCACCTATTCAAAAACGCCAATTTGCAGCCCCGTCCCTACATTTGGCCCGCCAAAGTACACGGCATATGAAGAAATCCACCACTGTTCGTAACTACTAAAAAGGAAAAAATAAAGTAACAACCTTTAAATGTCCCACTGCAGGGCGAGGCCTCCACAATACAGAGGGTATCAGGGCATAGTCCACCACGCGGCCCCACTGCGGATTGGCGGACTTCACATACTTTAAAAATTTAAATAATATATATATATATATATAAAAATTTTTTCCTTATTATTCCGAAAACATGCAGGTTTCCTCACGATGTTTTCCTTCACTGTTGAGCACGCAATAAGTCAACACTTAAAATTAAAAATTTCATTGGTGCCGGCACCGGGGATCGAACTCAGGTCCGCGCCCGAACAATGAGCTAACTCACGGCCTAACAACTAATCAAATCGCAAAGCAAAATCAAGAACATCCGTATACCGAGCAAAACTAAAATCGAACCTATCGTATAAATCTCAATCGAAGAAATTCGCATTATTATTATTAAAATGCAAATGGTCGGCGCTTGTCCCATAGTTATCTTGTGAAAATATGTATATAGCGCATTTTAGGAATTTAATAACGCCGTCTAGATTTTCACGGGAATTATATTCTTATTTTCTTATCGTAACTTACCTATGCATTTTAATTCTCTCAATTGAAGATATTGTTAAATCAAACTTTTTTTATTATGAAACTAAAAATTAATTTCGTGATTTTTTTTTAAGGTGAAAACCAAACGAGCAGACGGTTCACCTGATGTTATGTTAATACCGCCACCCATGGATTTCTGCTACACCCGAGGGTTCGCAGATGCGTTGACAACCGTTTTGGAAATTGGGTTCCGGCTACCTTACTCACCAGACGAAACGCGAAAGTATTATACTTCCACTTTACGCCGGTCTTCTGTGAGGTCGCGGTACTTACCCGGTTGAGCCTGCCCATTCGTGCAACAGCCGAGGTTGCTGCGTGGCCCTACCACCATATCACTGATAGCACATTTTTATGGCAGGTAATTTTTTTGTATTGGGAGCTATGTTATTTGAAAAAATTGTTCCAGTAGCTAATGACGTATATATTCTGTTTAAGAATTACTAATTAAGATCAAACGATACTTAAATATTGCGTGGAAGTAGTACTGTCAACCTGTCAAAAATCCCGTTAAAATCAATCCTATGGTCTGTGAGTATTCACATAACTTTTTTTAGTGAACCAATTGCAATAAAACAAAGCTTTAATGTTGCATAGAATTAATCTTGAATACTTTCAAAAACACCATACAAATTAGTCCAGTAGTAGGATAGCTGTGATAACTGTTTGCGACTGCACTGCTTTAATCTTAAAACTCCCCATATCTCCCGTTTGAGTGAACCGATTGAGATGAAACGAACCCTAGATGTCGCCCCAAGCTTTTCCCAAAATTCCAAAAATGCTTTATTATGGTATGTTTCCTATAACGATTTTTATGATATCCTTTTTCATTTTTTCATAAAAATATTCAATGTACAGACACGCCGATTCTACTCTTTTGTTATAGTATAGATGAAAAAAGTCATTTGCTTTAGGTACTCGGCATTTAGGTCATTTAAAAAATTAAGACAGATCAAACTATGTTCGATATATTGTTTTCTGTAGTTTTCAATTTAAATAATCAACGAGCCTTGAAATTTTGCACATAAAATACCGAAGAACAGCCCGTGTTACAATATAACAACACACATAGCTAATATTTTAAAACTTTAGGTTTAAATAAAGCCAATAAAATTTTATTAGCCAATGAAATAGTTTAATAATTAAAACATTCAAAAATTTCATAATCTTTTATAACATTCAGAGCTGCCGATCGTTATTCCAACACCTTGCTACTTTTTTATTTCATAGTTCTTCAGAAGTTACTTAAAAATATGTAATTGCCGAGCAAGCAAATCGTAAATATCAATATTTGTAGCCTAGTCAAGTGAAAAGCTATTTAATTCTTCCTTTTAGCCTAGCAAGGGAAAAGCAAGAATAATAACAAAGAAACATGGTCACAAATTCACCTTTATTGTAAATTACTACTTAATCAATTGCTGAAGAATCTTAAATGGTAAAACTACAAATTTAATCGTAAACAAACCCAAGGTCATAAAGATAAATCTAACAGTGACTGAGTCACACTGAAATTACTTGCTGATATTACATAATTATTCATGAATGAAGTGCATAAAACAAATGTTTGTTAATAAGTGTTATTTTCCTCCATACCAGATACCTTGTTATCTTTTTATTAGAGAAAATTCACAACGAGATTTCGTTTCAGTAAACCTGTTTTCAATTTGCTGGCGGATTGTGCTTGAAATTGAAAAGCTAAGTCAGAATATCAAGAGTATGGGAAACGAAAGGAAATTCTTGCTGCAAAGTATTATGCTTATAATGAATTTGTTTGCAGTTTTGATCTTTGATCCTTTGTTTCATTTATATTATTTCAAATTTTAAACTTCCATAAAGAACTTCGCTTATCGCAAAATCCAAATTAGCTAAGTTACTTATAATTTAGCATACACCAATTAACTTTATACATAGTGACGTATAAGAATCAATTTTTACCATCAGAATTCAATAGTCTCTATTCAATCCTGCAAAATTGTGATAAGATTTTAGTGACATCATTTATATGTAAATCTACATACTAAAATCTTATCTATATATAAAAAAATCAGTAATAAACAAAATATTAAGAAAACTGGTACTTAGAGTACATCCGTCCGTCTTTGAAAAGTGTTATTTGTAATAAATAATATGAACATATTTTTAAGCGAAAACTTATCACGCGAGCAAGTGGTTCATTCGATGTTAAATTAATACCTCCGCTCATGGACATCTACTACACATGATGGTTGATGCGTTAACAACCTTTCAAAATGCCGGTTTCGGTTTTTATGTTACGGTCTTTATGTTCGGTTTTTATGCTCCAGTTTACTATAAAGGTTCATTATTTTGGTGATAATTGCTTACACATAAAAGTATTGGCGCTGGCAACACTGTTTACCGGATATGTTATCTACTAGAGCAAAGGGACACATGGTCGCATGGAGCAGCGGTCACTTGGATTTCGGCCGCGTTCCCGGACGGTTATATAACCACTAGTGCTACTTCTCGTTATAATAGTTGTTAATATTCAAGTTCAGTAATAGTTAAAATATTAGGATCAAGGTAAAATCGTTAGAACTGTTATAAAAGATAGATACGAGTATACGCTATCGCGGACCTTTTTATACGACCGTTTTATTTAAACATTTCCATTATAAATTATATTATACGTCTATCTCTGACGGTTTTTTAAAAGCTATCCCATTACGAGTACGGTTGTTGAAATGACTTAATTTTGTATGTGTATTTAATTGTATTACGCTACATATTTCACACACTTTTACAAAAATTAACACACTTGCTACCTAACCCACTCCAAATTAACGCGGAGGCTAATCTGGAGTTGGATAAGTTGAAAGTGTGGATAATTGCTTCAAAGTTTTAAAGGTTTACCGCAGGAGCGTAATTAGGACAGTGAAAAAGCAAAATGTTCTTGTTAACTTTTCGTATTCGTAAGCAATATACTTGTTTATACTGAATTTAATATGTATATCAATTCAAAATTGCTTCCAAAGTAAAGTAACCACCTAAAACAACACTTCCACTGCTGTGCAAGGGCCTCCTCTGATAAGAAGATTTTAGGACATAGACAACAACGCGACTACATCCATGTGTTCCCATATTATTATCTCTACCAACTATCAATAAAGTAATTTTGTAAATCAAATCATATCTAAATAAATACCAATATACTATTACTAACCATCCACACAAACTACAAAGTATCCCATTATAAACACGAGATATATTATATAATTAACTATTAGATATTGCCTTAAAATTAAAATCTTTACCAATAATATCCAATTATACGGGATTACTTAAACTACGTTGAGGCGTCGGAAAATACTTATTCAAAAAGACTTCAAGTCTTTTAAAAATAAATAGTTGTATGTCTAATTTCTTTTCAATAAAATCAAGGTCAACGAAAATAGTAAGCTCGCGCATATTTCAGCTACGTGCAATAAATATTTATGTTTTCAGAAATGCACGTAAACGCTTTTGGAGTTAACATTCGATTGACGGATCCAATTTGTCTCGAAATAGAAATGAATAGAGAAAACTGCTTTTAGAGAAAGAGAATAGAATCTTAATATTATAGAATAGAATCTTAAATAGAATTTCTTAATAGCTAAAATTACCATTAGCGTACAAAAAAGTTTCCTTGGTAAAGTTTTGAGATACGTTGATATGTTATATAGTTGTATATAAGGAGTTAAGGTAAAAGATACGTTAATATTACTTAGGCTTTTCGGCGAGGTTAAGTATTCAAATCAAAGAGCGTAGAATAATTCTTATGCAACGTATGATGACATAAATCATTGACAAATTTTATGTAAATAAAATAGGTACAGGCATGTGTCTGAGTGGTAGATCAGTGAGTGGAAATATATGAGAAACCATAAATAAATAAACCACAAAAATAGAAATATTTAACTCATAATCAATTATAATGTTTTGGAAGATATGTGAAGTCTATTATTATTAATCTGCAGATGTGTCCTATGGCATACTATCCCCTATTTAAAAGAGTCAAACTGTCAAGATTTGTAACTATTGAAAGTAAGTAAATATTCAAATTACCTTTTAAGGAAAAACCGAAATTCTATATAATATATATACAATCACTTTATTACACAAAAATGTAGCTAAGCTTTTTTAATACTCTTATATATGCTTATTAATTTATTCTTAATACTGTTCGCTACTCAGGTTTAATTTTAAATAGATCTAATTTTTTTTTAGTAAAAAGTTATATTTTTGTGATGAGAGAAGAATAGCAAACTTCAAGGCATGATCTTTATATAAACTACAAATACTATCCATCATTCCTTTGTAAACCATCAAAAAAATTACAAATTAACATACTATTAGCCTGGTTTTTTTGTTATTGCATCTGTAGTATAATTAATTCGTCTTTTAAAAGAACGCCTCAATCAAATCACTTAACAGAGGGGTTATATAGGGATTAAATGCTCAAACAATAGGCCTTAAGTTGTTTGTGACAGTTTTGATAGAATCTGTTACATCAGACTAGAAATCAATTAATCATTTGTCGAATTTAGGACAACTGTCAACGGGCACATGGCTATGATTTATACCTTTATAAATCAAAGTTGTGGGAGGTTATTTTGACTGTTAAGTTGAGAAAATATTTTAGATGGCGCATGGCATCGTGGAAGTTCATCATGAGTGTTTAATTGATATGTACATACATAATATAAACGCAACCTGCCCAGATTGGAGGAAAATCGTCGTTGAAACAATTTTTGGATAACGTCGCGTCTTGTCGATTTTTTGAAAATATCGAAGTAACGGTTTTGGAAAAATTAATTTTATTTATTTCTTTAAATATTTTTAAAGAAATAAAAATAGTGGTATTAAAGGTTAAAGGCCTTATTTAACTTTTAACATATTTTTAAAAACGTGAACACAGGACTAAATCCCACTTAGATTATGCCACATCAAGCAACATGTTTTAATAAACAGTAGGTTGCTAAAACGAAAGCCTTTAAAAACGCCTTTTCTTCAATTTTTTTGTAACAATTTTAATGTTTCATCTTAAGTGCAGAGATTAACACTAATAAATCTTAATATAAAAACTTAAATTTCAAATAACAATGGTGATATCTCTCGCTCAAATGATCGTTGTAAAACGATATTTGAAATTATTTGTACATTTTTAGTTGGTGGATACACAGTCCTGGTCTTTTAAAATTTCTCTAAAGCATAGCCCACGCATGCACAATCGGGTTTGTTGGTTGGTTCCGGCGATTGAGCAGGCCACGGGTGAAAGAAGAAGAAAAACTCGAATTTGAAAGGGCCTCTTGAGTCCTCTTAGCAGTATGGCAGCGAGCATTGCCTTGCATCAGAGTAAAATCGGAAACAATACTCTGTGAAAAGGTAGGGCATATAAGAATGTGTACGTAAGAATCAGTTAGTTCGTCTAAGTTACCAAATATGACAACGACCTCCATGCTGTGTCTTTCATGATACCCGCCCAATCCGTTACTGTTGACCCACTGTAGGGATAAACGTCCTGAATACAGCTCAGTCAAGTTTCTCGGCAGCCTCGACTTTCTCGAATAAACAACTTATCATGGATGGTGATACTCGTGAGTTTGTTTTGTACAGTTTTGGGGCTAACAACTATACCAGTCAAATTTTTTACCCTGTTTCTTGGGTCAACTTAGGTTCACGTCGTACAGTGAGTTGCATGAAATGATCTTGCTGCTCCTTCCTGAATTAGGATGCTGATCAGCGGGGTCCCCTGAATTGGTCTATTGGCGTCAAAGACGGTTAAAGCTACTTCGGCGTACACTAAGAGCCCGCGCCACTTCCGATTGATTGTTTTCAATTCGTAGCGGTTAACGGTAGGAATCCGTTATTTATTTGGACTTAATCCATTTTTAAATTTGGTCACTGCATAACGTATTGCTGATACGGAGGGCCACACTGAAATGATTGGGAATAAGATAAACCACATGCACGGTATAGCTAAATTGTATTTTGTTGTTTTTCAAAGTATTCTCCGTTCAATTTAATGCACGTTTCCATTCGTGCAAACCAATCATTAAAACAGTAATTCCAGTCTGAAGTTGATGTTGACAAAATGGCTGATTTGTACGCTTCCCCAGCTTCTTCGGGGTCTTCAAACCGTTGACCGCGTAGTAAATCTTCCATTCTAGGGAATGTAAAGAAATCGTTTGGGCTCAGGTCAGGACTGTACGGAGGATGGCACATCAGCTCAACGTTTTCTTGCTTCAAAAAATCATTTGACTTCCGAGCCGTATGGGAGCTCGCATTATCGTGATGTAAGATGATGCGACGTTTCGGGTTATTTTTTCGGAGTTCGGCTATCATTTCTGGCAAACAAACCGTGATGTACTACAACAAGATGATGAACAACTCAGCGGTAACCATTCTGCGTTCCTGCAAAGGAATTGTAGCAACATGCACCTTTTTGGAGACGAACGTAGCGACCATTTTCTTTAACACGCTGCGGGAGCGAACCACTTTCGTTGGTTTGACCTCGTCTTCGAAGACCCAAGCTGCTGACTGATGTTTTCTATCAGGTTCGTATGAATAAATCCATGATTCGGCACCTGAGACGATACGTAGTATAAAACAAAGTCATCGCGCTGTCTGTCTGTCCCTATGTATGCGTAGATGTTTAAAATAACGCAACGAATCTTGATGCTGTTTTTTTTACTAGATAGAGTGATTCAAGAGGAACGTTTATATGTACAATACATTGCACCCGTGCGAAGCCGGGGTGGGTCGCTAGGAAAACGCTTGACAGTAATCATGGTGGACGTTGTGCGAATGATTTAAATATGAATACAAAATTAACTTAAAGCAAATTAATTTTAAATTCCCTAACCTAAAGTTGAAATTAAACAGCGCACTGGTTATATTCGTACGCCTTTGATTATATACTTGTATAGTGTGGTCATGAAAAATAAATAATTATGCCAGTGTGTGCTATAAAACCGTGTCGCAATTATGTGGGAAAATCTTATAGTAATACCAAGATCACTTTTCATGGGTAAGTTTGGTTATTTAACCAACATTAATTTAAGAAAACATATTACTGATAGTTATTTCGGAGTTTATTCTGGTTAGCTAGTGTTATCAGTTTATTACTAGAAAGTTTTGAGGAAATTATGGGAGACAAAATACAAATCATTATATCATCTTTCGATCAGAACAAAAGTACGTTAATCAAGATAAGAAATTAATTTACTCATGATTGTTGAATTTGTCTTTTTATTTTACACATATTTGGCCACGGTGGGAGACAATTAGTTAATTGGCAAAATTCAGTTTGATGGACTCAATGACACGACTCCTCATGAATGATAAATTAAAAATTTCAACGATAAGTCAGCGCTGAGTACAGCCGTTTGTCGTCGAGCGGCACTCGAAATTAATGAATACCTAATTGACCGAAGATTGAAACAAACTCTTGTAATTGCCAAGAATACAGTATAAAATAAATAGCACACATTTCTGATGATGAATGGCACATATGTAAGCTGTTCTAATTAGAAATGTGTAATACCTACTAAATTATTATCTTATAATTTAATTATGCTCACAGGCATAATGGAGCTATAATAATTATTATAATGGAACTTCCTCCTCGTATAATTTCCTACGCAGTTGTTATCATACATTTTTGCACGGGAAAAAATTCCTAATGATTTTTTAAATCTGACTTTTTTCTTCATCTCAAATTATTTAATTATGTTCTGATCGTTTATTATTTAAATTAGAACTAAAATGATTAATGTGATTCATGATCAAAGACAAACTAAGAGCTATTGCTTACCTTCTCTACAACATACTGTGAATTCTTCTGTGCTTCGTATCGTGAGTTTTGATGACTCCGTGGCGCCGTGGCCAAGGTATTGGCTTCGGCGTCGGGGTCGTGGGTTTGATTCGCACATGGAACAACTATTTGTGTGACCCAGTGTGACCCACAAACAGTTGTTTCGCATTTGGGTGTTTGCCCGCGTGATATTTATGTTTGTAAAACGTCCTTACGACACAGGATTATGTTATCCTAAAGCAACGGAAATGTTGTTTTTTTAAAAAGAGAAAAGAGTAAGATTAGCGAAGTCAAATCTTTTAAAAATAAGATGCCCATTTGATATCTTCTTTTAAAAAAAAGTGACTGTAAAAATTTGATTCATTAAGCTAGCCTGATCAAAACTAAAACGCGATAAACCCGTGCAGTAGTTTAGTTTAATATGTATAATGTTCGCGGAAAATCAAGCATATGATAAAGCCCAATCATTTTCTCTATGGAAATTAGGATGTTTCTTTATTTCAATAGCCTCGCCGTTTATCCTCGGAAGCAATCGGTGTTCTTTGCGAGGATTTTTGGTTGATCAAATCTAATATAGTGGTTAGGGCGATCTAAAACATGATCACAAACTGCAGACTTCTTCAACCGTCACTGCTTTACGCATAAGAGACCTTAAATTCGCAGTCAATCTTGTCACTTGCCCACTCATGGATCTTGTCTCTGCAATTTTTACCATCTCTCAAGTGTAATTGCCTCCCTGGATTTACTAAACTTCTTACATGACTTCAAAAAAGACACCTAACTTTATTCAAGCCTATTCATTTTTTATTAATTTTTTATTCAAACCTAAAAAGATTAGTCAAACATATAGCTGATGTATAACATTGGGAATTAAAAATCAAAATTTAAAATTCGATTAAATCCGTAAAGTATATGCATTAATAAACCATTCTTTTAAAATTATAATTAAGATATGGCTAAAGTGATTTGCGTATATTGAGTCTTTGCGGTAATGGGGAAAGCTCATTTCTAATTGTGTAAATTATGTTGGACAATCAAACGTTTTTCCATTTAAAATTTATCTGTTTGTTAATTTTATTGATCCAACGGAATACACGAATAAAAGTGTTATTGTTTTTTCTGCTAGGAGAATTATTAGGTTTAATGTTTTCTGTAGAAACTTTACGCTTATTGAACAGTGAGAGTTTCACGTCAGCGACGTCCATTTTAATAAGAGTTCTTGTTTGTCTCTTTGTTTGCCCCATATAAAATAGATCACAAACACGACTACTTCTGCACATTTTTTGTAATATTACAATTGTTCAATCCGTAGAAAATCTAAAAACACGTATTATAATGATAAAGTGTGGAAATTTAAGAGGTGATGGGTGCTCAGTTGGTGAGAGATACGATAATTTTTTCTCCATTACTAGTGTTAGATATATAGATAAGTCGAAATGCTTCTAAATTACTGGCAGCGCATGGGGAAATCACATAATTTAGCTAAGGACATGAAAGCGGTTTTCTCTAAGTTGTAATTTGGTCGATGAAATTATGGATACAATATAATTTCTATGAAAATGTTGTGGTTTGGCAGCAGGTGTACGAGGAATGATTGATATATTATTACGGAAGACCATTTTATGTTTATCCCTCCATATCTGGAATGACTGTGTGATATATATGGGCGCAAATTTATGTATAATGATTATATTGTGACAAAATATTAATTATATTTAAGATTGATGTTTAAATAACTACTTGAGATCACAAGTTTGGAGTAATAAGTAACATGTGATTATATTTAATTCCTGTTAGTAGCGCCACCTGTTGACGGACTTTGTAAAGTGGTGTTTGTTTATCAAAATAAATTAGTAATTTGTGTAAAATAAATCATTTAGAGTTATGTTAAATTCATTATAATGTTAATATTGATTTTTGGACTATATTTCATAATTAATTGTACAGTAATTTCAATTAATTTAGTAAAGGAAGTTGCAGTTGTTAAATGTTGAGTTTAATGACAGTTGGTTTATATAAAAGGAATTGCAGCTCAGAATCAGGCTATTTCTGTGCTAGAAATCGTCTGAAAGTAAACCAAGTGATATTACGTGTGTGTGTTTTTATTATAATGGAGTCTGGACGCGATATTTACGGCCTATCCCCGACATATACATACATTTACTAAGGTAAAGCCACCGAAGACTCATCAATGTCTAATGTGTTATGGTGACGATTGTTGTTATGTTAAGTTAGATTTACGCAGAATGAGAATGAATATCATGAACAGTGTGTTATGCATTGAGCTACTTTTATAAACAAGATCTCAAGCTCATATTGAAATAACGTTGTTTCTTTATTACAATAACCCGAACCCCTTTGAGCAGTCTAAAACATGGATAAAAAATTGCAGAATTTCTCTCTGATGTTCGGCCGTCACTTCTTTGCTGCTTCTTGACAGCTTTATACTACAGGTTTATACTATAAAGCAGTAAGCACAATTGTCATTAGTTATAAATCAGACAAAAGCAAACTTTAATAACTAAAAATAGAAATACCTACAATCAGAATTCATGCAGAATAGAAAGCCAAATAAAAACAAATTCGTGACGTGTTTTAACTAATACCTATACACCTGACGGTTACCATTATAGCCAACAGTGATATTTCAATTCTGCCCGGGATCATGTATGCTGTAAAGTATTCGAAAAGTACGGAGTTTCAAATTAAAAAAAAAAGAACACCATAAAACCAGAAAATTAGAGCAATTTAATCTTCTTTTCAATTCAACAAATTAAAATGTATGTAACTAGTAAGTTACTATCACTTCGAAATTTTTCTTCATCCGAATTACTTTTTAACAACCTTTGCGCAAAGTTTTAAGATAAACCTGGAATTTAAACAACTTTAAAATTAAAGGGATAAGCTCAGGCAGAAAAATGCTAATTGGCAGATCTTTATTACGGTAAAAACGTGTCTGAGTTTACTTAATAAATTAAAACTCTAACTGCAGACACCAATTTAAAATGCGCACCCGAGACTCAAGTTATGTTGAACATGCTAATTAATTTTTAAGTTCGTGTTATTGTAACGCAATTTCAAATACTGCAAAAGCATATGTTAAAATAAAAATTGACACTTAATTTGCTTTACTTTAGGTACATATATTTTAATAAACTTGGAATTTTGGATAAACTATTTTGATAACTTTGGAATGTTTTGATATGTTAGGTAGAGACGAAAACTTATTATTTACTTTATTAATAATGTGATGATAAGTACATTTCATTCACATTATTACAACGTGCTAATTTTATGAACATAAATGTCCAGTGTAATCAAATAATTATTGAGATAAATTCGATACGTGGAACGTCGTTAGTTTATTAGCGTATATTGCTGGTTTGCACTTGAGAGATCATCCGAGAATGACAGTCTTCCACATTACATGAGTCATTAGAACCGTATCTTTAAGGCCGCAAACTGTCCTCGCTGGCTTTCCACCCCTGGAGATGTGGAAAGCGGAGGTCATGTTCCGATTCGTATCTACTGTCAGAGCACTGCTGAAAGGTTGCTCTAAACTATTACAATACTAGGCTCTGTCAAAAGAAAACCGCGTAAATATTTAAGTGAAGCTGTTCTTACGATAGTCCAAGTATGGGTGTAGAAATGCTTAAGTAAACTTATATAAGGCTTTTGTTACGGTCGTTTTAGTTATTATTAGCTTGATGACTCCGTGGCGCATTTTCCAAGGTATTGGCTTCAAGTTCGCCAAGTGGCACAGGTACCTCCCGAAACAGCCATGTCCCGAGAGAACCTGTCCAGCCACCGACTGAGTACCGGACGTATGGCCTCTATTGCTCTTAGGCCGGCACTGGGTGCTCCAGCCTCTGCTCCCACTCGGTGATAGCGAGTAAGCGCAACCTCAGTCTGCACCCCCTCAACTCCTCCAAGGCCGGCAGATGGCCCCGGGCTATTGCCTCCTCGCGCCAGTTGTGCAGTGACGCGAGAATACCGGCTTCTAGGTCCCAGAAAAAAGAAAACCAGCCAGCGCGCACACCGCCTCACCGGAGATCGTCCGAAATCTCCGTATGGCCCGTATAGCCAACACCCTCGCGGTCTGCGCAGAAGCGCCATGGTCCGGCGATTCAGGGTGTACGACCGGTCGCCTGCCTCAACCGTCAACCCACCTTGGGAGATAAACACCCTGATCCGGAACAATTATCTGTGGGTCACACAAATACTTGTGACGTGTGGGAATCAAATCAACGCTCCTCGATGCCGAAGCCAGTAGTTTAGCAATGGCAGCACCGAGTCATAAGGTAGTGTTCCACTGTAAAGTAGTAATCGCGAAATTTTTCGTGATATAATGCTGTGTGGAAACCTTTTTGGTGGATTTTGAGTTGTTTTCTTTTACTTTTGTTTTTTTTATTTACCAAAATATTTATTTCATTGAGATAGATTCTATAATGGGATGCAATCTGAGGAATGTATTATCACCTATTGATTAATGTGTTTCCCAAAATAAAATAAGAAATAAAAATGGCAAATAAAATATGTATAAAAATACTCTAAATTTTAAAGCTTAGACTGCTTTTCTCACAAATTATTAAGAAAGGCTAAATTTTAAAATAGCTGTACAAATAAAACAATTAAATATGGGAATCAACACTATCTGTTAATAAGCAATTTAAGATATGTGTACCACTTACACGCTACCCCAATTAGTCTATCTAAAAGAAGAAAAAGAACGTCTTTAACAAGAAAGAAAATCAAAGCGATTTGGGGACATGAATTATTTAGCAACCCTTATAAGCTCCGAATTGCCTTTTCTTTTCAAAAGAGGTACAAATATTTACTGAAGCAATTTTGTTTCTCATATTACCAACGTAACAACATATCAGAGATTTTAATGTTGAATGTTAACAGGTACTTACTTGTAAATTAAGTATCATGTTTCGCGACAGCATTTATTATATAATTTTTTATAGTTTCAGTTAATATTTACTCCGATAAGATTGTTTAATATCAATCGAACAAGTTAAAATTCGACTCTCCTTTTGAGATGGGGTTTACTTACCATAATAAAACTATGTAAATAACCTCTTTTTTTTATTACGTGGGGGAAATGCCTCGCCCTCGCGGGGGCAAGAGCGGGTTATGTCGGACTCGCGCCGACTAAAACCCCCACGATTTTACACCTAGGCGCATATCGGCAGGGCCACGGGAACGCTTTCGCACACTTCCGCGACCCTGCCAGCGTTGTTTCAGCAGCCTCTCCTCATGACGAGCAACTAACCTTTCCTCTAGGTAAGGCACACTGGAACATTCAGCGCGCCTTCCAACTCGGCCCCTTTAAAAGGCCAAGGAACTCCCCCGAATTCGCTGGCCAGAGGCCATGGGAGGCAGGAGGTACAGGTGGTCAGTCTTGCATGTTGAGTGCGAACAGCTTGTGGCAGCACACAAGTAGTTGAGGCAGATTTTAATGCCCTTGCGACATCAAGGAAAGCTCCCGGGGTAATGCGTTATTGAGGCCTTTCAGAATGTGCTCCGTCGGTAGATCTCTTCAGGACACGAGTGATGCGTTCGAAAGCCAAATTGTTGAGCTAAACCTAATGTGTAAACCCGTTGAGTATGATCTTTCGGTCGCTTCCCCAAGAAATGGAGGAGGCCGATCGGGGCTGATTGGGAAATGACGGCCTTCTGGTGGATATTTCCTTTTTATTACAGGCAAGTATGGGATCAAGCCCTTTTTGAAATTCAAAGTTTAGATCGGTCTCTTGCACCATGAGCTACATAAGCTTACTTATAGATCGTATACAAAATTTATACTGACAAAATTTAATTAGTTATTATTTACCGGTCCTCAATCATTTGTTTGAAAGTCAGCAACATTGTCTTCTATTCTGTTTTAATACCTTAACATTCATGGACGGGATAAATTTGCTCAAAAGTCTTTCAGACCTTTGTGCCGACATAACATGAATTAATTTGCTGCCCAGGGCAATCATCTCTTTGATACTCTGAATGAATCGAGGGCGGTGAGTAGAAAATGAGTGAAATGTAATACGTGTAAACAAATAGAATTCGATTTGTATTCACGATTAAGATCTGAAATTACATTAAAAATAATACAACGAACATTCAAAGTGATTTGATTAGCTTTTGATCTTTTATCTATAAAAACGGCAAAAAATCATGTCTGTTGTTTAAGAACCCCACTTAAATATTTTTTTATGTTGTTTTTTAGTTATATTGTAGCGGCAAAAGAAATACATCATGTGTGAAAATTTCCATGTCTTAGTATCACGGTACGTTAGATACAACCTGGAGACAAACAGACAGACAGAGAGCGAAGTCTTAGTAATAGGGTCCCGTTTTACCCTATGCCGTACGGAAGCCTAAAAATTGTAACAATCACTTTGATAAATGAAATTATTGTCAACAGTGAGTTTGCCGTTCTTGGTAGTTCCTCGTACTTATGTCTTTAAAATGCGCGTCTTTATGTCTTTAAAAGGCACAAGTACTCGCACGTTTGAGATTTAATTACACAAGTTTAAAAAGTAGAAACTGTCACTGTTAATCCTCTCATAATCTTTTTATTTAATTAAATTAAAGCAAATCGATAAATCGTTAAATTAATCGGTGTTTATAATTAAATATAATAAAAATATACACATATTTCCACAGCGTATCATGTACCTACCTATTTAAAAATTATTATGTAATGTTAGTTTTTTCCCATACAGAACCTATCTTTTCGGTTATGACCGCTACCTTCCGAGTGAGACAACCATATGATGACGTGAGAAGCGTTATACGTGATACATTCCCAAGTTGGCCTGTATCAGTTAAGCCATACTATTATAATATCAGGTCCTAGATGACGTGCGTAGGTAAATTTGATATATGCGTTCCCTTATTTCAAATGATGATAAGATAACGTTATAGTATTTGACAAAACCTTATATCTTTTTTTTATGGAATAAGGAGGCAAACGAGCGTGCGGGTGACCTGATGATAAGCGATCACTGATCATTGACATTTGCAACATCGGTTGAGTCCCAATTGCGTTGCCGGCCTTTAAGGTAGGAGTAGGCTCTTTTCTTGATGGTCCCTAAGTCGTATCGGTCTGGAAATACCACTGGCGATAACTCCACAAAGTAGTTGTGCGGTGTAGCTGGCTGGCTTAGCTTTTCTGGAATATTATTAAATACTATACCATCCTTACGATCGCTCTTCGTCTTTGACAATGACTCCATAACGTTATTTAAAGAAAAACGATAAATAAGTCTGATGGTCACCATCTTAAGATACGTTACAAAAGTTCAGAAATGACTCTAACATCGTTACCATAAAGTATTATAAACAGACAATCACGGCTGAATACATTAAATTATTAATTATTTTTTACAACAACACCGCTATATAACACTGGCAATCTGTGTTAAATAGCAGTGTTGTTGAAAAAAATATCTTATATATTTATATATTTATACGACTACCGAACCAACTATTTAATTATATTGGTGACCCAAATAATGTGTTTGCTTAAGCAACTTGGCTTTTGGAGTTTGAACGGATATTGATTACTACAGCAATAAGTAATTTATAACGCAGTAAATGGTAATATTTTACATGTTGATCTGTTTATTTTGGATCGCATAAGGAATAAAATATTAATAAAGATATCGAAATATTTTGAATTTTAAAAATATTATATTATTCTTTGAATATTTTTCTACAGGTTTTTAACGTGTTTAGGAATAAAGTATCAAAAATAAATAAACATTTATTGATATAACAACATAAAAATAACAAATAGGTCACGTTATTTCGTTTACGTTGAATTTTTCATTTGATAATTAAGGCAATTATACTTATTCGTGTCGTCTAAACTACTCAGAAGTTTAACATCCTACATTACATATTGGAATACTTTATTTGGAACTGGAATTTACATATTATTGTCGCACCGAGACGTCTCCCGATTCCAATATTCTCATGTTTGGATATGTAAGAAGCTCTTACATATCCAAACATACCTTGTAATGCGAAGTTGTGGCAACGAATGAAAAAGTCTCTGAATGTATGAATCAGTCAATTGTAGTTGTATAGGATGTTACAAGCTTTGTTTCTTTTTTATTTAATTATTTTGTTTGAAAATTATATTTTTTAATTATGGATTTTTTTAACGTTTTATATTTTTTTATAAAACTATTACGATTATTGGCTTATTGGCAAGTAGCATTAGACGTATGTTCATTTATTGTCGCGGTTGTAACGGCACGCTGTATGGGATATACTGCTGGGTAGTGACCTCCTCTGTACATACGGTATCAGAGTGTATTCACCACGCGGCCCCACTACGGATTGTTGGACTTCACATATCTTAGAAATATTTTTTTTCTTTTTATTTCGAAAATATGCAGATTTCCTCACGATGTTTTTCTTCACAGCAGAGCACGTGATAAGTCAGCACTAAAAATTAACAATTTCATTCACCAGGGATCGAACTAAGGTTACTCCAGTATACTGAATTAAAAACGAGCGTCCGGACAATGAGCTATCATTATTTCAGCTAATTATATCAAACATGCTTGTTCGGAAATTTATATCGTAAACTGAAATTCCTTATTTTGTACTAGTGATAATACACTGGCCTCATTGTATGGGAATGGTTAGGAATGGTAAGTGAAGTATGATAATATTTCTCAATATTTTAAGAAAAGATGCATGTAATTTACGTAATGTCCATTCAACGTAAAGAAAACAAGTATTAAGCAAAGAAAACATAAATTTTTCCATGTTATTGGTAAACGTTTAAAAAAAGAAAGTTTTTTTTATGTGAAAAAGTGGCAAGTGAGTTGGCGGTTCACCTGATGTTAAGTAATAACTGCCGCCCATGAACATTCGCAACACCAGTAGGGTTGCAAATGCGTTGACACCTTTAAATAAAAAAGTGGGCCCCGGCTACCTGACTCACCAGACGAAAGGCAGAAGTGTAACACTTCTACTTTACGCCAGTCTTCTGTGAGGTCGTGGTACCAACCCGGATGGACCTGCCCATTTGTGCAACAGTGAAAACTATTGCGTGGCCCTACCACAGTTAACTTTGTATAGTTTGTTATAAACTTTACATGAAAATATATTAGTACTGAGAATTCAAGCTGGCTACACAGAAATAAATATATAAAAGAAAAAATTCCCTCTATTCGACGCTCCCACAACTGCTAAAATCCGTGAAATCCCGCCGTTGTCAATTCATTACTTTTTCTCAACTTTCACATTGAAATCCAAGTATAAAAAAAATGGCTGCCGTTAAAATTAGCTATCTGCACTAGTAAAACATGAATGCTCTGAAGATATATGCATTTTTTTCCCATTGATCCCTTAAGGAACCTCCTGATCAAGAGAAAAGTTTATTATTTACTGAAAATAATTATACCATCAATAGCCAAGATTAAATTGCAATTCCTGCTCTAAGAAACCCGTTATTCAATGATTTTAGTATTAGATATAGACACATCCTATTTTTCGGTACATACGCAAGATTGTTGTGATCGCCTTCGAGCACTTGAACCATGACTTGGTATCCTTTCTTTTTTATATGATAATGATAATAATTATTCTTCTTACACTTATTATAACATAAATATTATCGACCTTAGTGAGTAAATCCCACTTATCATAGTAATATTTGATTCAATTTTGTAGTGACTTATTATACACTACGGTAATGATTTTTCGGAATACCCTATACTTTAAATCTCCTTTCAGTTGCCAACATAATCATGCGATAGATGTTTAGTAAAGTTTTGTGAAGATTTCACATCTTTAGTAGTTTCGCATGTATTTTGTTTGCTTACTACTCATATCCTTCCGATCCCTCCACTTCAACTTAAACTTTCCTAAAGAACCTGAGGATCCAACAAGCGGCTCAAACTGCGCAATTATGTTTCAGAACTTACGCATATATTAAAGAGTATACAAACGTATATAGAACGGTTCTTTGTTTATATGAGAATCAAAGAAATAGTTTTCAGATATCTATATGTGGTGAAACAATTAATTTCACTATTTATCAAAACTGCAGAGTTTATCAACTGATAATAATTATTTAACTAAGTAATTTTGAATCTCATGGTTTTTTCTAATTTTTATGAAAAGTTTTATATATTAACGTTTCATTACGTACTGCGAGAAAATGCTACATAACCAAAGCAAATAATCAATTCTCAAAAACTGAATGCATATTTTATTTCGTCCGTGATAATTTTTATATACGTGTTCGAGTTACACTTTTTTTAGTTAATTATATTCAATTTTATTATTAATTCTACTGTATAATACAGATTATGTCGCTTTAGTTTGAATATAAACTTTAAACGTTACAACAAAGTGAATTAATTACGTTTGCATGATTTTTGGACCTGCATGTATGATGGAATAAATCAATAAACAGGTATTGGTCCCGAGTAAAGCATATCCATTGCTGATAATATCACAAAAACATTGAAAGCAGGTTGATATGTACTTCCATCTCAAACTATCCCGTCTGGTCTCAAACTTTTCTCGTATGTTCAGACACAGTCTAAACGATATATAAAATAACACATAAACGTAAATAATCGAATGTTAGAGAAACGAGCGATATATGAAACAATAAGAGCTTGCTACGAGAGAGATACCGTCGTAGCATAAATTAATGAATAGTCTGGGCAATACCATGAACCCTCAGCCCTTACTTATTATGTCATCTATTTATATCGTAGGCCTTGAAAAAATATAATAGGCTAGCAAGAAATTGGAAACTTAAAACATGTGTATACGAAATACCAGGTGGACAGACGGCATCATAAGAGTCGCGGGCAACCGGTGTCGTTCTTTGTGGCGTTCTAAGTGGGAGGCCTATGTTCAACAGTGAACTTCTTGCGGCTGATGATGATGATGATAATACATAATATTTGTTCGGGATGTTTTATGAAAACACGCCAATTAATTTAAAAATATCACAAGAATGGGTATATTGTGCCGAAGCTACGAAGCGTCTTTAAACATATTTTTATCGTGTTTTCTTTCGCTAAGCATATAATGAACTTCAGAAGATATATATATCTTCAAACTTATATAATATGTATAACTTCAAACAAGATTTTCACGTGTTTAAAGATATTTGTCAGTGTTAGGGACGCACTTTGCTCTGAGCTCTACGATAAGATAGGGGTGACGTATCCTGCCACGTGATGTGTGAGCCCTTTTATGTCACAAGATTTCAGACGTACGCTGATTTATGAAGAGATTGTCCATTTAAAAAATATTTCTTTTGCTAGTTTCTTTAAGTTTATCTAAGAATATCAAAATTATTTCGATGTGAATAGCTAGTTACATTTTTACATTTAGGTTTACGAAAAAGCTAGATGTTTTTAAATAATAGGAATATAAAAACGAGTTATTAAAGTAAGAACACTTTAAGACACTTTGTAGCAGTTTGTCAGTTGTGTCTAAGGAGCCTTGCTTCAGATTAACGTTGGCTTTTAGTAGCCCACTTTATATTTAGCGAGTCATTACTCAAGTAAAGATATATAACTGAAATATAGGATTAAACGGCACGACAATTATAAATAACCTTATTGCCTAACTTAAGCAGCATCGAAAACAGATTGTAAAAGTTTGTTAATGTGTGGATAAATTGTCGAATGTTTCAAGTTAGGTAAAGAGATTAGCACTCAAATAAAAGTTGTGATAGTTTTGTTATAATAACATACATAAACATTTATTTAATAAATAGGCTTGTAGAATCTATTGTGAAGTTCTGTTTCTTGCCTTCTTCTTATAGAAGACGCTATGTACTGCCAATTTCTATCATTATTCAGGTAGATCTTTTATCTCATTGACGTTTGTGTAGATGGGTCTCTCAGATGGGATGCAGAAGTACGATTGTGTTTGGTAAAGGTGCTTAAAAAGTCATGTCCATCACACTTGACGATGCATCCTATGCGACGTGATAATATGTGTTTTTATAGATGTCATCGAGTTAGATTTTTGTCCAAATAAGTATGTCAAAGATATACAGGAGAACCAGAATAACCAGATAGACCTTGATACCTGAACATGACTCGACACTTTTATGATGAGTCATATCCAGGTATCCGTATGGTTCAGCCCGAAAAAAGTCCGTATTTTAGTACTACTAAGTTAGTAATGCCTTCAGTGTTAAAGACTTTTCACATTTCCACAAGGAATGCGGTAAACTTATCCATCCATTACATTAATTCTAAAATTACAAGTGATTTTCAGTTGTTCCAATAGACTGGAGTGACTTGAGGGAAACAACTTGAGGTCATTCAAGTAGCAAAAGTGGGTCACTTTTGTAATGCCTCTCTGAACATGAAACTTGTAGTATATTTTATTTTATTCAGTGCTGAACCTAACGGACTTTTCGTTTTTTTTTTTTTTTGTTTGTCACAATTTGATAGAATATTATATATCCAAGTAGAAATAAGGTATTCATTTTGTGAATATAGGTCTCTGGCATTAAGCCATCTGTTAGACTTTGTGCCATGCCAGCTTTGGAATTCAATCTGTTTACTACTACGTCGACATAACATGTTAGGCAACATGTTAGTTCAGTGATATTGACTTAATAGTTCGATTAGTACTATAATCGCAATATTAATTGTTACAATTAATATTGCGCAATATTAATTGTAGTGCGCAATATTAAAATAAAACGCAATACACTCGTTCTACTATTCGACAATATTAAATTTAATTACGATTCTGAATATGGTGTTTTTTTTCATAGTTTTGGTAGTTTTCACACACGGTGCGAATTAAAATAATTGTAAAGACTTAACTTTTAATTATAAGCAATTGTCTTTGTGATTTATAAAATTATGAAATATGTTCTTTATAATCTTTTCTATTCGATTATAAAGTTTTTCCTACAAGAAAATTGTGAATACTTTAAATGTACTTCTAAGACTTGAGGTACTATATGACTTTTGTTGTAGAGTTTGTACAACTAAATAACAAGACTTGATATATTTGGTCGTATTACGGTACCATTAGGTTTTCGATACTTTTTGCGATTGTAAGTTACATTACCATAATATACGCTGACCTACGCTAGTGTATCTATATGAACATATCCACTTAGCTATGTAAAACTTTTGTAGCTGGATATGTGTCCATGTGTCCTAGATAACTCCCATATGCTTATCACGATTTCCGGGTTTGTATAAAGTTTAACATTCACAGGAAAAGTACAACAGTATACAACCCGGAAGCTACCAATTCACGTGTGATGATGCTTGTGGAATAAACAACACTGACCAGCTGAACGTGCCAAAATTCCAGACAGATAACATCTCGTTGTTCATATTTCATTATAACGACTTTGTTAAGACGTCTTGCTACGTGCAATATAAATAAACATCGTATTCCATATATTTCCATAAATGAAACATGTTTGTCTCGCAGTACGTACGGGTAGCACACCAACCACAATTTAAGTGGCGAAAAAACGACCTCATTTGAAAGATGACAGTTTTAAGAAAAAGTAAATGATTATAAAAATAAACGTAAAGAAATTAAAATTCAAAAGAATCTATAATACAAAACGTTACATTTTGTAATATAGATTCTTTTATGTACGTAATTTTTCTTTTTGTTGATTTTTCCTCATTCGATCTTACAATTGTGTTATTCATAAATAAACCGTGAAGCCGACGTAACAAAAATATATTAATGTAGCTTTAATAGTTCTAAAAGAATTTGTCATTAAAATTTTTCATAAAAATATCAGTAAATATCACCACTTCAAATACACACACATAAATTATGATCTAACAACTTTGTCAAAACTTGTTCTCATAAATCTCAGATGAGAGTGGTCACTTAAGGCTGATTTAAATCTCTCCACAAAATCTTTAAAGCCCAACGTGCTTAAGCGCACGACCTATGTAGGTCACCTAGATAGGAAAATTGTTATGATAGATACAAAGCCATTTTGACATCGATACCTCTAACTAACACCATCAATTTCTATAATAGTCATCGGTAAAACAATATTATGGTGGGAGAGAAGTACGTTTTATATTTTAATGTCTTGCAAGTATTGCAAGAGACCTAAAGAAAGCCCAATTGCCTGAAGCGACAACCCAAGACCGTTTGTCTTGGCGCAGGAAAGTGAGGAGACCCGACCCCAAACAACGGGATCACGGACGGAAGAAGAAGAAGAAGAAATGTCTTGCTGTAAATGATTTTGTTATGCATGTTAGTTCCACGCCAGACTTAATAGGGTCTTTTCCTAAGCGCATTGGGATAACCTTTGAGTAGTCCTCTTAATTTAATTTGTACAATTCTGTTTTGCTACAAATACATTAATAACAAACTGGCATGCAAGTCCGTGCAGCGGTGAAAAATTTTGAGAGAAAAATCTATGTTTGTAAGTTTTATATCTTAAGTGTGGAGACTAAGTTTAAAGTTTGAACACCAACGTAAAAGTATGAGGTTATTGAAAGCAA